>CP139503.1:41174223-41357696 GCA_021014915.2 Artemisia tridentata subsp. tridentata | reverse complement strand
TAAGACCCCCTATTATGTGACAATAAGGGGTTTTGGTCAAAATGTACAAACCGCGATGCACACCATACAAACCCGCAATGCACAGGGCCTCACGAAACCCTCATATGAGAGGGTCCGTATAAACACCCCCGTTATCTAAATTTCATTAGCCTTCACTGCATGCTTTAATTTGAATACTCCGTACAAATTAGCTCATAAGTTACTGTATGCAAATCATGAAAATGATAGATTATAAAGACCCCTCATTTTTACAAATAATGCCTCTCATGTTTTCTGATTTCTTTGAATTTTGATTTTTGATTTTTTTTTCTTTTTTTAATAATTTTGTTTATATCATAAAACTGTGAAACGGAAAGTGCGAAATAAAAAATATAAAATTTAATAAGTTAAAAGTATTAAACTGACAAAAAATACGAAGCACAAACTAATAAAAAACTGTGTTTGGTAAAAAGTACAAAATATTTGTACTTTTAGTGGGCAAAGAAGGATGCCAATCCCTCCCCCCTAACATAAACCATCATGAAAATCTGTGTAATACTCATTGATGAAAGATGATTTACACAGTTTAAACTTTTATTCACAGGGGCAAGTTATTTGAACCTTTTCATAGTGGAGGTTTCTAATCATTGCACGCATCATCGATTTGTACGGTGTCTATCACGGGTTATACGGTTTAACCAACCCCCTGATATGACAATATAGAGAGGGTTTGTATAACATAACCCTTATTCACATTTTATTCGCACTCTCTAATGCGTAAGTAGTGAAAAACACGAAGTCAATATTATACTGATATTAGAGGGGAGGGAGTGCCCTTCAGTTAGCATTCGGTGATGTTCGGCAACACCGCCGCGAGTGTTCGGCAAAAATCGGCAAATGGGATTTTCGGTATCTTTTGCCGATTGGAAATGTGGACCAACTTTGCATAAACGGTCAAATTTTTTCAAAAGGAACCGTTGGCCATTAATGTATATAAAAAAATATAAAAAAATAATAATAATAATAAATAAATAAATTCCCTTATTTTTTACCTATATATACATAAGGCTAGCGGGTGTAACGACTTGGATGTAATGAAGGTTGCATTCGCCGATTACCGAACAAAAAAAAAGTGTGTTTTAATTTTATGTAGTTTGTGTTTTATGTATTAAAAATATATTTAAAAAAAATGATTTGGTAAACTTTGGTGACCGCCGCCACCATTTTGGTAAACTTTGGTAAACTTTGACTTGGAAGGTTGTGATTGGTAGATGATGACGTGGCGAATTTGGTATCATTTGGCAAAGTCTAACCACTCTCTCCCCTCTTAGACCATGCGTAGTGGGGCGAGTTTGCTCCCTTTTTTTGCCCGAAAACGCCCCATAACGCCCCAACCCCCACTACTGATGGGCGTGGTTCGTAAAAATTTTTGAGAGGTGTTTTGCCAAGCACGCCCGAGCCCATTGATTGTTTCAAAAATATAGCCGTTCAAACGGCTCTTTTCCCCTCTCTCTCTCTCCCTTTTTTTTTTTTTTTTTTTTTTTTTTCAAATTCAATACATTATTTTTACCTATATATAAACCACATCAAACACAATTTTTTTTACACATTCATCAAATTATCTCTTCCTCAATAATATTATCTCCATATACATAATCTTTTACTATGAATCCCAACCGCCCAACCCGCCCACAAAATTATAACAACCCCGGTTTCGCTCCTCCTCGTCGAATTAACGAGTTTACAAACCAAGAACTTCTCGATGTGTTTTCACATTTGTCACCGAACATTCAACCTCAAATTGGGTTTCAAAATTTTAACCAAAATTTTGGCTTCAACTCTTACAACCAACAAAACATTTCTCAACATTTCTCATCTCAAAGCTTTGCTTCTCAACAATTTCAACCGCAACAATTACCATCTCAAAACTTCCCGTCTCAACAAGAGCCGTTAGATGTCGAAGATTATGAAACGGTTCCCGAGACTCCTCCAAGTGTTACGAAGGGTAAGAAAGTCGCCGCCGAACCGTCTCAACCCAAAAAACGGTGTCACAAAAAGAAACCCGCGGGAGAGCCGAGAGCCAAGATGAAGCGTACGCCTTGGACCGAACACGAGGAAATGTGTTTGGCTCGTGCGTGGATAGAAATTACCACGGATCCTAACGCCGGTACGTTTTTTTTTTTTTTTTTTTTTTTTTTTTTTTTTTTTTTTTTTTATGTTCGGTTTTATTTTGTAAGTTTTTTTTTTTTTTTTTTTTTTTTTTTTTTTTTTTTTTTTTTTTTTTAGTTATGTTCGGTATTTTTTTTTTTTTTTTTTTTTTTTAATTTATTATGATCCTTATTATTTTTTTTTTAAGTTCGGTAATTTTTTTTTTTTTTTATATATGTTACTTTATTTTTATTTTTTTATTATGATCGGTTTTTTTTTTTGTTACTTTTTTTTTTTTTTTTATTTTTTATTTTTGTATGATCGGTATTCTTTTTTTTTTGTTACTAACTTTTTTTTTTGTTTATTGTTTAGCGGATTATCAACGCGGACACGTGTTTTGGGCTCGGATTCGTGAAGCATTTTTTACGGCTATGGGAGTTGGAGAGAAGTACAGGACATGATTTCGGCCAAGTGGACCGAAATAAATAGTCGGTGTCAATTTTTCAATAGTTGCTACAACCGCAAAAAAATGTCGTACCAAGCGGTGAGAATTTGTTGAAATGGCCGTTTGACGCCGCTTGCACGGAATACAAACAAGTCAAGTCTCATCCATTCCAATTGAAGAAAGTATGGCAGTTTCTCCACACCCATGAAAAATGGCTAGACCAAACCCCTTTGGAAGTTCGTACAACGAGACCGTCAAAACGGTCCAAAACTCATTCATCATCCGCCACCGAAAACGAGAGTCAAGCATCCGATGCCCACACGTTCATCAACTTAAACGAGTTTGCGGATGAAGATGAAGATGAACTTGTCGTTGAGAGGCCAAGGCCCTCGGGTAGGCGAAGTGGCAAAGGAAAAGGGATTTCCTCGTCCTCATCCGTCGGCACCGACAACAATGCGTTGAGCCAAATTGCGGCTCAATTAGCAAGGCTAGGGGATGAGGCTCAAAAGCGTCGTGAGCTTAAAGAAAAAAGGTACAACGACCAAGCAACGATAATCAAAAGGAAAGATTTGGAGCAATTGTTTAGAAGTACCGATGGGATGACCGACGAGCAACGAGCTATTAACGAACAAATCAATGAAGAAATCAAAAGAAAGTATTGTTTGTTGTGATTTTTTATTTATTTATGTATGACGATTTATTTTATTTATGTATGACCTTTTTTTTTTTTTTTATGTAATAGTTTTAAGATTTATTTTAATAAAATTGTCTTTTTATTAATATTATTTAGTTTTATTAATTACTTTTAGTTATTAAAAAAACAAAAAATAAAAAATAAAAAGTGAATACACTGTCACATGACGCAAAACGCCCCACCCTTTCTTACACACTACTACACATGGTCTTACTCACTTTGAAAATAAATTCTCACTGATATATAATGCAAAAATCCACCTAACGTACAGAAACGTACAAATACCTGACATAACAATGACACAGCTTATTAAATCCCATAATCAGACAACTTTATGACTTTTTCATAAGGGCCCAAGGAGTCATGTGGCTCAAATTTTTAACCCTCCCAAATCCCTCCAATCATAGCCCTCCATCTCATTTTACTCCTTCAACCCTCCCAACCAACCCTCCCAACTCATTTCTCAGGCATTCATGATTTTTTCAACCCTTCCAAATTTTTTTATTTTCTTTTTCATTTAATTACATAAAACTATTTAATAAAACATAAACATCATCCATTACATAAAACATAAAATCATCCATTACGTAAAACATAAAATCATCCATTACATAAAATCACTCATCAAACTTCCATCCATGCCTCGCCGCAATCGACCGTTTTTCATCAAGCATCCACGCTAACAGGTTTGGATCGGTGATGTTTGCGTGTGGGGTTTGGAAGAACTTGAAATCACTCCTGGCGGTCTTCGACCTTTGATGCTAGAGTTGTGCGTCCAATAGTTCTTGCTTCTTCGCGTTCGCTTCATCCATGTTTGCTTTTTTCTTTGAAATGTAATCAGCGACGTCTACCCCAAAAGCATCCCCCCTCGATGATGCACCACTCACAGATTTCCCCTTGCCTTTCCTTGGTCGAGTAGGAGTGCTGTCCTCGTTCAAATCCGGCAACACAGTAGCATCAACGTCATTACTAGACGCCTCATAAGTACCTCCCTCCGATGACTTTCTCCGCTTTTCCGAATGAGACGACCCTGCTTGCCCAACTTGGATTGTCTCCTTCCATTTTTCTTCATTCATTAAAACCTTCCACGCTGCAACACTCTTGAAATCTTTGCCGGTCTTGATTTTGAAGTCGTTCAACGCTTCGCTCATCACATCCAAATCATCACATCCACTTCTCCTTAAACCACCCTACATACATATAATTCAATTAATTAAAGTATATATATATATATATATATATATATATATATATATATATATATATATATATATATATATATATATATATATATATTTCACGTAATTAAAACATATGTACATATAATTCACGTAATTAAAGTATACCGCTTGGATGTAACATCCGTTGAATGTCGTGCATGTGTTATTCATCATCGTCCATTTCGTGTTGAGACTATCTTTAGATCGAGTTGTGCCCCCCATTTCCTTTGTGAAATGCTCCAATATTCGCGCCCAAAATCTATCTCGACCTTGTTCATTACCGACTTGTCTACAAGTTGATATATGAACCCAAGCTTTAGCCAACGCCACCTCCTCATCCGGCGTCCATTGTTTTTTATCGGCTCGTTTTGCAAATTTCTTTTTCGTCATGTTTTCTTGAACCGCATTTTCTACAACTACAAACACGTTAACCAAACTCATGAATATTTCAATCCAAATCCAAATACTCCTACTAACATACTGCTACAAACCAAACATACTGCTAGTAACTTTGCTACTAACATACTGCTACAAACCAAATACAACTACAAACATACTCATGAATATTTCAAACGAGCCGATTGCTACAAACCAAATACAACTACAAACAGCCCATTTCTAACGCATTCTATCGGGTCAGGCATTTTATCAAACAGGTTACGCGCATCATTTCTAACTCATTTGATGTTGTAGAGACAAACCTATATATACAAACCTAT
Organism: Artemisia tridentata subsp. tridentata; assembly: GCA_021014915.2. Lineage (NCBI taxonomy): Eukaryota > Viridiplantae > Streptophyta > Magnoliopsida > Asterales > Asteraceae > Artemisia > Artemisia tridentata. Next base: position 41,352,491 of record CP139503.1, on the reverse strand, counting down.
ATATTTCAATCCAAATCCAAATACAAATATATATACAAACCGAAAATAGTCAATATATACGATACCAAATGTAGATAAAAACATACCAAACGGAGCTTGTTGTGTTTCTGGAACTAACTCAACATCATCAACATCATCCTCGTCGATAATGGGTGGTGGGTTGCGGAAAGCGAATGGATCAAAATGTTCGAAGTCTACCTCCGCCGTTTGGTGGACACCGTAATGTCGAGGATCCATTGCCGGTATAGAAAAAGATTGCCTTCGAATTGGTGGTTCGGGAAGATAGTATTGTGAGCTTGATTGTTGATATTGTTGTTGATATTGTTGATGTTGTTGTTGAAATTGTTCGTGAATAATGCCTCGACCCCGACCTCCACCTCGACCTCGTGAACCACTAGCCACGTTTTGTGGTTTTTGTTTTCCTCTCCACGCATCCATGGCTCGCCGGATTTTTTTTTGTAGTTGTTGGCTGCGTTTTTTTTTTGGGAAGAAGGAGGGTTGTTTTTTGGGAAGAAGGAGGGCTGCGTTTTTTTTTTTTTTTAGTTGTTGGCTTCGTTTATTTAATGCAAAGTAACGTTAATGTGTTTTAAATTCTTCAACCCGCAACTACATGGGCAAGCCGTGATCTTCAGCCCGCTGGGTCGGCGGCGGTGTTCCCCAGCGGGTTAGCCCAGCCCTTTGCCTACCCGCTGACCACTCCGTGAGCCCTAAGATGTGGTAAAAGTGGATACAATAACTTCTGTTTAGGTATCCAATGGAGTCCAGGTTCTCACATTGTAACACATGCCATCACTGTTATTAATGTTCTAGGTGGGAGATGGAGAAATTAACAGAAAAAATTAAAGCAAATTGCCAAACTAGTCCAAAATCTAAATTGTAGTGCAAAATCTAGCTCAAAAGAAAATAAACGAGTGCTACTAGACGATCATTCGACTCTATTAGATTTTTAACACGTGTCAATTTTTTTAATAATAAAGTACATTAGGTATAAGAGTGTTGTAAGCTACTAGTTTATGATTAGCCATTTTACTTTTTGTGTGACTGACAGCTTATTAAATTTATTATGCGATCGGTAGATAGAAAGTACTTTTTTACTTTTTTTTTTAGCTTCTTAACAGTTTTTTTATTTGATATTTTTATCATACGAGACTATGAGTAGCTTGTTTACAACCTAAAGTCAAACTTACTAATTCCTAGAAAGACTTCCTAGTTGCCACACAATTACCTGATTTTCATGATTAGACCACCCGCAATAAGTGATTTTTAGCTCGTGGCGGTGCAGCCCGGCTCATGGTCACCATTGCAGGTGAATCTGTTAGCTCGTGGTGGTGGAGTTTGGTCCGGACACTGAGATTTGGCCATTTTCTTTAAATGGTATGTGGATGTAATGATTGTGGCAATGTAAATTTGATGAGATATTGATGAGAATGTTAGCCTCATGAGATATTGAAATGATAGCATTCAAGTTGTCATCTTTTCCTATGTTACGTAACATCTTTTTCGTATCTAATGTACTGATGTTGCTAATCTTGCTATTGTATGTATTAAACGGGGTGATTACATGAAAATGGTGATATGACACTATTTGACCTTGTTGACCCTATTTTCTTTCATCGAAACACATTTATATTCATCAATAAACAACACCTATCATATGAATGTTAGAGATGAGTATGGGTATATTTATGGGTTGTGTAAACCCTTTTTATTAGTATTGCATTTGAAGTAATAACAAGTCATTATGATGATTCTTAGTTGGGAATCAAGAATGATGATGTTTGGCCTTGAGATACAATAGTTATGTATGTGAGGTAAATAACTTTGGTTATAACACGTGTTATATCGATTCTATCATATCATATGTTTTGTGAATGAAGGTGTTAAGGGCATAAGAACCTTGGCCTAGAAAGCATGACAAATGCTAAAGACTTGACTAGTTAGATATGTGTAGTTACTCAATTTTATCAGATCCCACAAAACCCACAAAACCCTATGCACCAAATCATCGCACACCACAAAACCTTGACAACAACCATCACCATCTCTATCTCCACAGTTTCTACCACCACAACCAGCTACCATCGTACCCTGTTATCGCCGGTTGATAAGGAATTCGCATAAAATTTATTATTTAATTACGTTGCTTATTATTTAATTAGCATCAAGTATTTGGGACTCATAATGAGAGAGAAAGAGGAAATTTGGCAGGATGTTCCATCCCGGAGGAACAACAATAGGCGAATGGATAAAGGTGAGGGAAACTCAGAGGTCACGAAGTTTTTCGTCTCCAATCTTCCTAACGGGTGTATCCCTTGGGATGTAAAGAGCTTTCTCGGGGATTTTGGGGAAATCGTGGGAACATATATCGCAAGGAAAAGGGACAAAGAAAGGAATAGGTTCGGTTTCGTGACGTTTAGACGGGTGAGGAATGTGCTTGAACTGGAGAAGAGATTGAACGGCATTAAAATGGGTCCGTGCAGGTTGAAGGTCAACATTGCGAAGTATGCTACTGAAAACACTGGGATGTGGGAGACGGAGGTGAGACCTAAAAGGAATATCGAGAAAAAGGAGGATTTTTTGAACAAGCAGCAAGAATATAATGCTAAGGTGTATCAACCGGTCGGTGGCTTGTCATTTAGGGATGCTCTTGACGGAAAGTCTAGGAGTAGTGAATCCCATGTGGCTGGACATTCTGCTAAGACATTGGATGTCCCAAAGAATACGTCAGCCTTCCCGGAGGATTTTGGGAAAGCTTTGGTTGGAAGGGTGGTTGATGTTAGGACGCTCGTTGCCATGGATAGGGCTCTGGGGGATATTGGTTTGGCGGGCGTCGAGATCATTTACATAGGAGGGCTGTCGCTTATGCTAAAGTTTGTTAATTGTGACGAGGCGGCGGAGTTCCTTCTACGGGTCGAAGTGTGGTCTAGATGGTTCTCTGTGTTGGATATGTGGGAGGGTCAGTCGTTACCGTTTGAACGGATTGCGTGGCTTAAGATTCATGGTGTGCCTCTCAATCTAGCGGTGAATGACGTGTTTGATAGCATTTCTGGTAAGTTTGGTAAGGTTGTTCATGCGTCCCAAGTTTGTTTGGACGACAGGAATATCTCGGTTATTTGTGTAGGAGTTTTGGTGGGAGATGGGGACGTCATTTCCGATTATGTTAACCTGAGATGGAGAGATAAGTCTTTCAAGGTTTGGGTAATTGAGGACTCTAGAGATTGGGATCCGGAGTGCACTGGAGTGGTAAAGGGTGGAGTGGAGAATGCCTTAAATTCTGCTATGGAGCAGGATGAGCAATGGTCGCCGGAAAATCGGATGGGGATGGGGGCGGAAGACGGAAAGGTGGAAGAGGAGAGGTCGGAGGACAACTTAGAAGAAGGTGAACTTCGGGAAGAGGATGCATTGAATGATTGCGGTGAGCAGAATTGTTTTTAGTCGCCGACGAAAGCATTTGGCCGCTAGTTAGGCAATTGGCCATCGACCAAATGCATTTGGCCGCCGGTAAAATGGTCACTGGTATAAAATAAATTAAAAAAATCGAGTTTGGTTTGGGACGTTTCAAAATCTAACAAAAAATGCCACTGACGAAGGATTTGATGGTCTTGGACGGGTTTTGCTTTTGATGTAATAACAAACAACACACGTTCAAGATATATATTTGTTGTAGTGGATAGAAAGCGGTGGCACATATCTAATAAAAACTAGTAAAGCATTGAACAAGATTGGTTTTGATTTGTTTACTGAGAACTAAGAAACATATGAAAAAAATGGGTTTCTGTGTTGGTCCAACCAATGTAGAAGATATTGACAAATTGAATTTATATAATTTTGTCATTGTTAGTTTTATATAATTTACACAGTACTATAACGGAGCAAAAGTCATTAACAAGTGACATGTCGCCACAAATCCATAATCATCCCGTTTAATGTATACAATAAGAAGATTAACCACGTCGGTACATTAAATAAGAAAAGAAACGCTACATAACATAATAAAAAAGTGGTACTTAGAATACATGTATGATTGCCTTTCAAAAAAAATAAAAATACATGTATGATCAATTATCCTTGTTATTAATTTGAATGCTTTACTTTTATTGATACGTGCCTTAAACTACTTATGTCAAACTTAAAGAACATATTAATTAATCACCTACGTGTTTTGAGATATATACGCAAAACGATAAAAAAAAAAGTGAAAAAAAAAAAAAAAAAAAAAAAAAAAAATCCTAAACGATCAAAAGTTTTTCATGAATGAACTAGCCCAATAAACTACGGAGTAGTTTCGAGCTCAAAACACACAATCATGATACATAGACCATGTCATAGTGTTTTTAGAATGCAGCACAAAAAACTAGTACTCCCATGTCTCAAAAAAATGTCTACTTTTGTATTGTACAAGAAAAGTGAACATTTATTTTGAAATAGATGGAGTACTATATTATGTGACTCTGTGTGTGATCAAATTGTGTAAAAGATTGTCTTTAGTCTTTTAATCTAAAACCATTACTTTGCCCTGAAATGAAGATTATTTACATAGAGTAACAAACAAAACTAGACTATCGTGGTCCATAACGAACCGTATGTGTGACGTAAGTACTTAAATTTATAAGCCAAAACTTGAAAAGAATGAGCATCAAATTAACTATTCACGCAGGTCTTAAAATATAAGTCTATTTTGCAATTTTTTAGTTGTCTTAAAAATGATGTTCACTTTCAATTTTAACCAATCAAAATGATTTTAAGTTGGTGAAAATAAAATTTTATCGGCTAATATTGTAAGAGATTTACTTATTTTAAATTTTGCGAAATATAAAAATGAACATTTAAATTGAAACGGGGTTATATTTTAATGATTTTGAATTAATACGAACAACCTTGTTTCAATAATGGCGAGTATGGTGTAGTCAAACAAATGGTACTCATATTACCCAGCACGTTTCCTAAACAATTACAGTATTTATTTATTTTCCTCGTTACTTTTCTACTTTCGTTTTCATTAATTACGTAATATATACTTCTTTTACTGAGACAACTATTTTCTTGGATAAGATATATGGATTAAAAATGTCGTCCAAGGTTGACAATGTCCATTAGACATCTTTTATGGCCAAGAAGAAACTGGCTGAAATATTTTATAGATATTCAAAAGTGATATATATTTATTTTATTTATTATTTATAGTTATATCATAATGTTACCGCATCAAATTATATATTGAAGGTATGGTCGGCGGAAATAGTTGCAGCTTATAGTTGGTTGACTTGAGCATAAAAGAGCTGGATCTTAAGATTGTGAATAACATATAGAGGCATCAAAATAAAGATATTAATAATATTTTAAAAGCATTAGTGAAATTAACCATTTGAAAAAGGTTTTTATAGTTTTCAAAAGCAACTTCGACTAAGAGCTTTTGAATTTCATAAGCTCTTTTTTATTTCGTTGCCAAGCAAAACTTATGTTAAAAACTTCTTTTAAAAGCTTATAATCTCATAAGCTTCAAAAAAACCATCCGCCAAATTAGTCCTTATTTAGATCATTGGGCCAAATTAACTAAACTATGTCGTCGGTTCATTAGTTGAAGAAGTTGGGCTTAACAATGTTAATCGCCCATAACATCAAACTTCAAGAAGTTGGGCTTAACCATGTTGATTCATTGCTAGCTTGTATTTTCTAGGGTGTTCACAATACTCATAGGAATTGAAAACAAAAACCGAACCGAATCAAATAAAACTGAATCGAGTTTGCAACCAAGCTGAATTTTCCAAAACCGAATTGAACCAAATTAAATATGCGATTTTTTGTTTGGATATGGTTTTGGAAAAATGAAATCCGAACCGAACCGAAAATAAAGTTTTCTTGTTACGAGACTACTGTCAAGTAGTAGGTTGTATATTTGATCAACAACGTACTTTTATGCTTTACCATCTAATTAGTATTCTTAAATAAACTTAGGTGTTTTGCTAATTTCAGATGTTAAACGTTTAACGGGAAGCACATTAAGTAATAGGTGCAAAAAGACATTACGTCATGGCCTTTTAAACGTGAATCTTGAGAAATAAAAATTTTCACCAGAAGAAATATCTTCCATAATTCTAAAACATCTAAAAGAGTGTGCTGAAACATACCTCGAACAGGACTTAAAGTTGTAGTAATTACTAATTACTGTTCCTGCATATTTTAGTGACAAGCAACGACAGACAACTACGGATGCCGGTGTGTTGGCAGGCCTTAATATAATGCGATTGATTAATGAGCGAACATCAGCACCAATTCGATACGGTCTTGATAAGAGTCTTTATTCATACCGTCGTTGTAAAGAAAAAAATATTTTCATCTTTGATATGGGTGGACGGACATTATTAGATGTGTCTTGATCTTCTCAATATCAGCAAAGATGGTAACATTAGTGTAAAAGCAGTGGGAGGTGACACTTATCTGGGTGGCGAAGATTTTGACAAGGCGATGATAGATTATTGTGTCCTAATGTTTGAAAAGAAAGAAATGAAGAATGTGAGTGAAAATGGAAGAGGGATTTGTCGTAAACACATGTATTGAAATTGATTCTTTGTATGAGGGAATTAGTTTTCCCGATGAAGTTCACAAAGGCAAGATTCGAGGACCTAAATGCTTGCTACTTAAAGAAGTGCCTTGAGTATGGTGAGGATTGCTTGAGAGAAAGGAGTATGCGTAAGCAAGACATTAATGATGTTGTTATTGGGGTCGACAAGGATTCCCAAACTGCAAAAACTGCAAATGGATTTCTTTGATGGGAAAGAGCTTTGCAAGAGCATCAACGCAGATGAAGTGGCTACGGGAACAAAAAGGTACGGGATTTGGTTCTATTAGATGTGACTCCTCTCTCTCTCTCTCTGGGCACTGCCGTCGTAAGAGATGTATATGATATGAGTGTTGTGATCCCACATAACACACCCATACCTACCGTTATTAAACGAGCATTGACGACCAATTATCTTTTGTAATCCAAGTATATGAGGGTGAGAGCAAAAAACCAAGAAAACTTATTCCTCAACTCATTCACTGTTGGTGATATTCCAGCAGCCCCAGCCCATAAACAGCATATCAAGGTTTGTTTTAACATAGATGCTAATGGTATTCTTAATGTCTCAGTTGAGTTGATATCCACATGTAATAAAAAAAAAATGTAAGAATTGCTCGCAATGGAAGTTCGTTGAAGCATGACATCAACAAGATCAATGGTTAGAAAGGCTAAGCTGTTGTAATGTATGGGAATCAAAATAAAAAATAAAAATATGCAGGGTTTCAAAAACTCTAGGGTTTTTTTTTTTTTTTTTTTTTTTTTTCTGGATAGCTAACTATACAATTTCTTTTATATTATTATTCTTGTTAGGTAAAATGGAAGTACAAAATACTTTTGGTTTGACTTTTGGCTTTGTTATAATCAATATTGAGCTTGTTAGTTTGGACATGGTCACAATGGTTTCTCTATATGGATGTAAAATTATGAGTTGTTTCCTGCAAAACAATCGTCTATCGGCATGTTGGAGTATCACAACTACAATGTATCAGTAGGTGCAAATTTTATACTTCATTTAGAATCTATCGAGTATTGACTAATTAACACGTACGATACAATACCGAAACTGGTCAAGACTCGAGACTGAAATTGTTTCTGGCCCAACTTTAATCCTTGATAAACCTGGTTTAAAGCCCATTATGTAATTATTACAGTTCAACTAGGCTGCAAGTCTGCCTTAAAATATAACAGTTAATCCAGAATCAAGTTTGGGCTTAACTAGGCCTAATCGCAGACTTGATTACTTGACCGTTATACACCAAGAAAAATACTTACAAAAGAAACAGACGTAAAATGATAAAAGTGACGTTTTTGGAGGAGCCGAGCCGAGTCGAGCTGAGTCTGAGCCTACAAGAGCTCGAGCTCGGCTGGTTTCGAGCCTTATTTTTTAAACTCGAGCTCAACTCGTGGTATGTTATACAAGCTGGGGCTCTGCTCGAGTTTGTCTCGTTAATAAGCTTGTTATTGAGCTCGTTTATAAGCTTGCCTAAAATACAAATGCATAACATTTCATACATGTTTAATACTTAATATATCCTAGTGTTGTTTAGGCTAACGAGCACAATCGAGCTTTGTATGTAAAGCTCGAGCTCGATTAACAAATGAGTTGCAACTTAGGCTCGAGCTCGTTTAGGCTCGGCTTGTTCGAGCTTTTTACCGATCCGATTCTGAACTTTTTACAAGCGGCTCGGCTCATTTTCACCCCTAATGACAGGGCCGCCTCATGGTTTTCGGTGACCTTAGTCAATAATAACAAAAAGGCCTTATTACACTTGTGAACTAAAGAGAAATTGCATATAAACTTGGATTATATGACTCATATATGTTTAATATTATACGTATTTATCTGCAAAACTAATAAAAATATGGTCTTTTTCAAGTAGAGGCTATAAGCGACGACACATATTGCACACTCCTCAAAAACCCTATTCCTAATGACCATATTTTATGATTCAGGTGGCCGATCAGACCATACTACATGAATCAAGTGGGAAAATATAATTCCAAATTTCTTGTCTTTTTAAGCCAATTATTTTTAGCACCATGTGGATAGGATATGTCTACACGTTTAAATTAAATAAGAAGAGTTTTTTTTTTTTTTTTTTTTTTTTTTTTCATTTGTTGTGATTCTCGTATCAATATTGTATTACTAGTACTGCAATTTGAAACTTAGAGCATGAGCATCAACTATTTAAAGACTTGATACATTTAATGCATTTAATGACTTGAGGCATAAAGAGAGAAAACTTTTATCAAATACTTGAGGTTTATCAAATCTTTGTAAAAAGTTATTCAAAAAACTTTTGATGCAATGCATAAAAACCCTTTCAAAAGCTTTTTAAAATAGTACGAGTAAAAAGTTTTTGTTGTTTTAATCATTGCGTATGCTCTTAGGACTTTAACAATTTTTAAATAGCTGAACTCAAAAGTAGTAGCAAAAGACAAAATTTTCATGTTCTTTAATACAATTAGCAATCAAATCTTAACTTTTCCCGGTACGTTTATATTTAATGTCTTGTTTTAGATGTCAATATTGATTGGATGAACAATTTATTGATGCAGTTGTTGACAATAAGAGCAAACTTGACCATACGACTTCCGTTTTACAAGGGTCAAGCGTCTTAGGAACATACTTGTTATGTTAAATAAATGATGTTGGTCAAGTTTGGTGTAAAACGGAAGTCGTATGGGTCGGTTATAACGAAAACAGAATGTAAACGAAGTGTATTTTGAAAGTTGCAGGCCTCGGCCGGAGGTCTGGAGGCCAAACCCACGGTCGGGAAGTGTTGGTAAAATTCCCAGATAACCAGAAGGTCTGGGCCGCCTAGTCGGGGCTGGGGCCAGCGGCCAGACCTGTTTTTTTGGGGCTAGGCCGGCGGTCCGGGCCATTTTCCAGATTTTGCCGATTTTTAAAAATTCATATCTTTTAATCCGTAAGTCGTCACGGGTCGTACCACCTATCGTTTCGAAGGTAATTGAGTGAAATTTCATTTAAAAATAGCCTCAAGGGCTGAATGTTGATGCATTTTTGTCAGTCATCAAAAGAGTGGTCGTATGTCCATAAAGGTCAATCGTTTTTGCGTAAAAAGTTTTAAATTTTAGTCTAAACGGGCAAGGGACGTTACACAAAGACTCAAAGTTCAAGACAACAAGCATCAAAAAAGTTAAATGATCGTCCATTTCTATTGATGGACCCATAACTCACAGGTCACAAAAGAGATCTCAATGATCACCCCTTTAGGGGGAGATTGTTGGAAACGAAAAAGTGATGATCATAAATATAATCAAAGAGAGATCTCAATGATCATCCCTTAGGGGGAGATTGTTGGGAACGCTTTGTAACAATTCGTATTTTTAGGTTACTATTCATTCTCGGATTTTTACTATTCACTCCTGAAATTTTTATTCTACATTCTCATAAGTTAAGCTATTTTCATGATAAAATGAAAGTTTGACACTCGTTTAGTCATTTTCGCAAAAATTATTACGAAAACCGTGTCTTAAATTTACGTTTTGATCTAAACCCCATTTAAACATCCCACGCATAACGAAAACCAACTCTGAAAATTTTTATCACATCAGATTAATTTTTAGTTCACTTATAAACATTTATGGAATTTTTAAATTTTAAACTCAAATGTTACCAAATAGACCATGTGACTTACGAAACTAAACTTGCGTTTTAAGTATTTTTACTTATACGCAACCTTAACCGATACCCGCACCACACTTTCTAAGACATTTAGACACTATTACCTTTGGAAAAAGTCAAACTTATTTGCCTCCTCCTTTGACCATAAAATCATTCCTTAATTTTTAACACTTCTGGTTTTAGGTTTAATGAACATTTAACACCAACCGACACTAGACTAGGCCCACTCTAGACATTAAAAACCTTTTAGGTTCATAATAATCATATTATAAAAGTTACATTTTACTTTTCTCATTTTTTTACCCAAACTTCGTACATTTAACATGTTACGCGTTTTAAACCTACGTTTTCAGATTTAACAGCGTATACGCAACCCATTAAACTTAGCACTCATTTTATAAGTTAATAATGATTATATTTATGAGTTTAACAATTTCTACAAGTTTCACATTTTTACGATACCTGGTTTTACGTTTTGTGATTTAAATACTTACCATTAGCGATTACCGGGACCAAAACTCACTCCGTAAAGGAAAGATAAATGTTCAAAACTCTTAACCTCCTCATTTTTAGCCATAGGTGGCGTTTTTTTATGTGTCATCAAGCATCATGGCTTGATCATGACCATTGATCTCTAGGATGTTTACAAGTATGATAACTTAATAACTAAGTTTACCTAAACTAAAGACACATGTCTTTCTTACTTAGTAAGTAAGATGACTAACTACTCATGTAACCTCCTCAAAAGCCTATAAAACCCTCCCCCCTCCACTTTGTTTGATGTCCAAACTCAACACACACCAAACACACTCATAACTTAATTCCTACTTCAAGAATAACAACAAGATTGAAGATACAAGTAATCCATATCAAGTCATTTGCAAGCCTTATCAATTCTTAGCAAACCTTTGGTGATTTCTCTTAAGTTTAAAGCTACTTAAGTGTTAAGTTTTATGGACAAATATTAATTGTGTATGACTAGAATCGAACTCGGGACCACGGGATTGCACACATTACGTATGAAGAATTAATGTACAATAATTAATATATATAAACCGTTATGTATTTAATTATTAGAACAGAAATAACGACTAACGGACGTTAAGTAATTAAAGGAAATTGACTAATGACCGTTAGGGAATAAAGGAAGGAATGTAAGTGTAATTAGAAGATCAAGAAGCTTCTGGAATCCCTTGGGAAGGGAGGAACCGATCGGCCAAAGGGTTACCATAACCCAATCCATGCCAAACTTGTTCTCTAAGTTATCACACTATAAATACAAAGGCTGGGGTTATTGGTTTTCAATGTTTGTACTCTTGCTATAACCCTAAACCTTTGTTTTCTTCTTCTTTCTTTGAAATCCGATCGAACAAACAACCCTTTAGGTTTTGTCGATCAAATTTTTCCTTAAACAAAAATTGTTTTGGTTTCTTGTGTTCATAGATCTAGCAATCTAATTAATTTGGTTATAGTACGTGTGTACAAGATCGTGGTCTAACCCCACTATAGTTTATACATCTTGGATTGAGATACAAAAAGGGGTATCTCGTTAATCCACTTTTATTATTAAAGAAGATGATTTGAAGTTTTGATCCTTGTTCTGCTAGGATCAAATGTACGTGTCTTTAATTTTTCAGTTAATCTTTTATATGTTAAATATGATCCTACGCTTCCGCAACGTGTTTGATTGTTATTAGAATAAATATATGATTGTCATGTTTATTAAATTCTAACAGTGGCATCACGAGCCGTTTTAACATGTAATTGTATTACCGAAACACATAAAAATCGAATCTTGAATTAGGATTTAAGTTACTAGAATTTTTAGGGTTAAAAAAATCGAAACCCTAATTTTTAGGGGGGGGGGGGCGATGCCCTCTTTATTATAAAATTAGTTTTGTAACCCTAAAATTGTAACGTGTTTATGTGTGTAAAGGGTCACGTATCTTGTGACCTGTAATTAATCCATGATGAAACATGCATGTTTATAATGGATTAGGGTTTGTTGATTAATTGTTAAGTTATTTGTCACATGTAATAAGATAAATCTAAAATTGGGGAAGATCTCAATTAATTAAATTAATGAATCTATTTATTTGCTACTTGGTATATATTTGCTAGGACTTACGCAACCAAATTGTTTGGTGTATGTGGACCATTGGTACCATTTGCTCGAAAACTAATGGGAGTCTTAGTTAAATATATGCATATTAAAACCATAGATAGATTATTAATAGGATTTTATCAAAAGGTTTGCATGTGGCTACATGATTTAATTGTTAAGATCATGTGTTATTATTTGGTTAATTATTTTTATTAAATTACTTGTTTTTTTGTTTCAATTATATGACGAATTGTAAGCAAGAAAAGGGTAATTTTTCGAATAGAAAATAAATTGACCTAATAACTATGAAACTTGATGTGATAAATTATATATTGCAAAGTCTTATGTGCCGACAGTGGTTCGCTTCGCACGGTAATTTGCTCCCATGCCAGACTAGAAATATTATAGTTTATAACATATTTTTTAAGACTTATAATCATAAACTTTTAATTGAGTGATGAGTTTTGTACCAATAGTGTGAACGGCTCACCCAGTTTAGACAAACTATAAGAGGGGTATAAGGAGGCTTGACATTAAATTGTCATCCGAAAGAGACGCGTTTTTAATTAGCCTTTGGGCGGACGTTTGTCTCTCCGCTCCTTTGTGCGTCTAATTGGAGCTACCAAGTAAGCTATTTTTTTTGTACAAAATCATCTTAAGGGTGAATTGACCTCAATTCCACGCGCCACTTTTGTGGTAATTATCCGAATAACTTGGGTCATTTTACTCATGCAGCAGTAGGATATAGTGGGCGATAATTGTAGGTAATTCTTTGATTGGTGAACCCAATACCTCAATTAAAACTTTGTTGATTTAAATCTTAGCATAATTGGTAAAATAAAAACATTTTGAAAACATTATGATACGAAGATTTGTGCATGCTTCTTCGTACATATTTTGATTATCACATCAAAATTAATACCCTAAAATTTAAGTCCATGCTATCTAATTATAAGAAACACTTGGAGTTAATATTTAACGTAAGTAAGACCTTGCCTAGATATTAATGACAAGGTAAATTTCCGTTATGCGTGAGACCAGTAATGGAGAATTTGCAGTTTCTAAATTAGACAACTTAATTAAGTTTTTAGTGAGACCTAGAAACTTAAGGCATGAGATGGGAAGAAACATGCTTACTTTGCAAATTGTATTTAGCAAATGTAATTCCCATAATGATCTAGGAGTCGGAAATTGTTTGCCGATTATTGTATGACAGATTACCATATTTTGTACTTTCACTACTAGCAGATCAACTGATGTAGTGAAACTATGGAAATTTGGATCTTAGTTTTCAAGAAGATTAAATGGTTATATGTATATTTCCTGGGTAATTTTCTTTTCTTGAAAAATTGTATTATTAGAATACTAATATTTGAACTTTTTCTATAGAAATGGCTCAACCCGATAATACTGTACTAAGTTCTGCTTTCAAAAATCACTTTGAAAAGGAAAAATTGACTGGCCCAAATTTTAATGACTGGCATAGGTCACTCAGGATTGTCTTGAGAGTGTCCAAAAAGCTGGAATATTTGACTAAGCCTTGTCCCCAAGAACCAGCTGCTACTGAACCTGAAGAGGCCAGACAAACATGGCAATTGGAGTTCGAAAAGCACAATGAAATTGCGTGCTTGATGCTCGGAAGTATGGTTCCCAAGTTGCAAAAGCAGTTTGAGAACTATTTTCCTAAAGATATGCTGGAAGAACTCCAAAAGACTTATGAGAAGCCAGCAGCTGTTGAACTGTATGATTTGATCGATCAATTGCACAGCTACAAGCAGGGGGAAGGTAAACCTGTTCGTGATCATGTGTTGGAAATGAAAATGTACATGGACCAACTACACCAGATTAACTATGTCTATCCTGAGAATGTGTGTGTGAACCTAATCAATAGGTCCTTGAACAAGGACTTTAAAGGTTTTGTTCAAAACTATAAAATGCATTGCTCAAGGAAGACAGTCACAGAATTGCTCGCAATGCTTGTGGACTATGAAAAGGGTTTACCAAAAAAGGCACCTACTCCTCAGGTATTAGCTATACAAGGAGGTAGGATTCAAAAGCCAAAACCGCAACCGAATAAAAAGGGCAGGGGTAAGGTTGACAAGGGTAAACAAGTTATGGCCTATCAACCTATGCCCAAGCAGTATAGCCCTAAGAAGAACAAGGTGAATCCAAAAAAGAAGGATCAGGCTTGTCACCACTGCCACGAGGTAGGACATTGGAAGCAGAACTGTCCACTCTACCTCGAGGAGTTGCGTGTGAAAAAGATGAAGGTTGAGGCTGGTAAAACCAGCACTTCAGGTAACTTTTTCATGATTGAATTATTTTCATTAACTCATAAAATAAATTCCTGGGTATACGATATTGGATGTGGTATTCATATTTGCAATACACTGCAGGGGTTTAGAGTTGAAAGGTGACTGGCCTATGGGGAACAATATCTGCACGTGGGCAATGGAGCACATGCAGCTTTTGAAGCTATAGGAATATTTAAATTAGTTTTGCCTTCGGGCTTAGTACTATTTTTGAATAATTGTCATTATGCACCTTCAATTGTTAAGGGTGTAGTTTCCTTTTCGTGTTTATTGAATATTGGTTTTCAACATACTGTTTCAAGCAATGGAATTTCTGTTTCGTTAAATAATATTTTTTTTATTTTAATGCTATTGTTGTTAATGGTGTATTTGAAATTGATATGAATGAATGCAATTATTATAATTCGATGTATAGCATCAATAATAAGAGAGTCAAGAATGTCTTGGATTCATCTTATCTTTGGCATTGTCGACTTGCTCACATAGGCAAGACTCGTATGAAAAAGCTGCAACATGATGGGCATTTACAAGATATCAATGATGAATCATTTGATAAATGCGAATCTTGTATATCTAGGAAGATGACAAAGAAACCTTTCAATAATCGTATGGAAAGGGCTGATGATCTACTTGGTTTGATACATACTGATGCATGTGGACCACTGATAACGCTTGTTTTGTACATGTTTTTATCGCATTATTTGTGTGTTTTTATATGTTATTTAGTTATGTTTATGATTGTTTTATGCTTAAAAGTTGTTAAAGATGTGTTCAAGTCTAGGTACAAGGAAATATCAAGAAAGACGAAGAAAAGTTACAAAATCAAGCAAATATTGAAGAAAAGATCGTCAACAAAGATATTGATTCATGATATGATTATTTCCATTGTACATGAGAAGGATGAAAAGATGAAGTCAAGATTAAGTGCTAAAAAGTGTATTAAAAGTTGGAGTTACATGCTAGCTTAGAATGGAAATTCATGTGCAAAAGTTGGTCTCGACCCAAGGTTTACATTCCAGACCCAAGGTCGAAGTTGGGGTTTCAGACCCAAGGTTTACATTCCAG
Organism: Artemisia tridentata subsp. tridentata; assembly: GCA_021014915.2. Taxonomy (NCBI): domain Eukaryota; kingdom Viridiplantae; phylum Streptophyta; class Magnoliopsida; order Asterales; family Asteraceae; genus Artemisia; species Artemisia tridentata. The sequence goes on along the minus strand of CP139503.1, from coordinate 41,336,799 downwards.
ACCCAAGGTCGAAGCTGGGATTCCAGACCCAAGGTTCAGGAATTCGACCTCAGGTTCAGCCGACGTCCAGACCCAAGGTCCATGCTTCAGACCGAAGGTCGAGAGAATTCTGAGATGAAGAGTTGCATTAACTCTTAACTTTAACTACCATAATGGCTTGAGTCCGATCATTACCTTCTCATTTATGATAATTGAAGTAATATGACAGTTTTTGGGGTGTTTTACAAGCTTAAATAAGACCCCTAGTCATCCATTTTGGATACAACACTTACAATCAAGCCTTACACCATAAGGACTTGATCACATTTCTTACTAAACCCAAAAGAATTAAATAATCTCTGCCATTCTCAAGAAGGTCCCAAGTAGAAGAGTTGGAGATACTTATTAGAAGAGGTGGAAAATTCCCTTGTTCAATTGGAGGCTCTAAGTAGTGCTATAACTCTTTTATTACTCATTGTAATCTTACTTTTGGGTAATTTTCTTTACTTTAATTAATCATGTTAGACCGTTTGATGTTGAATGCAATGTTATGTTTTATGATGATGCTTGTTATGGAATAATTAGTGATGCTTGTTTGGGAATGATGTGACTTTCGAATGAATGTTGGATGTTTAGTTAGTTAGAAAAAGTGATTATTTTCATGAGTTTGCTTAAATATAATTCGTGTTCTAAAACTTGTTGGTTAAATATTATTGGATTTAAAGGTTGAAAAGATTTCTAATATTGTTTAATTCCAAGAGTTAGTGACAAACGGATTGGTATTTGATAAGTGACGAATATCAAGTATGCAAGTTTTTAAATGAATTCGAAAATATTTAAATCACGAGATTGGGTTGAAAAGACTCGTAAGAACTAATTTAACTAATCATCTTTTTCATACATTTGATCACAAAAAGAGCTAGCGTAGTGGGATGAGGATTGGCCGAAAGGACTCACCCGTGAAACTAGTAGAAACATGGATTTTCTTGATATTACCTATTGACTAGAGGTCCTTGTGAAAATTGACATGTGCCTTCTAAGTTTCACCCAAACATGTTCAACATTCTATCACGATTAGTCATGGTTCCTAAACAAGTATTTGGTTGTTTGCTTGATTTGATTTGAAACAATTGTTCGTTTAATTACTCTTAAGTGCTTTAGATCGTGACAGTCTTAAGTACTATTTCTTATTGCTCTTACTTAAATTGCCTAAACCAAAACTAGTAGTCTCTTGGGACGATCCTTATTTACCATCAACAATACTACAATCGAACGAGTATAATTGCTCGTATATGTTTCTTAGATATACGGTAAAGAGGTATTTTTAAAAATTTAAAATTTGAGTGAAATTGGGATATAATGTATACTATCGTAACGCACATCAAGTTTTTAGCGCCACTGCCGGGGACTATTATTCCTTTTTAGTTTAGTTTAGGTTAGTTTAGTTGTACATAGTAGCGTAAGTTTGTTCTTGTTATTTGCGTAATTTCAGAGTTTGTTTCATGTTTGTTTATGTGATTGTTTGCCTTGTTTGTTTGATGATTGTTAAGTGTTTACTTTGTCCTAGTTTCAATGAGTCTCTCTCGATTTTATTTTTATTAGTTAAGTTAAATATAAAAATATAAAAACTATAATAAAAAAAAAAGAAAAAGAAAAAAATTTGGATATTTTTGCTGCAAACCTCCGGTCCGAGATCTCGACCGCCGGTTTGAAGCCATTCGACACTTAAAAAAAATTTGATTTTCACCTGACCGATGGTCCTGACTCTCGACCATCCGGTCCTACGCCTCGGTAAAAAATTTTCAATTTCAAACCGACGGTCCAGACCTTCGACCGTCCGGTTTGAGCCCTCGGTAAAACTTTTCACAGCCCAAACCGCCGGTTTGGGGTGTGAACCGCCAATCCAAAAAAATATAATATAATATTAAAAAAAAATCTTTTGTTTTTCTTTGTTCTCTTTTCTATTTATTTATTTTAATTGTTATTTAGTTTATTTGTTCTAGATTTTTGTATGATTTCTTTTTCAAGTTACTTAGTTTTTTTTACTAACCCCTAACGTTTGTTTTGGATGTGTTGTCTATGAATGTTTAGCTTATTTTTAGTTATGGATTCACCTAGTGAAGTTTCGGCTTACTTGGAAAATTGGAAATGGAATTGATGGATGAAGGTGATGTTGTGTCTAGGATGGAAAAAATAGTTGATTTTGAAAAGGTGAAGTTGCAAGCGAAAGGGAAGGAAGTTGAACGTATGGAATATGAGAATGAAAAGCCTCGGGTGGTTACTTTTACCCGTGCTAAGCTTAGAGAATATGACGAGCCAAGTATGAGGTATTCAACACCTTGTAGAATAGAAGGATTAGGAGCTTGGGATGCGGAATGTAACCTTGGACAAAATGATAGTTATGTGACATTTGCTTTCTATGAAAAATTTGGAAATGGGAAATATGACGTGGACAAATATAATAGGAGAATTGCACGGGATGTGAAAATTGATATTCATGGCTATACCTTTGCTATGGATTTGATTATTGATGAGTATGAGGACACGACGGATCCTTCCGTGGTGTTTGGACGAAATTTCTTGTTGGCAACGAAATGTGTTATTGATTTTGATTTAGGTGAAATGCATGTTAAGGTTGGAGAGTTACAAGATGATAAAGATGTTAATTGGTTACTTGAACAAATGGAGGAAGTTTGTGAAAATGAAGATGGTATTAGTGGGATCATGGAAATGGTTAAAATGGGAAAGGCCACTCGTTTGAAACAAAAATACCCACCTTTTAAAGGTCTTATACCTTCACCGTCATCATTACCACACCCTACCACACTAATCAAAGGAGAAAGTTCTTCTAACCAAACATCCTCACCAAAAGAAAAACCAACCAGAGTACCCATTGATGAAGCAAAATGTGTTGAGGAGATTACTACAAAGTTCAAAGAATTGCTAAATGAAAAACCAATACTTCATGTGTTGGAACACTATGCTCACTATAGGAAGTTGTTGGATGAAATTTCAGTGGAGAAAATGAAACTTGATAAGAAGAAGGAAATTGAAGAAGAAGAAAAGGAGAAAGTGATGGAGAAAGGCTTACCTGAAAAGAAAGAAGATCCGGGTAACTACCTTATTCCACTAAAAGTGAATGGAACTATTGCAATCAATGATTTGGCCGATACGGGGGCGAGTGTTAGTATAATGCCTTATAAGCTTTACAAGATTATGCAATTGGGAAGAGATTATCCTTCCAATGATGTGAGATTACAAATTGGATTCCAAACATATTTGTGTGACTTTTTGATTATGCATGTACCTATTGATAAAGAGACACCGATGTTGGTGGGACGCCCATTCTTGAGTACGATAGGAGCAATAATTGATAATGGAAAAGGAACTATGGAAATTGATGATGGAGTGGTGATGAACTCAAATAAGTACATTTTATTACCATCATTTATCCTATTTATTTGACTTGTTTTATTATATTATCTGTGAGAATTGATACGTTAATGTTTACTTTTGTAATTCTCAGGTAAAAACAAGTATTATGTGAAACTTGGCGATTTTGGACTAATTATGGAGCAAAACAAGCAAGAAGTTAATAGTCTACTGAAATGTACAAGATCAAGATCATTCTGCTCCAGATACGCCGCATCATACTTATTACATACGGCGCATCACTATCAAGATTTCACAAGCTACGATCCAAGACAGCAAGGACATGCGCCGCATCTATGAATGGAGTTACGCTGCATCTTCTGGCGGTGTACGAATATTCCTGAATATATTAATCTTGGACCCCACGCAAAGTTAAGTCAATGCGCCGCATCTACTTATCCTATGCGCCGCATCTAGGCCTCGGACAGAAACTATAAATACCCCAAAGTCAGAAGAATTTTGGGGTTGTACAGAGTTCGACAATTTAGAAGACCGAAGACCACAGAAACCCTAAGGCCGAATTCAGTCGAAGTAGCAGCACAAGACACACCTTGAACGAAGATACAAGAGCTGTAAGAAGGTCCGGCATGTATTCAATTCATTAAGTAGTTTTGTTTTACTGTATTAGTACACTTTAATTGGTCAGGATTGATGGGCTTGTGTTATGTTATCATTCACTTCAACTCCCCTTAAAATTGCTTTCCCATTAATTAAAGTTTATATGTTGATGTCTGATAAATTAAATAAGTACATTTTATTACCATCATTTATCCTATTTATTTGACTTGTTTTATTATATTATCTGTGAGAATTGATACTTAATCGTTTACTTTTGTAATTCTCAGGTAAAAACAAGCATTTGGTGAAACTTGGCGATTTTGGACTAATTATGGAGCAAAACATGCAAGAAGTTAAGAGTCTACTGAAATGTACAAGATCAAGACAATCTGCTCCAGATGCGCCGCATCTCACTTATTACATACGGCGCATCACTATCAAGATTTCACCAGATACGATCCAAGATACAAGAGGACATGCGCCGCATCCAAGAATGAAGATACGCCGCATCTTCTGGCGGTGTACGAATATTCCTGAATATATTAATCTTGGACCCCACGCGAAGTTAAGTCAATGCGCCGCATCTACTTACTAGATGCGCCGCATCTTACCCTCAGACAGAAACTATAAATACCCCAAGACCAGACGAATTTCGTAGCACTTATATTATATACGAGACCGAAGTACAGAAACCCTAGGACGAATTCAGTCAAGGCAGCAGCACAAGACACACCTTGAACGAAGATACAAGAGCTATAAGAAGGTCCTGCATGTATTTAATTCATTAAGTAGTTTTGTTTTATTGTGTTAGTAAACTTTAATTCATCAGGATTGGTGGCTTGTGTAATGTGACAACGGAAAGATTGCACTCCCTTAAAACTGCTTTCCCATTAATTAAAGTTTATATGTTGATGTCTTTGGTGACTTTTATTAGTGCATTGATAACCTCTGTGTCTAGCTGAGCGTTGATCGGGTCGCCATGCCTCTGCCCTCGCCTATTTATTAGATCGCCTATGCATTCTATCGTCTGTAGAAAAGTAGGAAGAAAGATAAATAGGATAGTCATAAGTAATCATTAAGGGTTTACTCGCCGATAAGATTAGAACCAACGAGAAAGGACTTAATCTCGGTGCGTTGCATCGAACTATACACTTCATATAAAACTAGCAATAAAACAAGTGACAAACTACTTATCTATCAGGACAAGTCTTCTTATTGTCTCAAGTATTTATCTGTGTAAGTGTGTGCTACTTGCTGATTCGTGCCTATTGGTTTAGTTTATTATTTAATTGCAACCAATCGTGCCAGTCTCACAGGCTGAACCCCCTTGCGTTAGATTATGTTGTATAGCTAACTTAATATATATTAAAATACTGATTAGAATAACTAGATAATACGTTCCACTCTTAGTGATCGACACTCTACTTACCATTATATTCATACTGACCGGGTACACTGCTCGTTAAGTGTGTGTGTTATTGATAAGTCGGCTAAATATAAATTTAAAACTTGAGTAGGCATTAATACTGCTAAACCGCAATGACACATTGCACGCATCAAGTTTTTGGCGCCGCTGCCGGGGAGTGAATTGTTATTATCTGTTAATTTGATTAGTATTTTAATTAGGTTTTTATTTTTTTTTAATCTAACCGCTAATTCTGTGTTGTATATTAGGTTAATTTGCATTCATTGTATTATTTTGCATATTTTCTGTTTTGTGTGTTATTTGTTTGCTTTTATTTGTGTTTATTTTCGTTTGTGTTTTTATTTGTTTTTATTTTTCGTATTTTCTGTGTTCTGCTATCGTTGTACTGAGCTTATTCAAACGATACGGCGCATCTGATTTCTCAGATACGGCGTATTGCGTTTAATTTTTATAAAATACAATGCGTTTAATTAATTCGATACGACGCATCTTTCCCCAAGATACGGCGTATCTGTTTTTAAGGAAAAAATTTTTCTAAACGTTAACGCCATACGACGCATCTGCTTTGGCAGATACGGCGTATCTATTATTTTAATTAAAAACAGTTTTCGAATTATTAAACAGATACGACGCATCGATCTCTGTCGATACGGCGTATCTTCTGAATCAAAAATCTTATATTTTGAAACGTAACGAAAATACGGCGCATTAACTTTTGTTAATACGACGCATTAATTTTAAATAAATATCGATTTTTGATAAATAAATTGATACGGCGCATTCTAATTTCTAAGCGGCGTATCTATTTTCTGAATAAAGTCTGATTTAATTTTAACGATTGTAAGATACGGCGTATCCAACTTTTTGGATACGGCGCATAATCTGCAGATATCAGTTATTTTTATTCTTATATCCGTTTCTAAATTCGTTAATTTCTCTTCTAGCGAACAAATCCTACTGATGCTTTCGTGATTATTTCAGAAGGAAAATGGAAGGATACGGAGAACTGATTGACTTCGACTTCGAAGCCAATTTTATGAATGAAATATTAGTGCAAGATAAATCACTCGAACGTTACGATGGGGACTACATGGAACTTAATGAACTCTATGAACTAAGAGATGAGGCCTACAAAAATACTAAGATCTACAAAGAAAGAACTAAAAGATGGCATGACTCGAGGTTACGTGGAGATAAAACGTTTACTATTGGAGAGAAAGTGCTACTATTTAATTCCAGATTAAAGATGTATCCTGGTAAACTTAAATCAAGATGGACGGGTCCGTTCGTTGTCAAGAAAGTGTATCCATATGGAACTATTGAAATATGCGATAAAAATGGTTATATATTCAAAGTAAACGGGCAACGTGTGAATAAATACTTTGATAATAAAATTGAGGATACTGAGAACGAGGTGGTGGAGTTTGAACCTGAAGTATTGGAATAAAGAGCTGAACGTGAGTCTAACTTGAAGACTCTGGAATAAAGACAAGTGCTGACCGGGAGACAACCCGGAGAAAATTTTATTATTCTGTTCTGTGTCGAGTCAGTCAGGCCCGCAGCAGATACGGCGCATCTCAATTCTGAGATGCGACGCATCTCCTGCAATGGTCATATCTTACTTTATTTTTCTGCATTTTTTACTTTTCGACTTTAAAACTTTTTATCTGTTTATTTTAATGCGGCGCATCCCTGGTTAAGGATGCGACGCATCTTCTATTCTGATCCGTATTTATACCAGGCTCGATACGGCGTATCTTCTTCCATAAGATACGGCGCATCGACTGACCTGATGATTTTCATTTTTATTTTTATGATTTATTTTTCCTAACTACTAATGTATTATGCAAGTTTGAACCTTTCTTAACTTAGGTGTGTTTTAAAGCCTTGGTGGTATTATAGATTCCTGCATTTCCTGTGGATACATCTATCATGAAGCTTAAACGTTCTAATCCACAAGAAAGATGATTTTTTCTCTTATACAACTGGAGGATCATACCGAGCAAATCTCAGGGGAGTTTTTCTGTTATAATTCTTTTATTTTCCAGTTTTTAACCTTTTATACAAACAACGAGGACGTTGTTTAACTTAAGTGGGGGGATTGGAGAATTAGAACACTTAACACTTACTTGTCCTAAACTTTTCAAAATATGCTTAAAATGTGCTTAATATATCAAAATTTAAAATTTTTTTAGCATGTTTTTGTTTAAAGTCTAAGTTGCATAGCTGCACACATGACGTTATTCTCAAAAATTGTGATTTTTCAAAATTCACAAATCTATGAGTGTGCCGGTGACTTGTAAACTTTAGAACTTGGCTTGTATACTATTCGAGACCACCATAATAAGTATTATTTATATAATTGGAATGACTTGTCTAAATTGGTAAATTTCTAGGATTACACCCAAATAGCCTATTATATGTTATGTGTTATTAGCTAACTACATTGGTTAGTTAACCCCCGTATAAACCCTTTTGTTACTCTCATTTTTAGAGTAAAATACCCCTAGAAAAACACTCAGAGCCATTCCTTTCGTTTCTTACACCTTTGTTAAAATGTTTCGTTACACCCTTACACCTTAGCCTACCCTATAGATTAAAATCCGTGGTTGGTTAATTGCTTTAGGCAAAGTGTGTTTCCTTACATTACCTGTGTTCGCGTGCGTAATTCATTATCTATGGTTAGGTCGGGAAATTGCACAATGCAATTGGAGTGAAAGTAAATATTGTATATCTTTGAGTTTACTTTTCGTGTGTTTACTACTTTCACTATTACCGTTATTTCTGAAGTCATGAAAAGTATGGAAAAATTATCCATAATTATCATTATAGTGATGTGGTGAAATTTTACACATCTTTGTTTATTTAAAAAAAAAAAAAAAAAAAAAAAACTGAAAAAAAATCGAAAAGAAAAAGAAAAAGGAAGAGTTGGATGTTTGTTTAACCAACTTATGTAAAGTTTTGTATTAAGTGGTCGATATCACCACTAGTTGTTGTATATTATATTTATGGATTGAATGGGAGTTGGCAGTTATGGGAACACCAACTAAGGTTTATTCTTTGATTAAGATCTTGTTGAGTATAATTCGTGTCTACCTAAAGTGTGTGTTTCAAGTGTTAAAGCGTGAGTTATTCTATGATATGAGTCTTATTCATGGGATGGTTGGGATAGTGATTAACCACACTTAGGATTTTAATTTATTTGTTTTGTTTATTTTTCATTTTACACCAATTTATATCCCAAATATTATCCATACCCTATATTATTCTTTATCCAACCAAACCTTTGATTTATTGAGATTAGGGATTTGAGCAATCTTAAGTATCGTAGTCGTGGATTCGGCTATGTATTTATGATTTTGTCGCCCTTTTTGATATAATATTATTGGTGAAGATTACTTGATCCTATCTTTAGCCTGTTCGAGTTAAGGATTTGAGCAATTGCAAGTATCGTGTTCGTGGATTCGATCATGTATTTGTGATTTTGTCGCCTTTTCTGAAATTTGAGATCGATAGAGATTAAGGAGAATAATTAACCATTTAAGCCTACAAACCCTTTTTACCGCTTTAGACTTGTTATTCCTTGGCTTTAATAGTGGATATGTGTATACTTGTCAAGCTTATGATAGAATATTTGTCACGACTGGACAGTTAAACGATTAGATTTGCTTTTATCAAAATATTTTATTTTACTTCTAATTCGTTGAGTGTTTGGTTGTGTGATTATGACAAAAATGAATACATGCTTAAATATAAAAATAAATCCTAAATATCTTTTAGGATACATTTTCATAAGATTAATTCTAAGGTTTACTTGGGGACAAGTAAAGTTCAAGTGGGGGGATATTTGATGAACTCAAATAAGTACATTTTATTACCATCATTTATCCTATTTATTTGACTTGTTTTATTATATTATCTGTGAGAATTGATACTTAATCGTTTACTTTTGTAATTCTCAGGTAAAAACAAGCATTTGGTGAAACTTGGCGATTTTGGACTAATTATGGAGCAAAACATGCAAGAAGTTAAGAGTCTACTGAAATGTACAAGATCAAGACAATCTGCTCCAGATGCGCCGCATCTCACTTATTACATACGGCGCATCACTATCAAGATTTCACCAGATACGATCCAAGATACAAGAGACATGCGCCGCATCCAAGAATGAAGATAGCCGCATCTTTGGCGGTGTACGAATATTCCTGAATATATTAATCTTGGACCCCACGCGAAGTTAAGTCAATGCGCCGCATCTACTTACTAGATGCGCCGCATCTTACCCTCAGACAGAAACTATAAATACCCCAAGACCAGACGAATTTCGTAGCACTTATATTATATACGAGACCGAAGTACAGAAACCCTAGGACGAATTCAGTCAAGGCAGCAGCACAAGACACACCTTGAACGAAGATACAAGAGCTATAAGAAGGTCCTGCATGTATTTAATTCATTAAGTAGTTTTGTTTTATTGTGTTAGTAAACTTTAATTCATCAGGATTGGTGGCTTGTGTAATGTGACAACGGAAAGATTGCACTCCCTTAAAACTGCTTTCCCATTAATTAAAGTTTATATGTTGATGTCTTTGGTGACTTTTATTAGTGCATTGATAACCTCTGTGTCTAGCTGAGCGTTGATCGGGTCGCCATGCCTCTGCCCTCGCCTATTTATTAGATCGCCTATGCATTCTATCGTCTGTAGAAAAGTAGGAAGAAAGATAAATAGGATAGTCATAAGTAATCATTAAGGGTTTACTCGCCGATAAGATTAGAACCAACGAGAAAGGACTTAATCTCGGTGCGTTGCATCGAACTATACACTTCCTATAAAACTAGCAATAAAACAAGTGACAAACTACTTATCTATCAGGACAGGTCTTCTTATTTTCTCAAGTATTTATCTGTGTAAGTGTGTGCTACTTGCTGATTCGTGCCTATTGGTTTAGTTTATTATTTAATTGCAACCAATCGTGCCAGTCTCTCAGGCTGAACCCCCTTGCGTTAGATTATGTTGTATAGCTAACTTAATATATATTAAAATACTGATTAGAATAACTAGATAATACGTTCCACTCTTAGTGATCGACACTCTACTTACCATTATATTCATACTGACCGGGTACACTGCTCGTTAAGTGTGTGTGTGTTATTGATAAGTCGGCTAAATATAAATTTAAAACTTGAGTAGGCATTAATACTGCTAAACCGCAACGACACATTGCACGCATCAATGTCTTTGGTGACTTTTATTAGTGCATTGATAACCTCTGTGTCTAGCTGAGCACTGCTTGGGTCGCCATGCCCCTTCCTCGCCTATTTATTAGATCGCCTATGCATTCTATCGTCTGTAGAAAAGTAGGAAGAAAGATAAATAGGATAGTCATAAGTAATCATTAAGGGTTTACTCGCCGATAAGATTAGAACCAACGAGAAAGGACTTAATCTCGGTGCGTTGCATCGAACTGTACACTTCATATAAAACTAGCAATAAAACAAGTGACAAGCTACTTAACTATCAGGACAGGTCTTCTTATTGTCTCAAGTATTTATCTGTGTAAGTGTGTGCTACTCGCTGATTCGTGCTCATTAGTTTAGTTTATATTTAATCACAACCAAACCGTGCCAGTCTCTCAGGCTGAACCCCCTTGTGTTAGATTAGGTTGTATAGCTAACTTAAGATATTAAAATACTGATTAGAATAACTAGATAATACGTTCCACTCTTAGTGATCGACACTCTACTTACCATTATATTCATACTGACCGGGTACACTGCTCGTTAAAGTGTGTGTGTTATTGATAAGTCGGCTAAATATATATTTAAAACTTGAATACTGCTAAAACCACAACGACATACCGTGGGTATAAATTAGAGCATACGCACACGCACACATCAAGTGGCTAGAAGGATTTACCACGTTAAGAAAAGAAACAAAGTTCTAGCAGATGAAGAATCAGATGAAGAAGATTGGTTGGATGTATTTGATATTAGCCATGACAATGAAGGAAATCCAAAATATGGGAAGACAGCCCCATCATTTGATCATATTGAAGATGATATGGAGAGAGCATTGGCTATGGAGAATTACTTCAATCCTTTCAAGAATATTATTGTTTACAAGAAAATGGTTGATTTCCTAGGTTCGATGCCAATTAAGCTTAAAAATATTGAATGGACATCGGATGGTTATAGCAAATATCAAAAGATTGAAGGAGACAATGATTGGCACACTAAGATAGAGATTACTAGTCCGGGTGGACGCCGATTCACCCGTGAGTTCAAAACAAAGGAAACCGATAGAGTTCTTTCGGGGAAATTTCATTCGGAGGATATTCTAAGGTTTGGGAGTTATTTTGATTAAAGGAAGCTTGGAATGTGGAAGAATAAAGAAGCTTGTTGTTAAGATTTTGCTCATTTTGTTCTTATGAGTTTTATCTTGTTTGTGTATTGTTTATTATCTTATAATGTTTTGCATTTCTTTGTTAAGTTGAGTTTGTTTTAGCTCCTAAGCTTTATAAGCAATGATTAATAAGAAATATTTAAGTTTAAGTTTAGTTGTTTTTAATTTATGTAGCTTGTTTAATCTTAAGTTAAATGGAATGTTGGAAGTGTTTTGAGTTGTGGTGATGATTTGGAAATGATTAAGAAATAAAAGCTGTTTGAAACGGTTTTGTTTTGCAAACCAACGGTTGAGAACCAAACCTACGGTTGAAGTACCCAACCTACGGTTGAGCCTTCATATTTTTGCAAAGAAACCAAAGAAAGAAAAAAGGAGGAGAAAAACACCACAATCCCCAACAAGTCTCATCATTCAAGATTGAAGTTAAGTATCAAATTAAGGTTCTAGCAATCCTATGGCATCAAAAAGAGTAAGTAACATCCATCCAATTACTTTGTATTATTCTTAGTTCGAATTTGATTTTTAGGGTTCTTAATTGGGCGAATTTGCTGTAGTTCGAATTAAGTGAAATTACTTGATGGGTTTACTAGAGGATTGATATAGGGATTGATTGGAAGTGGAATTAGATGAAATGGTTAAGAATTGAAAGAGAATTTGATGTTCTAAGATTTAGGGTTTATGTATGTCGAAAATTTGAGGATTTTTAATCAAGATTGATTGGGTTTATTGTGGTATATGATTAGGAATTAATATTTGTGTGCTATATGATTGATTATATGGACCACTACTTTGTTTGAATTGATTTTGATTCTTAGATTCTTGAAAATAAGACATGAAGGAGATATAGGAATAAGCACTAATAAGCACTAAAAAGCAAATGGTAGAAGGAGTAGAATGTGAATAAGCTATATATATAAAAAAAAAAAAAAAAAAAAAAAAAAAAAAAAAAAAAAAGTTCTGCTACTGCAAACCGACGGTCGAAAGTTCCAACCGCCGGCCTAATACCCAAAAATAGGCCAAACCGACGGTCCGAACCTTCGACCCTCTGGTTTGATGCCTCGGTAAAAACTTTCAAAAGCCAAACCGCCGGTCTGACTCTCGACCGCGGCGGTCCAGCCATGCTGTTTAATTTTTTTTTTTTTTTTTTTTTTTTTTTGTGTTTTGCTAATTTATCTTACATTCTAACCTTAAGTTTCAATATTTCTCGTGTGCTTGTTTTGTAGAAATGTATTCGTCAAAATGAAGAAAACCCAATAGTTGCTTTGTACAAGCGACATGGTCAAGCAGGAGATGTTAATCTTATGCCGGTAATAAGTGAACATTTGAGGTGGAGCAAATTAAGTAAAGAAGCAAAAGCTTGTTACAATAACCGGTTAGCGAAATTGCAAAGAAAGGAAATTGCGGTACCAAAGCTAGTAAGTTGGAGTTTGATGAAAGAATATAACCTTAAGAAGACTCTTGTGAAGTTATGGGAGGTTAATACGGAATCTGAAAACGGAATTTTTGAAGATTTTAGTTTGGAATACGCAATTAGGATCGAGGAAAAGCAAATCTATAGAGAATGGTGTCTAGAGTCCTTTGCCACAATCCATTTCAACCAAGAAGTGAGCGACATTATGGAGGAGAAATGTATTTGGTTTAGGTTGTGTGGGAACGATCATGCACTTACTTTGCCGAAATTTGGGCAGTTATTAGGATTATACGATGATGATGATCTTGAACATGAAGAGTTTGAAGACCACCTTTCAAAGTTAGAGAAAGAACCACCAAAGTATGTTGGTAGAGAGGTATGGAATGAGATAGGAGATCCCAACAGTGGGAGATTTAAAGAAAAAGAGATATATTCACCGATGGCTCGACTTTTACATAAAGTGATTGTGAACTCATTTGTGCATAGAGGACATAGTGAAGAAAAATTTCATGGACCGGATTTGTGGATAATTGAAATGATTATGGATCCAAATAAGAAGATGAATGTCTTATGGACTTTGGCAGTTTATTTGTCAAAAAGAGGGACTTTAATTACTGAGCATGGTTTTATAAATGGAGGACATTATGTGACGAAAATAGGGAAAATTTTGGGATGTGATACACCCGATGAGATGAAGAAGATAAGGGTGATAAAGGAATGTGAAAAACTTGACAAGAAGAATTTGAAAGAGTTGCTTGATGATGATAGATATTGTTTGGTTGATCAAATTGCCAATGTGATTCGCAACCCACCACCACCACCACAACAACCTCAACAAAATATCGGAGAATCTTCGGGGTTGAATTCGAGTTGGGGTGATTGGCATGCGAATTTGCCACAAGAGGAGAGAAGAGATGTTTGGAGAGACATGACGATGATGAGGATTGGACACCAAATGGATTATTGTGCACCAATTCTTACCCACCTTGGACAGCAGAGTGAACCAACTTATTCATTCCCAATGACGTATGCACCAATTAGTGTTCCACCTTACCCTTACCCATATACGCCTTATCCATCAGGACATGTACCTTACCCGACGTCTAGCTCAAATCAAGGAAATGAGGGGTACAATGTTAACCAGGAAGCTTTTGCGGGGTATTATTCTAATGTAGGAACGCAAGGCTATGAAGCGGGAACGTTATCGGGTGAATTTGGATTTGGAGCGTTGGTTGACTATCAAGGTGACGATATGGAGGATGAATGATTATGATTATCATTCAAGATTATGTGATGTGATGAACAAAATTTTTATTTTATTCGTACTTTATTATTATTACGTTATGTAGGATTATAACTATTCTTATGTTTTAGAACTATGATTATCTTTATTTAGGATTTTAAGGTATTTTGGTTATTAGTATCTTTGTTTTTGTGTTTGTGTGTTTATTTTTTTTTCAGGTTAAGATTCCATGAGATCATTGCTCGTTCATATGGTTGGTATATTTTGGAGCTTGGAGTTTCCAACTCATGCGTTTAACACCAAATATGGATCTCGCTTGATTTCTCGGTGATATCATTTACTATTCTATTTTCACTCTTTCCTTTACTTTGAAGTTAATTTTTCACATTGAGGACAATGTAAAACTTAAGTGTGGGGGAGGGAAGTAAATAGTGAAAATGATTCAATTTAAAAAAAATGTGACTATTTTGGAATTTGTTTTATTGCCCTTTAGGAAGTAGTTGTTTTTACACGTAAAAGATTATATAATTGAAACAACTTAAAATTTTCCAATAGTATAAAATGGCAATTTGAAATTTTTAACGAATCTCGGTTAAGTGAAATGATCTGTTCTTAGGATTGATAACATTACTTGAGCATTTTTAGCCTATTCTACCAAATATGTGAGGATTTGAGCCTATCATTCGAAGCATATATTTTTATGCTTAAATTCTATTTTCTTGCTAAGAGTGTGCCGGTGATTGAATTGATTCTAGAACTTGTGCTTGTCATGCATTACGAATTCCAAAGTAGGGTCACATTCGTGTGATATAAATGAATTTAAATGATAAGAGGCAACTTAGGATTTAACCAAATGGCCTTCCATTTACATATATTGATATATTAGCCAGCCAAATCGGTTAGTTAACCACCTACTCTATGGACCCATTTGTTAGCACTCAATTTTAGTGCTAGATACCCCTAGAACACCCTTTGAACCTATCTTTTCATTTTTGTTGCATCCAGAAAAATAAATAAATAAAAGTATTTGCGCCCTTTAACCTTTAGCCTAACCCTTTTTAGTCAAGTTGAATCGATGAATTACTTGTTGTTGGTTTGAAGAAGTTTTTGATGATTATGAGCTTACACTTTGTATTTCGGATATACCTTTTTGACGGAGACGAAGGTAGCTACTTCTTATTTGTATTTTTTGAAGTATATGCTCATCCAAAGTGTGAAAAAAAAAAAAAAAAAAAAAAAAAAAAAAAAAAAAAAAAAGGAAAAGAGCCAATGAGCTACAATTATGAAGATTAGCCAATCAGCTAAGACTTGATACGAATGATGATCGATGAATAAAATAAAGGAGGAAGGAAGAATTGTTATGAAGGCTATAATCATTTGGGGATACATGGTTCGATTGTTTTTTTTTTTTTTTTTTTTTTTTTTTTTTTTTTTTTTTTTTTGCAACAAGTGATTCTGGTATTTGACTTGATTATTGTATATTATATCCACTAAAATAATCCCATGTCTTATCCTAACCTTTTTTGCTTTGTGAAGATATCGATTGTATGAATATTATAGTGACCATCCGGTTTTTGAAAGGTTGGAAAACGTCGCTAGCGAACTAGAGCGTGTTTTGGTGACCATCCGTTATGTAAGTAACGTTGTTAGCGAACCAAGGTACAAACTAGTGACCATCCGTTATTCAACTAATCAAAAATTCGTTGTTAGCGATCTATTATATTTGTGCAGTAGTTATTGGAGCATAAATTAATATTAACCCTTAGCCTAACATTTCAGCCCGAATAAAAGTCCTCTTTGATAAATTGATTTATTTCTTACATGATTTGGATTAGTTTTGATACTTGTACAAGCCTATGGTATGACATGAAATCACGACTGAGCAATTGAGTGAAATATATCCCCTACGAAAGAAATGAGTGTGAGTGAATTATATTATTCTTTTCTTTTCGTGAGAAGCTTAGTTGTGTTATCTAGCTTGACCGAGTATGTTGTTTAAATTTCACATATTAAAAGTAAAAATCACTTTTTGACCTTTTTGCCTTGGTAACAAGGAATATTAGTGAAATTTTTTAGAAAATCATGATTGGTGGCTATTGGAAAAATAATTTTTCTAAAGATTACTTTGCTTGAGGGCAAGCAAAACTTAAGTGTGGGAGATTTGATAACGCTTCTTTTGTACATGTTTTTATCGCGTTATTTGTGTGTTTTTATATGTTATTTAGTTATATTTATGATTGTTTTATGCTTAAAAGTAGTTAAAGATGTGTTCAAGTCTAGGTACAAGGAAATATCAAGAAAGACGAAGAAAAGTTACAAAATCAAGCAAATATTGAAGAAAAAATCGTCAACAAAGATATTGATTCATGATATGATTATTTCCATTGTACATGAGAAGGATGAAAAGATGAAGTCAAGATTAAGTGCTAAAAAGTGTATTAAAAGTTGGAGTTACATGCTAGCTTAGAGTGGAAATTCATGTGCAAAAGTTGGTCTCGACCCAAGGTTTACATTCCAGACCCAAGGTCGAAGTTGGGGTTTCAGACCCAAGGTTTACATTCCAGACCCAAGGTCGAAGCTGGGATTCTAGACCCAAGGTTCAGGAATTCGACCTCAGGTTCAGCCGACGTCCAGACCCAAGGTCCATGCTTCAGACCGAAGGTCGAGAGAATTCTGAGATGAAGAGTTGCATTAACTCTTAAATTTAACTACCATAATGGCTTGAGTCCGATCATTACCTTCTCATTTATGATAATTGAAGTAATATGATAGTTTTTTGGGTGTTTTACAAGCTTAAATAAGACCCCTGATCATCCATTTTGGATACAACACTTACAATCAAG
This sequence comes from Artemisia tridentata subsp. tridentata, assembly GCA_021014915.2. NCBI lineage: Eukaryota > Viridiplantae > Streptophyta > Magnoliopsida > Asterales > Asteraceae > Artemisia > Artemisia tridentata. The sequence goes on along the minus strand of CP139503.1, from coordinate 41,319,504 downwards.
CCTTACACCATAAGGACTTGATCACATTTCTTACTAAACCCAAAAGAATTAAATAATCTCTGTCATTCTCAAGAAGATCCCAAGTAGAAGAGTTGGAGATACTTATTAGAAGAGGTGGAAGATTCCCTTGTTCAATTGGAGGTTCTAAGGAGTGCCATAACTCTATTATTAATCATTGTAATCTTACTTTTGGGTAATTTTCTTTACTTTGATTAATCATGTTAGACCGTTTGATGTTGAATGCAATGTTATGTTTTATGATGATGCTTGTTATGGAATAATTAGTGATGCTTGTTTGGGAATGATGTGACTTTTGAATGAATGTTGGATGTTTAGTTGGTTAGAAAAAGTGATTATTTTCATGAGTTTGTTTAAATATAATTCGTGTTCTAAAACTTGTTGGTTAAATATTATTGGATTTAAAGGTTGAAAAGATTTCTAATATTGTTTAATTCCAAGAGTTAGTGACAAACGGATTGGTATTTGATAAGTGACGAATATCGAGTATGCAAGTTTTTAAATGAATTCGGAAATATTTAAATCACGAGATTGGGTTGAAAAGACTCGTAAGAACTAATTTAACTAATCATCTTTTTCATACATTTGATCACAAAAAGAGCAAGCGTAGTGGGATGAGGATTGGCCGAAAGGACTCACCCGTGAAACTAGTAGAAACATGGATTTTCTTGATATTACCCATTGACTAGAGGTCCTTGTGAAAATTGACATGTGCCTTCTAAGTTTCACCCAAACATGTTCAACATTCTATCACGATTAGTCATGGTTCCTAAACAAGTATTTGGTTGTTTGCTTGATTTGATTTGAAACAATTGTTCGTTTAATTACTCTTAAGTGCTTTAGATCGTGACAGTCTTAAGTACTATTTCTTATTGCTCTTACTTAAATTGCCTAAACCAAAACTAGTAGTCTCTTGGGATGATCCTTATTTACCATCAACAATACTACAATCGAACGAGTATACTTGCTCGTATGCGTTTCTTAGATAAACGGTAAAGAGGTATTTTTAAAATTTTAAAATTTGAGTGAAATTGGGATATAATATATACTACCTAACGCACATCAACCACTTATACATGTGTCAAAGAGAGGTGCTAGCTACTTCTTAACCTTTACTGATGATTCCAGTCGTTATGGATATGCTTATTTACTTAAACATAAACATGAGGTGTTTGAAACATTTAAGGTTTTCAAAGCAGAAATAGAATTGCAACTTGGAAAGAAGATTAAAACTCTTCGATCCGACAGAGGTGGTGAATACCTGAGTCAAGAGTTTAAAGATTATTTAGCTGAGAATGGAATTGTCCAGCATCTCACATCTCCTTATACTCCACAACAAAATGGTGTATCTGAGAGAAGGAATCGTACATTGTTGGACATGGTGCGATCAATGTTTAATCTAACAACTCTTCCTTTATCCGTTTGGGATTATGCCTTGGAATCTGCGATGCGCATTTTAAATATGGTTTCGACCAAAAAGGTTGATAAGACACCTTATGAGTTATGGTTTGGGAAAACGCCTAACTTGTCTTATTTAAAGGTCTGGGCTTGCGAGGCGTTTGTTAAACGTGACTCAACAGATAAACTCCAATAGAGATCTGTAAAGTGTATCTTTGTAAGATACCCAAAGGAAACGATGGGTTACTATTGTTACTACCTACCTAAAAACAAAGTAATTGTTGCTAGGTTTGGAGATTTTAATGAAAAAAATCTCATATCTCAAGAATTCAGTGGGAGGATCTATGATCTGGAAGATGATCAAGAGGATACATTACCTTCTGAAAACACTAACGAACTTTTTGTGGAACGTGAAAGTCTGGGTCCTCCACCTGAAGTTGTTCCCATTCGCAGATCTGTAAGGACTGTGAAAGCACCTGAACGTCTATGTCTTAACGTAGAGGTTGAGGAAACTATATTAGGGGATCTTGGAGAACCTACTAATTATAGAGCTGCCATGAATAATCCTGAAAAGGATAAATGGCAGATTGCTATGAATGGGGAAATGCAATCCATGAGAGATAATCAAGTCTGGATTGAATTAGACCTTCCTCCCAATGCCAAGGTTGTTGGAAGTAAGTGGCTCTTCAAAAAGAAAACTGACATGGATGGCAATGTACACACCTATAAGGCATGTTTGGTAGCTAAAGGCTTTACCTAAACATATGGTGTTGACTATGAGGAGACCTTTTCTCCTGTAGCTGACATAAGGGCTATTAGGATTCTCATAGCCATAGCAGTGTGCTATGATTATGAGATTTGGCAAATGGATGTCAAAACCGCCTTCTTAAATGGTCGCCTAGATGAAGACATCTATATGGCGCAACCTGAGGGGTTTGTGAATCCAGAATTTCCAAACCGTGTATGCAAACTTCAAAGATCCATTTATGGATTGAAGCAAGCATCACGGCAATGGAATAAGAGATTTGATGAAGAAATCAAAAGGTTTGGATTTACTCAAAATTTTGATGAGCCATGTGTATATCACAAAGCTAGTGGGAGTGATATTATTTTCCTAGTCCTATATGTTGATGACATATTAATCATGGGCAAAAATATTCCAAGATCGGAAGAGGTGAAATCCTATCTTGGGAAATGTTTTTCCATGAAGGATTTAGGAGAAGCAGCATACATTCTGGGAATCAAGATCTATAGAGATAGATCAAGGCGGTTGATTGGATTAAGCCAAAGTTCTTACATTGATAAAATATTGAAGAGATTCAGTATGCAGAATTCCAAGAAGGGATATTTGTCGATGCAAGAACAACATGGCTTAAGTAGCAAAGCTTGTGCTTCAACACCTGAAGAGGTGGCATGCATGAAGAGAGTCCCTTATGCTTCGGCTGTGGGATCTATTATGTATGCGGTGAGATGCACAAGGCCTGATGTGGCGTTTGCTCAAAACATAACCAGTCGATTTCAATAGAATCTATGTGAACTCCACTGGACTACTGTTAAACATATTCTCAAGTACTTGAGAGCTACAAGAGATATGTTTTTAGTATACGGGAGAAATCTAGAAGCAGAACTTGGTGTTATAGGTTACTGCGATGCTTCCTGGAAATGTGATAAAGATGATACGAAGTCTCAGACGGGTTATCTCTTTGTTATTAATGGAGGAGTTGTGGATTGGAAGAGCAAGAAGCAGAGTACCATAGCGATGTCTGCAACAGAAAGTGAGTATATTGTTGCTTCAAAAGCTGCAATGGAAGCTGTGTGGATTAGAAAGTTCGTTTCAGGGCTTGGAGTTATGCCCTCAATCGAAAGACCTATAAAAATGTATTGTGACAATTCAGCCGCAATTACATTTGCCAATGAACCTGGAATCATGAAGGGCACCAGACATTTCCCGATTAAATATCACTATGTTAGAGAACAAGTGGAGATAGGTGAAATCGAGTTACTCAAAGTTCACACAGATAATAACCTAGTTGATCCTTTAACGAAGGCTTTACCTGGTGGAAAGCTTAATCAACATGCTGAAGGCATAGGACTTCGTTTAGCTAGTAGTTTCATGCCCATCTGTGATTAGTGTTTGGATAATGGGATGTTATGGACAATTATTATTTTAATGAAATAAAATACTTGTTATGTTTGATTATCATTTTCTTAATAATATATCTTGTATTTGCATGTTTAATCCTCAAATATACTGATTATTCTAAATTGTCCGTTGTCGATTAATGATATGGGAATATCATTAAATTAAGACAAATCTGAGTATTGGTAGAATATACTTGAAAGTATATTGATGCAGTGACATACCAATTTCACATGATATTCAATGAATTGAATATAGGACTTATCCCAACTTCATGAGTTTACTTTATGGATCTTGTCATCAAGTAAATCATGTTTATATAGTTATCCTCAGACTTGAGATACCAGATAACTGTCATGGATGTAGTGCATATCTGTGAAGCAATTTACCGCTATACGTAACTGGTAGCTATAAGAATTGTTTTTAGGAGTGTTGCAAAGTTCATGGGAAGAGATAATTTGTTCCTTCAAATTTGTTTGAAGTTTCATACTGTTGGGCCCCTCGTAGGGTTGACAAGATTTTTGTGTGGCCACACCCAAGATCTCCCCTGAATATGTTCAGAAGATTTGGTAATCTTGCTCAATCAGAAACAACGAGAAACATAATGGTAAATAAAGAATGACTGAGATTCATATCTTTATTAATGTAGTATTAGAAACAAAAGGATAAGTATGATGATGAATCATCGAATGGTTTTTCCAGGAGACCACCACCCGAGTTGTAATGGGGGCATTGGCGTGTTGTTAGACGTTAATAGATGTCCAAGTGGGAGCTGTTAAGTTTTATGGACAAATATTAATTGTGTATGACTAGAATCGAACTCGGGACCACGGGATTGCACACATTACGTATGAAGAATTAATGTACAATAATATATATATATATATATATATATATATATATATATATATATATATATATATATATATATATATATATATATATATAACCGTTATGTATTTAATTATTAGAACAAAAATAATGACTAACGGACATTAAGTAATTAACGAAAATTAACTAACGACCGTTAGGGAATAAAGGAAGGACTGTAAGTGTAATTAGAAGATCAAGAAGGTTCCGGAATCCCTTGGGAAGGGAGGAACCGATCGGCCAAAGGGTTACCATAACCCAATCCATGCCAAACTTGTTCTCTAAGTTATCACACTATAAATACAAAGGCTAAGGTTATTGGTTTTCAATGCTTGTACTCTTGCTATAACCCTAAACCTTTGTTTTCTTCTTCTTTCTTTGAAATCCGATCGAACAAACAACCCTTTGGGTTTTTTCGATCAAAGTTTTCCTTAAACAAAAATTGTTTTGGTTTCTTGTGTTCATAGATCTAGCAATCTAATTAATTTGGTTATAGTACGTGTGTACAAGATCGTGGTATAAACTCACTATAGTTTATACATCTTGGATTGGGATACAAAAAGGTAAGGGGTATCTCGCTAATCCACTTTGATTATTAATGAAGAAGATTTGAAGTTTTGATCCTTGTTCTTGCTAGGATCAAAGGTACGTGTCTTTAATTTTTCGGTTAATCTTTTATATGTTAAATATGATCCTACGCTTCCGCAACGTGTTTGATTGTTATTAGAATAAATATATGATTCTCATGTTTATTAAATTCTAACATTAAGTAACCAAGGTCTAGCATAAGTCCTACAAGCTCACAAGAAGTGTGGAAGACTTCTAAAGAGTGGAGTTGTGTTCTAGTCCTAGTCCTTGTCCTTGTTTATCCTTTCTTTGAAAGCCAAAAGTTGTAAGCCCTAGCTTATACTCATCAACATCATCACTCTTTATTTCTTATACTTATGCTATACTATATATGCTCTCTATATTGGATCATGATGTACAAGTTGATAAAAACAAGTTTAAAACTTATAAAGCTTACGTGTTAAATTTATGTTAACTAGTGTAAACATAATGAACTTATGTACAATTTTGCTGCAAAACCAACCACATATAGACTTGGTAAATTATATATTGTTGTAGACAAGGTTAAAATAAAAATGTAGCAATTTGAATCACCCAAAACAAGTACACGAGTCAAAAGATATGGCCAAATGAAGTTACCAAAACCAAAACTGAAAGCTGGAAAAAGTTTTTGTAACAGAATGAAAGAACACGATTTTCGAGGCACTTCTGATCCGATTCATCGAAAAGTTAAAACATGAAAGTTGTCCAGAACGACGTTTTCTTCAAAAACTCAGGTGCATGGGTCCAGAAAACGCATAACAAATAATATTTTTTTTTCAAAATCTTAACAGCCCTATATAGCCGCACGGCTATATAATTAGTCACACGGTTAAGGCAAACCAAACGGCCTAAAGGCCTTAGGCCGAGACCACAGCCACAGCTAAGGCCAAGGCTGAGGTCTCAAGGCCATGGTAGCCGAGACCAAAGCCACAGCAAGGCCACAACTAAGGCATCAAGGCTTTCTAAGCCATGACCATTAGCCAAGGCCTTAGCCTTAGCAAAACAACACAAAACGATTTCATTAAAGGACCTACTCCCGACCTCAATAACCCATGAAAATTCACAAATATCATCACATACTTACAAATATTGAGTTTATCAAATAACATTATATGCTCATACTATGGAATGACTATTTTTGTAATTGACGAAAACATGTAAACAACCATTTTTATTCCTATCAAAAGCTAACAAACTTATAACTTCTAAATATTAAAATGGCCAAGATTCATTGGCGGAACTTGTTTGAAAAACCATATAACTGAATTAATACTTATGACATTGAATCAAACAAACCAAAAATATATATTTTCCATATCGAGTGTTACAACACTATGGAGCTTCATGTGTGGGGTTTCATTTGGGTAAACGGATCAACGAGTTGCTGGATTTACGATTTAAAGTATCCTAGCTCCTCGAACGTTTACTACATGACCTCTGGATTGTGATGGCCCGTACGGTAGAACAAGATATATAAACTAAACATGTTTCATTAACCGTTTCCATAAAACGACATACACAACCTACAAAGTACTACATCATGATCAATATAAAGACATATATAGGCTCGTTTATGTTTTCTTAGACATTATTCCAAACCTAAGTCGTAACATTCTATTTTAGGTTGCACTTAGAGGTTTCCCGGCTTATCCATCCAATTCGTTAAGCACTAAAACATCATCCAACTCACGGTGAGTTCATAGCCCCACTTTCTATTACGTAATTCTTTTACAAACCCTTGGGGGGGATACATGCTATTTTTAACATGAACACACAAACATTTGAATACTGTATGCTTATCTGATTGTCTTATTGTCACTAAGTAACATCATTGCCACACATAAGGCCCCACATCATGAACCATTTAATCACTAGGAGTAGTGAGCGCGAATATTGTGAATATGCCTATTGGGATTGACGAATCCCATTTGTGTTGACCAAGTATGTTAAAACAAACGCACTATATTTGAGAACATAGGGTATAACGGCAAATTACCTACAGGGGTGACAAACACGCCAATTGATATTGGTACACGTTAACGCTTTGGTTGCATGAGCTTAGTGAAATAATAACTGTTTTTGTTTTCTAACTATGAATGTGAGATTAATTACCTCACGTTAGGAATATTGTGTTCAAACGATTTAACTAAACCTACGAATTCCACTCAACCATTGTGTTGACTTTTAAGCATGTTATCTCAGGTCCATAAGGTAAGAAGACGGTATGGAGGAGCATGGAAATTTAGAAGGCTATGAAACTTTTATTATCATTCGAAACTTTGTATTATGTAATTCACAAAAACTACTGGGACCTCTATATTTTGTAAACTCTGATGTTTAAATAAATTGAATGATATGTGTTTTAAAACGACTCAATTAAAGTACATTTTCTGTTATTATAACTGTTGTGCCGTCAAGTAACACCCAGTTTGAATTCCGCTATGTATCACGAAATTGAGGGTGTTACACGCTTGAAGTGACGATCATTGTCGAGTTAATGTGTCTTGTAATATATTCATGTAATAGCTCGTTAGAATGGTAAAAATATAGTCTACATAATAGTAGAAGTGTGCCGTCTAGTTTAGTCTTAGTATTTATGTTAATGTCGAATGAGTGAGATAGGTAAACACGGCACACTTCCTTATGCTACCTTATGTAATGACTATTTAAGGTCATAACCTCTCATTTGAGGTGAGTTAGTCATTAATAAAATAGAGAATTTCTCTCTAGTTTCTTTCTCTCTCTAGAATATATCATCTTTCTATCTCTAATACATAATATGTGTGTGGAATGATTTAGAAGGGTTCTAACAGACGGATTGGGCGGCACCAATTTTTGGGTTCCGCCCATTATAAAATTTGGTGCCGCCGATCCTGCAGTTCACACTTTTATTTTTCGTTAATTTCCCGCACTATAGATCACTCATTTATTTTCGTTAGGTTCTTTTCACTTGTTATTACACATATTAGGATGATTTTAGTTCACTTGCACCAATAGGATAAGTATTTCCCACCAAAATTTAAAATTTCTCAAAAACCACTCAAGGTACCTTTCTCTATAAAGGAAGGAACCCTTTATTTGGTACCTTCCAATCCGTGGGTCTCTGACCATCAAGATTTAGTAATGATTACACAACATTAACTGCATATCTTACTCCAATCACTCTATTCACTTCTATTGGGTTGACTTTAGTTGATTAGAAAAGCTCATAAACACTTCCAAATCATTAGGAAAGATCAAATTTAAGTGGAATAACATCAAATCAATACACAAAATTCCATAATTCTTGACCATTATAAATAAGAACCTCCAAGATCTTCATCTTCATCCCTTCATCACAACTACCTGTGAATCTTTGCAAACTCAAAGCAAATTCACAATGACTAAATCCACAAACTCATCACATTCCACTAGGCCACCAAGAAGAACCACTAGAATTAGTGTCAAACCATGTTGTTTCGTCAACTTGAACTCCTCATCTTCTAACGAATCACCCATCAACATATTATCTCCTATTCATGATGACAATGTCATCAACCTAAGTACTCCAAGACCCCAACAACGATCTCCGATCATTGTGACAACTCCACCTCCAACCAAAACTCATGTGGCAACCACACCACCTCCTGCTCCATCTCAACCACCAAAATCACCATCACCACCAAAGTCTCCAAAACTTGAACCTATTGAACTTTTTTTTACACCACCAACATCCCCTCATCCATTCATGGAAAGTTTAGAAGACTTACCACCAAGGTCAACCAATCCACCACCACTACCATCATTTGCATCAATTGAGCGTATAGCTCACGAACCACCTCGGGCTTCATTCATTCCCAATGAGCCTTTTGATGATCAACCTCCACCACAGCCTCAACCCTTTTTCCCTACTTTTAGGGAAATTGATGAATCAATGTGGATTGATCCTCCACAAACACAAGAGCAAATCAATGATCAACTTGATGGTCTCTATGCCTTCTAAAACATGGTGGACTCCCACCTTCATGAAGCTATGAACCTTCAAACCACTTTGCTCTCTTCAATCATAGCACCACCACCAAATCCTAAACATCAATCAACCAATGCACCACCACCAACAATCGAACTTCCGTTACCACCAAACTTCCCTCGCCATGGTTGTTCCATGTGTGAAAGAGCCACTAGGATTAGTGAAAGGACCAAAATAATGGTCCATGAACTTCAAGATGAGATGAGGTTCCTCCTCCAACACATCCTTGAACGTTTAAACGCTCTCTCCCATCCTCCACCACAATAGAAAAACTAGGATGGATGAAATAATAAGTCCAATAACATTAGGACTTTCTTGTTTTAGGATTTTATTTCTAAGTTATTTTCTTTTTTCTTTGCAATTTATTTCATCATCATCATTATTGTCTCGCCATTATGACTTTAGTCATAATAAAATTTTACTAATGTATGATGTTTATTATTCTTGTGGGTTGGTTGTTTTATTTATCCATCTTGTACATTGTATGAATGCTTGGGTTGGATTGATTATCACTAACCTTTGTTTTGTAGCATTCAAAATCCATGTATCTTATACTTGGCACCCCAACAAGGGGGAGTATTGGCCAAGGGGGAGCTAATCAAGCTCGGGCTTGCACTACATTCCGCTACGCTTCTCTTATTTTTGTTTCGACAAAAAAGGGGAGAAAATGTTAAACTCAAACTCACACTTTTATACAATTTAAATATCTAAATGAATTTATAAATGTATAAAAACAAGTTTAAATCTATATTTTTAAAAGACACACTTTTATCTCATTGCTTAAAAATAAATTTTATGTTTTGTCCTCAACAAAAAGGGAGAGATTATTAATACAAATATGGTCTAAAAAACGTTATTTATATTTTACAATATTTGCTATATTTTGTTAACGACACTAATAAACATTATTTTAGCAAAGTGTGAATTTTGTCAAGTCTTTTATATATATAGCTACAAGTTTTTCTTAAGCACAAATAGATTTTTATATAAGTTACAAATTGTTTGTTAATAAATAGCATTTTAGTCATTTTAAGAAAAGTGTCATATTAGATGTTAAAAACAAATAAAGTGCCACATTAGGTGTCAAAGTAATATTAGTATGTTTTACAAATGGTAAAAATGTATCTTATGAAACATAAGTAACCAAACATCTTTTGTAACTCATAAACCAACTAGTTACTTCTTAATTAACTTCACTTGGCTAGCTACATTATACATCTTACAAGTTTACTTTGTTAAACTTTTTAATCAAAATGACAATGCATTTTACATCATTACTTGGATCATCCTACTATAAGATTATCTGAGATATCAAATCTAATAGGATCATAGAAAATATTTTGGAAAGATATGAACTAGATTTGCAAGATTTTGGAAGATCCCATGTCAGGGATCGGCGGAACCAAAATCATACACGGACGGAACCAAATTTTTGGTTCCGCCTAATCCATGGCTTGCTGAAGGCTTTTGCCTATAAATAGCAAGCCACACTTAGTTTTTTTCTCACACACTTACATACAAAAACATTGTATATTCTCTCTCACTCATAATTCCCTGTATCTAACTCATTCATATCCATTTTAGTGAACTTCTTATATAGCAAGAAGATCAAAGCATAAAGTACAGACTTACAAGCTTCAAGTGTTTGCTACAAGTCTTCATTCATTAATCATAGTCTGTTGTATATTCATTCATACATCATTGTTTGTACCAAACCATCATAAACATCTGTTGTGATTCGTTAGTATTTTAGTCCTCAAAATACGTAGTGTGACGGGAGTGGTTATGCCCTTGTAAAAGAACTCGACATTTAGCTTTGTGTCGGAAATATTGTGTAAGCGATGTGTAAAGGTTTTCTCCGCCGGTTAAAGGAGCTTGTTGATTAGTGAAGAATACTCTCGAGTTGGAGACTCGGGGAGTGGAGTAGGGCAAGGAAAAAGAGTCCTTGTAGACCGAACCACTATAAACCCTCGTGTTGTGGTTTGATCATTTCTATCCTTTCTTGCATTATACTTATTGTTATCTTGGTTGATTTCACATAAACATAACAAAGAAAAGAATTTAAAAACGGTAAAACTATTCAACCCTACTTCTAGTTTTCCACATAGTAGTTAAAAATTTCATTTTTTATTTTCTCTGGATCCTCACACCAGACCCTGCCGATTAATAAGCCCCGAATAGAGTTCTTGTTACACCTTCGGTTCACCATAGAATGAAAAAACTTCGAGTTCTCGCCCCCCTCAATGTCCCACTTAACTCGAAATTTTTGTCTCAGAATATTAGCCTTCTCATTTTCCTTTACAATCCATTCCTTTCTAGCATCCATCCATGCTCTTAGCTCCAAGTCACTTAAGTTTCTTGTTTTCGCTTCCAATTCCCATTTCCTGGCCTCTCTCTTTCACTTCTCAATTTGCTGGTAGAATCACCAAATTTAGCTCTGCTCCATCCCTTTAACGCTTCTTTAACACTTTTGAATCTATCACAAACCACACAATCCGGTTTACAGGCCCGAATCTGTTTTCCCCACGCAACTTCAAACACATCCTCTATTTCCCCGTCCTCAAGCCAAACATCAAAAGCTCAAAATGGTTTAGGCCCAAAGTCCAAATCCACGTCTTTCAAAACAATAGGGCAGTGGTCTGAAAGTTTCCTATCAAGCGCGATTGCCGAAAGATTTCTTCAAAGAGCTAAAAAATCTGTCGACACCAAAAACCGATCCAATTTGCTAAATTTGATCCCATCGTCACTAATGCGAGTAAATCTTCTGCTCCCTAGCTGGACTTCTATAAGCGAGTTATGCCTTATAAAATCATTAAAATTCTGTGAATCACGACTATTAACTTCTGAATTTATCCGTTCAACTGGATCTCTCACATCAATAAAATCACCGAAGAGACACCATGCTCCACCCACACGATCCATCAAAGATGAAATTCGTCTCCACAAACCGAACTTCTAATCAAAAGCATGAGCACCATAAAAATTTGCCAACACCACCTCCCCTTCCATACCTTTCCACTTACCTTTGACAGCAACGAATCTCTCATCACCGAAAGCCCCAACACCTGTGAACACGGTAGTATCCCATATCATCAAAATGCCTCCAGCTCTCCCAATGGCATCCGATTTCACAAAACCAAAATTTCTCGATCCCCATAAGTCTTCGACCCACTGGTCACTGACATCTCTACACTTTGTTTCTTGTAAACCTAACACACAAGGATTTTTAGCCCTGATAATCTCTTTAATCCAACCCACCTTACCCTTCCTCTTCACTCCCCTAATATTTAAAGTAATAATCTTCATTAATATAATGTAAAACACGGCATGCCCACACAAACCTCAATTAACTAAGCCTCCAACTTCCTCTGCCTCCTTAGCCGAGCGAGACTCATCTTCATCCCAAACCACAATAATTTTTCCACCAATCTGTTTCATGTTTTCAAACGAGCACACACTGTCTTCCATTGGCTAAGGACTGTCTCTACACCCATTAATCCCACAAGATGATTTATCATTCTGACAACCTTTATCTTCGTTCAAATTATCTTCCATTCTATATTCTGGCCCATGGTTTGACTCGCCCGAGGATCTTCTTCTTCTAGGAAATTTCTTATTCACGTGTCTAGTTCATCCATGAGATCCTTTACTTTTCTTTTCGGTATCATCAGAATCTACACGACCCCAAACGAATAAGCCTTCGTTTGACATCTTTCTCTTTTTACCCAATCGACTTTCACTACAAGTGAATTGTTTCTCCTGGTCATTGTTTTTGCCCTTATCTTTGTTACCTACTTTTTCTTCATTTGCTTCAGTAGTGATATGATTATCTTGGTTTGATCTTATTGGGGTATGCATTCTATATTGTTTTACTTCGATAAGGATTTATTTGGTACCTTTTTAAGGGTCATTTAATCCCAAAATCGAATAAATGTGATCAAATATTGCCTCAAATCGTTTCTTTTTGTATTTTAGGTACTTCAGACAAGAAATCTGGAAATCGGCACTTTTTGGACGTATTTGGACGAAAAAGTGAAGAAAACAATGAAGTCGCGAAAAACCTGACAGACTTGGAGATCTGACGGCATCACAAGCTACAACGTGACGCCGTCCCTTGCTTATGAAGCTGGAATTCTTGGTTCAAGTTTATCAATTGACGCCTCAGAGAATTTTGAAGCTTGACGCCGTCAGGTGCAAATTGAAGATGGGAGTTACGTTTTAAGCTATAAAGAGACGGCCCAGAAGAAATAAAAAGTGACGGCCTCATGCCAATCCTGACGCCGTCATAACGGCGACTTGCACAAGACGAAACCCTAGATGCGGCGAGCTGACGGCGTCACAACCAATAAGGTGACGCCGTCAGCGTTGTAAACTTACATATACTTTCGCAATTTTTCTTTAATTGGTTTAACACTTTGGAGAGGGAAACCCTATACCATTTTTACTGCCATTGTAAGGCTTTTACAGCCTTTGAACTTCATGTTTCAATAAAGATAAGTTATCCCTTTAATCATTCAGTATGTCTATGTATCGTTTGATTATTTGTTTATCTTTTCTTTGCTTTAACATGGTAGCTTAAGTTTATTTGTGTTTACTTAGATCTAGTGAAACCTAGTTATTGAATATTGATTTGTTGTCTCTTGTTTAGTTGATTGCCTCGCATTAGGCTAAGAAAATTGGCTAACCTCTTATATGTAACTTGCTTGAACGTATTAAAAACGCAACCGTAGAGTGCAATATTGGTTTTTCTTGTTGTATTTATTGCGTAAGTTGCGGCTTGTAGATCCTGAATAACTTAATAGACTTTAAGGGATTTAGGGAAGACTAAAGCTTATAGATTTGGGGACTTTGGCACCTCCCCACGACCAATATTAAGGAATACAGCGCTTCAACTAAAACAAGGACGTGACAATTCAACAAATCAGTAGGAGATAACTAGGGAGTAATTATATCTAAGTAAACACGCTTTCCTCTCATAAGTAGTCACCACTTTTACTTTTCCGTTTTAATTAGTTTTATTTTATTTTTAATAGTTTTTGGGTTAGTTGACTAGCAACTAATTCCGCTCACTCCTTCAAAACCGAGTTTTTTACTTGCTTTCATAAAAATAATAAAAAGACAAAAAGAATCATCCCTTACCTCTAGACCTATCTCGTCATACATCTTGACATAATGACACTATTCCCCTAGAGAACGATCAATCCCCCGGACCTACCTATACTACACTACAACGATCAGGTACACTGCCTAGAAGATTGTAAAACCTTTTGCGAGGGTTACAATCCACACATCAACTGTTAACATTGTTGTAAGGATGGTCTAGAGGTGCAAACCGGAACCGGTTTTTTTAACCGGTTTTTAAAAAAACCGGACCGGTTATACTGGTTTTCGGTTTTGATAGTGGACCGGTTTATTACCGGTTATAAATCCGGTTTTATCCGGTTTTTTCAAATAACCGGTTTTATTTTTTTTCTTTCTGTCGGTAGATCTTAAACCAAAACGAAAAATAAAACAAGCAAAATATAACCTACCCGAATTATTTTTTTCAAGATCTAGAAACCAAAATACTGTGGTCTTTGTCCTTCGTATAATAAGGTAACAATGAAATAGAGGGGTATCGGTGTTCGGCTTTCAGTATAAAAGAAGATAAGGTTTGTTCTTTGTTCTTTGATTTGGAATTAAAAGAAAACATTGTCTAGATTTGTGTACACAAAGGGATTGTGTTTGCTGCGTTTGGATTTAGGGTAAGTGGTGGCTGTGGTGCTAATTTTTAGGGTAGTGGTATATAAGTGTTTTAGGGTTAAGTTTATTGGATTTGGACTTCAAATTTTGGACTTATACCCGAAAATCTACATACTCAGTAAGTAACTTGGGTTGTTTGAAGTTGGATTGGTTTAAGTAGATTTTAATTGGATCAAATTATTTGTTATATCCGAAAGATGTAGATGTAGAAGATTTTTTGGAAGATTTAATTACTTGAATATAACGGGTGATGGCAATGCCGAAGCTTGATATACTTGAGTACACTAATATGTTTTCGGGTGATGGCCATGCCGAAGCTCGAAATGTATTAGTATTTATATATTTTTAGTTGTATAATTGTATTGTTTAAATAAAAGTTATGATTGTATTTTTTTAGTATGTTTTCGGTGTAAATAAAAAGTTATGATTGTATTTGTTTAGTATGTTTCCGGTGTATTGTTTAATTAAATGTTTGATAATTAACAAGTTTATTAAATAAATGTTCGAACATGTATGTAAAATTCCGAAAAAAAAACGAACCGGTAAATAATTGATAAAAAAACCGAATCCGAACATTTATAACCGAAAAAGACCTAACCGGTAAAAAATGGATAAAAAAACCGATTCCGAAAATTTATAACAGAAAAAAACTGATTCCCAACATTTATAACCGAAAAAAACCGATTTTGAAAAAAATCAAAAAAACCAAAACCGGTTATTAGGAAAACCGTTTTTTTTATAACCGGTTTTCCCAAAACCGAAAACCAGTTTTAACCGATTTATTTGCACCTCAAGGATGGTCTGAATTTCCGAAAGGCCCACTCTGACTTCTCACTTTATTAACATTGAGCCTGAATTCCCCTTCTTGAAGCCCAATCTGATCCACACTTATATTTCCAGCTAAAAATTCGTCTTGGTCCCCAAAACATTGACTATTATTCCTATTATTCAAATTATCTTCATCACGTGCAATGTCAGTAAGGCCGGCCACAAAGGTCAGTGAAATATCGGTCGGTCAAGTAGCATGACCGATTTGTAGATCGGTCACACCCTTTGTGATGTTTTGGTCACAAGTCGGTCACCGGAGGTAGAAAACATATATCGGTCTAAATTGTGACCTAGTTTGTGTCACACCCTTTTTTTTTTCTTACATAAAATAAAATACAAACAACAAAAAATATTACCCACACTATGCTTCAAATTCAAATTAAAGACTACAGTATGAGTGGGAGGATTCAAAATTCAAATTCAAATTCAATTTCTCCCTATATGTACCCACAACTAATACACACAATTGCATCACTGTGTTCGTCATCTTTTATCATTTAAAAACAACATGCATCAAAAGTCAGCTATCAAATATATAGTCAAAATCCATCGAGCCCTTTTCGATCTGCTTTGTTCGTAACAACATGGACTGCCACACTTTTGCTAGCTTTATTGTGGTTATGCTGACGTCATGGATCATGCCTTGATACATCAACTCATGGGTCATGCACTTGTTAAATTTAACATCAAATTAACTGCCGTATTAATTAAGCGTGTTGCATGAGTTCGTGACTATTGTCATTAAATATAAGAGTTTAAGCTTTGAATCACTATTCGATGCAAACAAATCTGAAGTAGCTATGTCAAACTTCTCAAAAGAGATAACTTAATTACCCCACCATGGAATAGTCAATCAAAATGTCGTACATCATGGTTACCAAAAAAGTTTTGCATCAAGTCATCAACTATTTTAGGTATTTAAAATTAAAAAGTGAATCTTTTACAATTCATAAAATCTTGAAGGGTTGATATGCAACTTTAAAAAACATGCAAAACACATGAATAGTTATTTTTTGTTTAGAGTAAATTACGCGGATGGTCTCAAAAATTTCACCTATCGTCCCTCAAACTTAAAAGTTGCATGTATCGTCCCTGTCGCTGTCAAAGAATAACATGAATGGTCCCTTTGAGGGAAAGGGATCATTCATGTTATTCTTTGGCAGCGATAGGGACGATACATGCAACTTTTAAGTTTGAGGGATGATAGATGAAATTGTCGATAAACCACAGGGACCATCTGTGTAATTTACTCTTTTGTTTAGGTGAAAAGAGGCCTTTGGAAAAAATAAAATCGAATGAAGTCTCCTATAGCTTGTTCAAGACTATCCAAATTCAATATGACAACATACGATGATGTAATAATATACGCCTTAAAAATATATTCAAATTTGTTATGCGCTAAGTTGGTTCGTGACTGTTGTCATCTTATCTTACTATCTTATAATCGATGAATGCCTTCTTTAAATAGAAATACTTAAAAATTCAGTTTGCTTATTATAGAAATTCAATAGCTTGCACATGATTTCTCTACTACATAACTTACAAGTCTTAAAGCTTAATGTACAAAATACAAAGCACTATTAATGTGGTCAAGATATTTAATATAGTCAATTAATTAACTGGGCAATAAATACAATTAATGCAGTTATTAAAACACCTCTTACATAAGAAATACAAACTATCAAGCATATTGTACAACCAACTTAAACACAATTCCTGCATTAAATGTCACTAATACAAATAATAAAGCACATCATACAAATATTCAAGCCCGAACGAGCAACGGGCTAAATGGGCTCGAGCCCGAACGGGCACGGGCTAAACGGAATTCTTGATATCCGTAAATTTATTGTCAAAAAGAACATAATAAACTAAAATACATTATTTATCGAAAAAATTTATTTCATGATACTTGCCGCCGCAATGCGCGAGTATCCTGCTAGTTAGATAAAAGAGTTTAAGCTTTGAATCACTATTTGATGCAAACAAATCTAAAGTAGCTATGTCAACCTTCTAAAAACTGATAACTTTACCTATTTTGAATTGAATCTTCATGGACTAGTTAGTCAAAATGTCGTACATGGTTTCCAAAGAAAAGTTTAACATCAACTATTTTTGTATATAAACTGAAAAAATGTATTTTTTATACTCCCTCCATCCCATAATAAATGTCCACTTTGAATTTTTTGAGTCTTTCTTGTTGAACTTTAACCATAAATATTTATATCTGTGTTATATAATACTTGAAGAAAATTATAACAAATGAAAATACATTTAAAACACAATCCATTCATATATTTTTTATCAAGTATTATATAATACAAATAAAAATATTTATGGTCAAAGTTTAAGAAGAAAGACTAAAAAAAATTAAAGTCGACACTTATTATGGGACGAATGTAGTAATTCATAAAATCTTGAAGGGTTGATATGCAACTTTAAAAAACATGCAAATCACATGAATAATTATTTTTTTTTTTAGGTGACAAGAGGCATTTGGAAAAAAAAAAAAAAATCGAATGAAGTCTCCTACGCCACTAGCTTGTTCAAAACTATCCAAATTCAAGATGACAACATACGATGATGTAATAATAATATATGCCTTAAAAATATATTCAAATTTGTTATGCGCTAAGTTGGTTGGTGATAATCACCTTTATGACATGAGTCATATTTGGCTGTAAATCTGTAATGTATCCCTAAGGCTTAAATCTATATTAGAAGGCCCGTCGGAATTCCAAATATGATTTGAACCACGAAGGAGAAGAAAGAGGATGAGATTACGATACATGTTCATTGTGAAGCCAGTGAACAGGGTATTGTGGAATTTGAGTGGTCTTAAACTAGTTCATCATATTAAAGCCAGTGAACGGGGTATTGTGGAATTTGAGTGGTCTTAAACTAGTTCATCATATTAAGGTATGTTTGACAAAAGTATTTGTTGTCGTAACTGGAGATGAAGTTTTATCGGGTATGTTGGCGCATAAAACTTTTATGAAAGAAATTTTTCTAATTTTGAGTTTTTATACGTTTTTCTTAATGCACAAAAAACGAATTTTGATGCGTAAAAAAATTTTGATGTAAAAAATTTTCAACTTGTTTTAGTTAGATGCGCAATGTTATTTTGATTAAAAAAGTTAAAAGAAGTTGGGTGCAAAAACGAATTTTTGATGCACAAAAAAAATCGATTTAATGCACAAACGAATTTTTTCATAATTTTTTTTTCGAAAAGAGTATCCACTTTTAGAAAAACTTCCTTCACAACTTTTTCATGCACCAACATACCCGATCTTGTGAAATTTTTTTGGATTTTTTCGCGAACTTTTTTATAAAAAAAAAAAAGAAAATTACGTAGTGTACGGATATTTGTATTTTTATTTGATCTTTATCCTATCTCTACATTATATATAACAGGAGGCGTTACACGTAGATAATGCCACATAATGCCACCTCAATGCCATGTAATCATTTTAATGCCACATCATCGCATTGTGTCCACGTAAGCAAGTATTTAAGCTATGAAAATCAGATTAATGTTTTAAAAACTGATACGGATAGGGTTCGAACTAGGGTTGTTTCAAAGACTAACACAACATCTCAACCACTGGATCAACACAACATTTGTTTTACAGTTTGCAAATCAAAAATGATAAAGCCTAATGTCAATTCATCACACCTCAAAATCACCGACCCTATATTCTTGAAACGTCAATCTTCACCAACCCTATATCCCTTAAACCCTAATGTCAATTCATCACACCTCAAAATCACCACCTGCCACCACAAGCAAACCCTAAAAACTGCAGGTGAGTTTTATTTTTATATTAAAACACAACATTGAACATATATTATGGATGAATATACTAATGCAGAGAAACCAGTGGTGATTGCAATTAGTTCTTGCTGGGTAAGATCAATTTTAGTTCCTATGTTTAGAAGTTAGAAGTATCTGCTATTATATCATATGTTTTTGTTATTTCTTTTGTTTCAAGTGTCATTTATTGCTATGTATAGGAAAGAGGAGTGCCAAAGGCTGTTTGAGGACCAAGAACAGTGTGACACAGATAATTATTGTGATAAAACCAACATGACTCACCATGATCGAAACTTGCTAGTCGTTGTCCTTTAAATGGATGTTACTCGGTAAGCTTCTTCCACTATTTACTAAAAACAGAATAATCTAAATCAAATGTGCGACAGTGCTACAGTCAAATTTAAGAATCTTTTATGATCGTTTGCTCATAAATGGGTCAATATGGCTTGTGCTTTATCCCAAACAGGTCAAATGATACAGATTAAAATTTACAACTTAACTCTTGAACGGGTTGGAGGTGGCACAAAGACTATTTTTACTGCATATTACATCCTAAATTGATTTGATTCAAAGTTTTTGATTATTGATGTGACTAAATTGCTTTTTATTCTTTATGCAGTAATTATTTACAAGAAATATCAAAAACATTAGACAACAAAATGTGTTTGTGGATCAACCTGGTTCCACCCGCCCGTGCTTCAACATGAAGTTGTATCATAGAAAAACTTGTGTCAACCTGAACCAAATTTGCCCCATTACCCAACCCATACATCTTCCTGTTATGTTCTCTTAGATATGTTTACAGAATGGGATTTTAATGATTTGGTATTTAGCTGCAAAAAGTGAGGTTGATCATTATGCTAGAGAGCTACAAAGAGAACAAGATGAAATCGATACTATACCCGACACAGGTTAATCCTTCATTATAGCATAGCACCCACTAGGCCACTACAGTAGGTAGAGGAACATTCTCCCATTTGCTCCCTCAAACAGATAATCGACTTATGTGAGTAGAAATATTCATCCCACCGAAAGTTAGGTTTGTTAAAAACATCACCTTATTTCTGTTTACAATTAGATTTTGCCAATGTATGATAGCTTTTAGTTTCATTTTAACCTACCTGCCATTTTAGGGATAAAACATAGAAAATTCTAATAATGTTGTAAGAACCAGCATTAGTAACAAGAATAGCATCTAAAATGTTTATACCTCAGTTGGTTTATATGTACATAGCTAATAGGCATCATTTCTAAAATCAAGAACTTAATAAGAAGAGCTAAAACTCCCATTTATGAATCTGAAAGAACTATGGTGGTGTTACTTTTCAGGGTCGCAACAGATTCCACTGCAGATTTTGCTATCCGACTGAGCTCAACTTTAACCCGGTGCTCATCAGTAGGTAACCTGATCAAGTAGGTCAGTTTCCTAACTGCATATTGTAACACAAGATCAACAATGAGTCAATCTGTATGGTCTTATGCAAAAAGGTAAAGGTGGAAACTTGGGCTGGTCATGTAATAGCTCAAAACTAGCTGGGTTGGTTGGGTGGGTGACGGTAAGACACTTTTTCTACAAACAGATACTTACTTTATATTACGCTGATTGTCATATGTGTGCTACTGGAATATCAAAGACGTGGTTGTTTGCTTAGAGCTTTCTCGGAACACAAAAGAAAGGGTTAAATGTATAATAAATAATTTCGTAGTTTTATTTGTTTCATTGGCTTAGTGTGTATTTGCTGTTAAGCAATCCACACTGTGTATGCTCCTGTTATCGAAGGTATATGAGAAGAGAGAAAGAGTGCACTCCATGTCAATCATTTTTCTTTACAAAAATTGCATGTCACCACTTATATATCGCATTTAATTAGGTTTGTTTTAAAAGATTTCATTTTGTATAATGTCTACAGAAATTGCGGCCATGAAGGGAGAATTATGCGAGAAAGCGAGCAAGAGATGTTCTGGAAATTGTGGAAATACAAGACACTGTAACGATCAATGCAAGTCGTGGGAGGGTGCAGCCCATGGAGCTTGTCACACACGTGGAGTAAAACCCATGTGTTTTTGCTACTTCAGATATTCCAGAGCCGCGAAGCTGCCTCAAGATAAACTTAAATCCGAAGCTGAGAAAGTGCCACATTTCGAAGATCCTGTGCCACCACACATGATTCGTGTGAAGGTATTTGTTACGATACGGTTATGCATTACTATCAATCTGTGAAACCTCTCCCGACCTCAATTGTAAAATTTTCTAGATATTGCTGAACGTATACGTTATGGGTTTCACATCCATTAAGATCAATTCTTTTTCTAATTCAAAGCTCATTTCACATCTTTATTTTTTGATATTTGCAGGATACTCAAGTGAATATAAAACACATCTTAAAAAGGCGTCATGGGTTCCACACCTTTTCCCCATATGAAGACACAACAGGAGCACATCCCGGAGACGATAAAATTCATGAAACCTGTTTTTAGGTTTAATATGTCTCATTTATCTATTTCCTCAAACGTGTAAAAAGATGCAAACCATTATCGATGCAGAACACACTTCTATTCAGCTTGGTATTGACTACTTCGCGTATTCGGCTTCTGTGATGTACAGCAAAGGCGAAAAGCCTTTTTTTTCTTGGGTGAAAGACTATGAGACTAAGAAAGCTGCTGATAAAACGGGGTTTCCAGTTGGTTTTAATTTAGTAAGAGGTGCTTATATGTGGAGTAAGATCCCGTTGGCGAATTCGGTGAGAGTTGAGTCGCCTGTTCATAATAGTATAAATAAGACACATGATTCTTACAATAGGTGTGCTTCATTTATGCTGGATGAGGTCTCTAATGGTCCTGTCGGTCTCATTCTTGCAACCCAAAATCTCGAATCAGGTAACAGTTTGCGACTTTTGTGTTTTTGTTACTATGGTTTTTATTGATTGGTAATGTTTGTTTAAAAGTTTGGTATAGAAAGATAAATGTAGTTCAGTGCACCAAATTTGATAAATTTATTCTGAATCAGGGTTGTAAATGATTTAGTTGTAAACTCAATATGATACGGTATTTCAATTTTGAGCATTTAGGATAAATTAGGAAGATTAAGATCGTCGAAGTAACTATTATATTTACAAACAAAATCTTGATGATGACTAATGTGTGTACAGGTTTTTCTCCAAAAATTCGCAAAGGATTGGATGCCAACCACAAACTATTGTATTATCATAAGTGATTTAAATCTTTTTACAGGTTTCAAGGTTGCAAGAATTTAGGGCAAGACTAGCTGTTTCCAGCGAGGCTACATTGGCTGCATGCTTGACGGGATGCGCATTGTGTAAATGTGGCACCATCTGAAGGAGTCAAGCATAATTCTGCCTATTCTCAAGCAACTTATCAATGTTCAGGAATGTCAGGTGTGATGTTTTTAACGTGGATAAGTTGCTGGAGAATAGGGTGTTGCGGCAACCTTATGTAACCAGCTTCCCGTCTGTTCATTGGTTCATGCCATCACCTACTATTGTTGTTACAGTCCTTAGAGAATGTTGTTTACCGACTGTTGTTTGTTGGCGAGCCATGTATTTTTTTTAGTTGTGTTTATCCTTTGGGTTAGTAACAGATTAGGATACTTTTGATGTTGTCACACAGGCCTTCTGTACTCAGATACCCATAGAGACATGCTATCGTTGGATAGTGCTACATGAATAGGTATAAAACAGAAAATTACCCCATGTAGCCATAATGTTTGTTTTTCTAATGTCTTAAGCCTTTAGCTACAAAGAAACAATCACTTGAAGGAACGCCATGAAGTCTTAGCGAGCTGCATATGATTTGAGCCTACGATGGCTTAAAGGCATCTATAACATTCCTTGATACCCGTCCCTGTGGAAACAATGGTTGAAGTGCACACACGAGGGAAAAAGGTGCTTCCTTTTTTATGTATTTCTTTCCTGTTTGTTAATTTATTCACTTGTGTACCTGATACATACATGCCAAGTGTATTCTTCTTATTCTCTCCATCTAACTTTTATATTGCCTTTTCGTTTTGTTTATGTGAAAGGTCCACCAGTGCAAAGGAAACTGTTGGCGCACAATGATTATGAAGTCAACCTTGATTGTCGTCTTTGGAAGACTCAGGTTGGTCACTTTTTTTTACGAATAAGGATATTTATATAAACGAGTAATCTGTGTGATCGGTTACTTGCTAGAATTGCTTCGTAGAACATGTTTCTTAATGCTTTTTTTATCTTTGTTTCTATTTAGGTCATGTCCCGCAGACTTAAAAAACTTGATGAGGCAATGATGATTATTCTTTGCGTGTATAACTTTTTACCTACACCCGTACCTTGGCCGGGTGACCACATCAGATTTGTGGTTGCAGCCATAGTGTGCGATTTCGGTGCGTCCTTTATCCGAAAATCTGATTCTTATTTGTTTGTCTCATTGTCTGTGCATTCATATTTGCTTTAGCAAGTACCAAAAAAAAACACCTTTTCTTCAGTTAAGTAACACATTAGGACATTTGATTTGGGGTTTCCATTTATTTATCTATTAAGTCGATGACAATTTTTTTTTGCGTTTATGTTTTTTTTCTAGTTGCGCCTTATTGAACCACATACGTGGGTCGCTTATCTTTGTGTATCTACAGTTTCTGCCACACGCGGTTATTATGTGTTTGTTGATGTTTTTCTGTGCAGGCTGCTGGCAAGAGGTTGTGCAAAACATGAAGGCGAAAGGATATGTGTACTTGATAGTACCAGGTTTAATATGTACATGTTATTTTGCCCACCCAAAGATGATTTAAAAACACGTCGTAAGTCCTCAGCCACCTCACATTTAATAAATATGCTATAGTTAATTGGTATCCATGTCCCGTTTATTCCTTGAGGTCTTCAAGCCAGTAATGAATAAAACTTTGTTGAACCATCTTTCCTAAAAACACAAATATTTAAAAGCTGCCTTATGTATAATTAATTCATGGAAAGTGATATTTACAACACTACTTATTTCAGAATACTTAAAAGTGATGTGTAAAACAATTGCCCCGGGTTAATCCACTTCGACCAGCCCGTTGGAACTACACACATTAAAAGTTACCCATTTTGACCCTTTACACAATACATTGACCCTTACAAGTTTGCCACCTCTATAAAATATGATTGAATGTCTATGTTATTATTCCATGTACAACTGTATGTAATAGACTTTTTATCTAATCATCCATTTTGGGAATATAATGAATCTAAGTGGATCCTATATAACATACAGGCATGAAGCTAAGTTCATCCAAAAAAATGTAAAGAGGTTTCATTAGAATCGTGCATGAGTTCCAACCATAATTGAGGTAGCGTATCTATTTTCATTATTAAATGTCGAAATAACAGAAATGTAAGGATGTACTTATTGATACAAACTAAAATTATTTTTGTAGATTTTGGTAGATTTTTGTAGATTTGATAGAAACTAAACGATACAAACTAAAATTGATGAATGTGTATTGTGTAATGAATGATGTATTATAGGGACACCTATAAATATGCTAGCAAAAGCATATAAACTTAAGATTTATCATTGGCGCGTGTGCTTCTATATAGTTTTTAACCTTCGTCCAAGAACTCATTGAACAAAAACGTGCTCCAACCTAAATCTTTAATTCTGTTTAAATGTCGAAATTTATATTGAAAAAATTTGATGATGAAAATATTTTAATGTGTCCTAAAATGTACTTTCCTGATGTCTGTATGATTGTTCTACAATTAATTGATATTTACAATATCATTTTTCTGGAGTGATAATGTTTTTATCTTATATCACGCTCAAATCAGGTATTTGTCCTGGCGCGAGTGGAGGATGAGATCGTGAATGGATTAGTCGAGGGGAGGTGGGGTATGGCTGAGGTCACAGGAGTCACGGGTTTTATGTCCCTTTCTTTCAAAATATCAACTTTCCTGCCATTTTTCACCCGCCTTCTTTCGCTATTCTAAAATATGTCATTTCAGCACTAAGGTTGGATTTTGTTACTAATAACTTGACAAAAGGACAACTGTTTCTCTCGGTATCATGTCAAATTCAAGGTGGTAAAAAGTTCATGAGTATTGTATTACATTATCTTTATTTAACTCTTCGGTTGATAATGGAGCTTTTTAATGTAAATACATAGATACATCTATCGTACTATCATTGTGTGATGGTTTATAGTATGGCCATAAATTCTACACATTTATATGGATATCAATTACGGAAAAGTGGATGAACATGAACATTCATTTCTTTTTGTTGTTAATGCATTCAATAAATAATTTGGTATGTTTATAATTGCTTTGCCTCTACTTAATTTTTTTATAAGCGATATTCACAAAACAAACCCGCGGCTTCGTAAACTTAAGCATTCCGGAACGATCCGGGTGTATGTTAAGGATTTCACTACACTTGTTTTGGAGATTCCGGATCTTTTCGACCATGACTCTCTCTTCTATTTTCTTGATGGTTTACAAGGATGGGCTAAGACGGAGTTGGAAATACGTGGGGTTCAAGACCTTGCTACGACTATTGCCCACACCGAGGCCTTGATTGACTTTGGTTCAAGGAAAGTGATGTGACGTTTAGTATAGGTAATTATATTATCAAGTTTTACTATTTATATTTTGCCGAAAAATGAAACAAAATCCCAACAACTGTTACAATTTTATATAACTTAACAATTCCTGTGCGTAAACACACATACTACTCAATTTGTGCAACATAAAAAAACATCTTCAATGGAAATTAACTACCTCTACAACTAAATAGCATAATGTCAATAAAAGCATAATAATTATGATACCTTTGCTATCGTTAGCATCAGTATCCCAAGTGTTACTCTAAAACATGGATCAAGATAATGAAGTTTGGACACATTCTGTATATAAGATGTCCATCATGTAAGATTTTTGGTAATACAATTCTAATAAATCCAAAGTAAATGCAGGTATTTTTTTTTCTTTCAACTAATCAGCTAAACATCATGAAAATCTCATCTCCAACACTTCATGTAATCCAAATTTGAGAAAGATTTAATCTTTAATCTGTCATATGCATAACGAATGATTCAAGTGCTCCTTAGTGTTGAAATGGATACTTTAAGTTATCACGCCTTACGTATGAATACAAGAAACCAAGAGAAAGTGATGAGCAATTCTGCCAAGTTTGCCGAGGTCTGACTTATAAATTATTTTTTATATAAGTCCAAACATTTCTGTTTCTAAAATAACTAATATATGTCTCTTGGTCTTCTTGACATCTAGAAAGCGAAGTCACCCTAACGGCAATCGACCGAATAGGAAATGCAAAAACAACGCTACATGTAAGGCAAGTAATAGAAGGTGCTCTTAAAACTCCTAAACTGCTACATCAACTCAGGTATTGTGTTAATTTACTTCAAAAATGGTTTGAATGTGTGCCTTTGTGTCTCTTAGGTAACAAAAACTTGCAACTACAATGGAACAATTCTCTTATCATCGATGTTCTGTTTAATTGAAACTAATAAGGGAGACGGAATTTAATTCCTTACACTATTTGTTTGATTTCTTTTAAAACTTTATGTGTTAACCATGCCTAACTTTTGATGGCTCTTAATGTTCCTTTCGCAGGTTACCGAACAAGTTTTCTATAGTAACTCGAGTGTTTATTTGGATCATAGTAGATTGCATTTTCAAGAGGAAGATTCAAGATTTCATCAAGATACTCGAAGGAAAAAAAATGGACGCGCAACAGGAGGTAAGAACCATTTTTAGTACTTTCAATTGTTTGACCTGTTTTTAGCGCTATATTTTTATTGTCAGCTCCGCACAACATAGTGATTAGCACGCTTTTCGAATTATGCTCACATTAGCCTCAACCACCTGTTGGTATTACGCTCTTTTTTGGTTGTTTGTACCATTGCCATTACATTATAATACGTTGGTTTGCACAGACTTGTCACATGGCCTTCTTTTTTTTCCCGCATTTGAAGCATTATTAATTGATGTTGTTACTTATCTTTTTTTCCAGCACTCGATAGGTTTTGTGCTTATTTGTTACTTTTTGATGTCATTTTTAGAAAACAATCGATTTAAGTAACGTTCCCATCTGGCATTGCCGTATCGGATTCGAACTTGAGAGTTAATTTGATTGCGGTTGCATTTAAAACTTATGCTTATGAGCTCAATAAAATATTTTTAATCATTCTCTTTTTTTATCTGTTTTTTTAAATCTGAAGTATAAAACGCTAACTTCTTTTCTGTTGTCATAGGTATTTGAGATGAATGGGAAGATGGTTGGTAGCAAACCTCTCTGCCTCGCACTTGCACAACGCAAGGAAGATAAGGAGGGCAAGGTTACAAGTATGTTCCCCGTGTATTCTTATGTTAATAGTATGGGAAAGGTCAAGATAAATGTCATATGACCATGAAAAAGAACTAACAATGCAAAAGGTTGAGACACTACAAGAAAGAACCAAAGAGGATACTTACTATGACGACCTAAAATTTGTTGGACTGTTCAGGGTGTGTATGCATCTATCGGAGAAGAAATAGTTCATAAGACAAGGTGATAAGATGTGTTGTAGGGTGTTAGTTATGGTCATACAATATAGGGAAATAAAGGTCAAATACAAATGGTGTGGAAGAAGAGAGAACATGAGGAGCCGCCACTGGATGAAAGACACTGGATACAAATGGTTTTTTGGTTTTTCTGAATTGTTCTTTCTTATTTTTTCAGTTGTTGTTGGAGGGTCCCTATAGCAAGGCTGGCAGCTGCGCAAGTAGCTGTTCAAAAACGCATAAATAGAAATAAATAGCTATATTTTAATTAGATAAGCACTATCGAGTAAGAAATCTAAACACCCCTTTAAAGTTAATTTTATATGGTTTTTGCATTTTGTACAATAGATAATTATAGTGATTAATATACATTGTGATGAACTTCTGATTTTATAAGTTGATTCAACTCTCCATATAAATCCCTATTACTGTGTGATAGATGTAGGTTGATGTCGTAATTGTTTTAAAGTGAAAATTTGTAACTCTCGAGAGAAACAAATGAAAGATATTTCTTCTGGAGTTATGCTTATTGCTCAATGACATGGTATAATAATTTATTTTCCCATATAATAAAAATGAGGCAAATGTTATTAGCTTCATTGTTTGAAATTGGGTTTTCTCAATAATAATAAGAAAACATCAACAGACAAATATATATCTTGCTATTCGTAAAGTAATACATTGAAATAATAATTACAAGTTAACTAACTGATATGATTGGCGAGAGTTGGAGGTTGGGTAAAAATGGGTCATTTATTAACCTATGCTTCACATTCTTTGTACCTATTAGTAAAGTTGTTATTTTTGTCACCAAGGATCCATTTCACAAAACTAATATGGTCATCTTACACATGTGAATGACAGTGAGGAAAGATGGTGGATGACTAAGATGACAAGGGACCGTGTTAGCACTTACCACGAGTTGTAGTGTTTCCTATGCAACTCAGTATAGGACAATAAGCAGAGCCAAAATCTAATGATCACATTGTATGCCTATTTAAAAAGCAAACATTATCTTACCAAGTTTTCCCATTCTTTAAAAAATTCACTTCATACTATTTTTTATATTCATTCATGTCGTCAAAGTGATTTTTATTTGTTTTGAATAGAGGCTCCGGTCATCTGATGCGCGTGATGTGTCGTTGCGGCTTAGCAGTTTTAATGCCTACTCAAGTTTTAAATTTATATTTAGCCGACTTATCAATAACACACACACTTAACGAGCAGTGTACCCAGTCAGTATGAAGATAATGGTAAGTAGAGTGTCGATCACTAAGAGTGGAACGTATTATCTCGTTATTCTAATCAGTATTTTAATATCCTAACGCAAGGGGGTTTCAGCCTGAGAGACTGGCACGATTTGTTGCAATTAAATAATAAAATAAACCAATAGGCACGAATCAGCAAGTAGCACACACGTACACAGATAAATACTTGAGACAATAAGAGGGCTGTCCTTATGATTAAGTAGATTGTCACTTGTTTTATTGATAGCTTTATATGAAGTGTATGTAGTTAACCCTTTCTCGTTGGTCCTATTCTTATCGGCGAGTAAACCCTTAATGATTACTTATGTCTAAAAGTTATTCCTAAGTGATCAATTTAGTAATAACCGTGGGAGCCACATTATGTCCCGCAGTCAAATGCCCGCAAGCCAC
This sequence comes from Artemisia tridentata subsp. tridentata, assembly GCA_021014915.2. Classification (NCBI taxonomy): domain Eukaryota; kingdom Viridiplantae; phylum Streptophyta; class Magnoliopsida; order Asterales; family Asteraceae; genus Artemisia; species Artemisia tridentata. Next base: position 41,289,881 of record CP139503.1, on the reverse strand, counting down.
TAATAAACACAGAGGTTATCAATGCACTAATAAGTAGTAACCAAAGACATCAACATATAAACTTTAATTGATGGGAAAGCAAGTATTAAAGGGAGTGCAATCTTTCGTTGTCACATTACACAAGCCACCAATCCTGATGAATTAAAGTTTGCTAACACAATAAAACAAAACTACTTAATGAATTAAACACATGCATCACCTTCTTACAGCTCTTGTATCTTTGATTTGGGTGTGTCTTGTGCTGCCTCCTTGACTGAATTCGTCCTTTGTTTCTCCTGTTCGAACTTTGGTTTTTGGGTTTTCGGGACTTGTAATTCGTCTGGTCTACGGGGTATTTATAGTTTCTGTCTGAGGGAAGATGCGGCGCATCTACTAAGTAGATGCGGCGCATGTACTTAACTTCGCGTGGGGTCCAAGATTATAATATTCAGGAATATTCGTACACCGCCAGAAGATGCGGCGTAACTCCATGATTAGATGCGGCGCATGTCCTCTTGTATCTTGGATCGTATCTGGTGATATCTTGATAGAGATGCGGCGCATGTCATGAGTGAGATGCGGCGCATCTGGAGCAGATTAGTCTTGATCTTCTTCATTTCAGTAGACTCTTAACTTTATGCATGTTATGCTCCATAATCAGTCCAAAATCGCTAAGTTTCACCAAATGCTTGTTTTTACCTGAGAATTACAAAAGTAAATGATTAAGTATCAATCCTCATACATAATATAGTAAAACAAGTCAAATTAATAGGATAAATGATAGTAATAAAATGTACTTATTTGAGTTCATCAAATATCCCCCCACTTGAACTTTACTTGTCCCCAAGTAAACCTTAGAATTTCTCTTATGAAAATGTATCCTAAAAGATATTAGGATTTATTTTTATGTTTAAGCATGTATTCGTTTATTTCATAATCACACAACTAAACACTTAACGAATTAGAAGTAAAATAAGATAATTTTGATAAAAGCAAATCTAATCGTTTAACTGTCCAGTCGCGACGAATATTCTATCATAAGCTTGGCAAGTATACACATCTCCACCACTAAAGCTAAGGAATAACAAGTCTAAAGCGGTAAAAAGGGTTTTTTAGGCTTAAGGGTTAATTATTCTCTTTCACTATCGATCTCAAATTCCAGAAAAGGCGACAAAATCACAAATACATGATTGAATCCACGAACACGATACTTGCAATTGCTCAAATCCTTAACTCGAATAGGCTAAAGATAGGTCCAAACTTCACCAATAATAATATATCAAAAAGGGCGACAAAATCATAAATACATAGCCGAATCCACGACTACGATACTTAAGATTGCTCAAATCCCTAATCTCAACAAATCAAAGGTTTGGTTGGATAAAGAATAATAAAGGGCATGGATAACATTTGGGATATAAATTGGTGTAAAAATAAAAATAAACAAAACAAATAAATTAAAATCCTAAGTGTGGTTAATCACTATCCCAACCATCCCATGAATAAGACTCATATCATCGAATAACTCACGCTTTAACACTTGAAACACACGCTTTAGGTAGACACGAATTATACTCAACAAGATCTTAATCAAAGAATAAACCTTAATTGGCGTTCCCATAACTGCCAATTCCCATTCAATCCATAGATATAGTACAACAAATAGTGGTGATATCGACCACTTACATAACTTTACATCGTTGGCTTAAAATAAACATCCAACTTTTCTTTCTTTCTTTTTCTTTTCTCATTTTTTCGATTTTTTTTTTTTTTTTAATATAAACATAGATGTGTAAAATTTCACCACATCACTATAACTTTCTTTCCGGATAATTTTTCCATACTTTTCATGACTTCAGAAATAATGGTAATAGTGAAAGTAGTAAACACACGAAAAATAAACTCCAAAATATACAATATTTACTTTCACTCCAATTGCATTGTGCAATTTCCCGACCTAACCATAGATAATGAATTACGCAAGCGAACACAGGTAATGTAAGGAAACACACTTTGCCTATAGCAATCAACCAACCACGGATTCTAATCTACAGGGTAGGCTAAGGTGTAAGGGTGTAACGAAACATTTTAAACATAGGTGTAAGAAACGAAAGGAATGGCTCTGAGGGTTTTTCTAGGGGTATCTTACTCTAAAAATGAGAGTAACAAAAGGGTTTATACGGTGGTTAACTAACCAGTGTAGTTAGTTAATAACACATAACATATAATAGGCTATTTGGGTGTAATCCTAGAAATTTACCAAGTTAGACAAGTCACTCCAATTATATAAATAATACTTATTATGGTGGTCTCGAATAGTATACAAGCCAAGTTCTAAAGTTTACAAGTCACCGGCACACTCATAGATTTGTGAATTTTGAAAAATCACAATTTTTGAAAATAACGTCATGTGTGCAGTTATGCAACTTAGATCTTAAACAAAAACATGCTAAAAAATTTTTAAGTTTGATATATTAAGCACATTTTAAGCATAATTTTTGAAAAAGTTTAGGACAAGTAATTGTTAAGTGTTCTAATTCTCCAATCCCCCCACTTAAGTTAAACAACGTCCTCGTTGTTTGTATAAAAGGTTAAAAACTGGAAATTAAAAGAATTAGAACAGAAAAACTCCCCTGAAATTTGCTCGGTATGATCCTCCATTAGTATAAGAGCAAAAATCAACTTCTTGTGGATTAGAACGTTAAAGCTTCATACTTGATGTATCCACAGGAAATCCAGGAAACTATAATACCACCAACACTTTAAAACACACCTAAGATAAGAAAGGTTCAACTTGCATAATACATTAGTAGTTAGGAAAAATAAAACTTAAAAATTAAAACTGAAAATCATCAGGTCAGTCGATGCGCCGTATCTTATGGAAGAAGATACGCCGTATCGAGCCTGGAATAAATACGGATCAGAATAAAGATGCGCCGCATCCTTAACCAGGGATGCGCCGCATTAAAAATAAACTGATAAATAGTTTTAAAGTTGAAAATAAAAATGCAGAAAAATAAAATAAGATATGACCATTGCAGGAGATGCGTCGCATCTCAGAATTGAGATGCGCCGTATCCTCATGCGGGCCTGACTGACACGACACAGAAAACAGAATAATAGATAATTCTCCGGGTTGTCTCCCGGTAAGCACTTGTCTTTATTCCAGAGTCTTCAAGTTAGACTCACGTTCAGCTCAGCAATAAGTCCTTGTCACGGTCCATCCTTCGTCCTTCATCCGAAAGATTTTTCCGTATATCTCTGCGACGTTTTCTTCCGTTCGACTTAATCTAGTATAACTCTTTGTCTTCACCGCAGTATATTCTTCATCAGGACCCAAAGAGTATTTGATGATTTTAAATTTTTCAGAAATAATCATGGGCGGCTCATTGTAAGGAATCCCAAGTAGTTGACACTTTCTTTTGGTGAACTCTTCCTCGTTTTTATCAACAAACTTAAAATAGGGATCCTTAATCAAATAATCATCTAGTTCTTCAATCAACGACTCATTATTATTATCATCTTGAATCGCCTCCCATTCTCTTTCCAAATCATATTGTAACCGTCGACTAAGCTTTGTGAAATCATCAAACTGTTTATGCACCCATTCCCAGAAAGTAGTATCCGATGTTCCCTTAAGTCCTTTCAAGCGTTCAATTCTGCCCTTTTCTTGTAAAGCCTCCGCCTTTTGTGGGCAGTCTTCAACATTATCGTACCACTCATAATCTTCAAAGGTTACATCGTTTCCAACCCGTCTCATCCCAATTATACTTCCCCCATTACAGGTTCCGTCACTTTTATAATCACAGGTCGGCCAAACACTACTCCCGTCCTTGAAAACGAAGGGTGTACAGGTGTGATTAATGTGCGCAAATCCCCATGGTTTATCCCAAACCCATGGTACTTGATCATTCCATTCATAGTACCAGGTGTTTTTGAAATCGTCATAAGTCTTAAATCCTGGTAGTTCTCCAGTAAGCACATCATAATCGACTTGAAGAAGGTAGTTAAATTCCTTGAACTGCTTGCACAAGGGTGTCTCATAATCGAACACATCAATGTCTATTCTGAATAACTCTTCAATGCCTTCATTGATTGTTGAATCATGAAGTGACGACCCATAATCGCTTTCTACTTCTTCATCTTCTCCTCTCATCCAATATACCCATAATGCATCCTTAGTAGCACGATCCATGCACTTATGGTTATTAAACTTACTAGCCAACCATTCTGAAAAATCAACATCGTGAGGATCGTGGTTAACGTCAAAGCAAACCTTTCCAATCATATTCTTTTTTATCTCCATGAATTCGTTAAATTGTTTCTTAAAACTCCGAGTCAACCATGAAGTCATAATCTCCTTGACTTCATTTGCAGGGGCAAATTCCGGACTACCATATTTGAGTTCTAGCCAATCATTGAGGGAGAGGTCTATCAATCTTACCAATTTCCCATGAAATAGTAACTCCGCCAAAGCATAATTCATGTCATTATCCTGATAGTTCTCATTCAATCCCCAGTACTGTTCGGAATAAGGCATTTAAGAGATTTGGGCATTGCCTCCACCATAGCTTTCGTTGCTTGAATCCATGTATGCAAGATAGAATTTCCCATCATCTTCTTCGATAGTAGTCCAGTTCAATCCTTCGGCTTCAATGATAGGCCATAAGAGCGACAATTCTTCTCCAGTGTACCTCACAAATACATCATAAGAGAATACCTCTTTGTCAATGTTGCATAAACGCATGAATTCCTTAAAAGCAGCTTCAAGAGGAGTCTCCCAAGAGAATAAATCTGCATCGATCATGAGTACATTGAATGAATCTGAAAACAAGCATTCCTTAGCAAGATATCCGTTAACTGACATGTCTTCCATAGCAAAATCTGTCATCCAAGGTAAAATCATCAGTAGGATTTGTTCGCTAGAAGAGAAATTAATGAATATAGAAACGGATATAAGAATAATAATAGCTGATATCTGCAGACGATGCGCCGTATCCAAAGAGTTGAATACGCCGTATCTTAATACGTTAAAATTTATTCAGACTTTATCCAGAAAACAGATACGCCGCTTTAGAATTCAAGAATGCGCCGTATCCAATTAATTAATCAAAAATCAGCTTATCTAATTAAAATTAAATGCGTCGTATTAACGAAAGTTAATGCGCCGTATTTTCGTTACGTTTAAAAATAAATATCGATTTTTGATTCAGAAAGATGTGCCGTATCGATAGAGATCGATACGCCGTATCTGTTTAATAATTCGCAAACTGTTTTTAATTAAAATAATAGATACGCCGTATCTACGAAAGCAGATGCGTCGTATGGCTTTAACGTTTAGAAAATTTTTTTTATTAAAAACAGATACGCCGTATCTGCTAAAGCAGATGCGTCGTATTACTTTATCGCTTAGAAAAATTTTCTTATTAAAAACAGATACGCCGTATCTTGGGGAAAAGATGCGTCGTATCGAATTAATTAAACGCGTTGTATTTTTAAAAAAATTAAACGCAATACGCCGTATCTGAGAGATCAGATGCGCCGTATCGTTTGATTTAGCACAGTACAACGATAGCAGAACAGAAAAACACGAAAAATAAAAACAAAAATTAAACACACAAACGAAAATAAACACACAAAAATAAAAAAATAAAACAATAACAATATCAAAATAATACAAATATGCAAAAAAACTTAATCTAATAAAAAGAAAAAAAAACTAATTAAAATACTAATTAAATTAACAGATAATAACAATTCACTCCCCGGCAACGGCGCCAAAAACTTGATGCGCGTGATGTGTCGTTGCGGCTTAGCAGTTTTAATGCCTACTCAAGTTTTAAATTTATATTTAGCCGACTTATCAATAACACACACACTTAACGAGCAGTGTACCCGGTCAGTATGAAGATAATGGTAAGTAGAGTGTCGATCACTAAGAGTGGAACGTATTATCTCGTTATTCTAATCAGTATTTTAATATCCTAACGCAAGGGGGTTTCAGCCTGAGAGACTGGCACGATTTGTTGCAATTAAATAATAAAATAAACCAATAGGCACGAATCAGCAAGTAGCACACACATACACAGATAAATACTTGAGACAATAAGAGGGCTGTCCTTATGATTAAGTAGATTGTCACTTGTTTTATTGATAGCTTTATATGAAGTGTATGTAGTTAACCCTTTCTCGTTGGTCCTATTCTTATCGGCGAGTAAACCCTTAATGATTACTTATGTCTAAAAGTTATTCCTAAGTGATCAATTTAGTAATAACCGTGGGAGCCACATTATGTCCCGCAGTCAAATGCCCGCAAGCCACTAATAAACACAGAGGTTATTAATGCACTAATAAGTAGTAACCAAAGACATCAACATATAAACTTTAATTGATGGGAAAGCAAGTATTAAAGGGAGTGCAATCTTTCGTTGTCACATTACACAAGCCACCAATCCTGATGAATTAAAGTTTGCTAACACAATAAAACAAAACTACTTAATGAATTAAACACATGCAGCACCTTCTTACAGCTCTTGTATCTTTGATTTGGGTGTGTCTTGTGCTGCCTCCTTGACTGAATTCGTCCTTTGTTTCTCCTGTTCGAACTTCGGTTTTTGGGTTTTCGGGACTTGTAATTCGTCTGGTCTACGGGGTATTTATAGTTTCTGTCTGAGGGAAGATGTGGCGCATCTACTAAGTAGATGCGGCGCATGTACTTAACTTCGCGTGGGGTCCAAGATTATAATATTCAGGAATATTCGTACACCGCCAGAAGATGTGGCGTAACTCCATGATTAGATGCGGCGCATGTCCTCTTGTATCTTGGATCGTATCTGGTGATATCTTGATAGAGATGCGGCGCATGTCATGAGTGAGATGCGGCGCATCTGGAGCAGATTAGTCTTGATCTTCTTCATTTCAGTAGACTCTTAACTTTATGCATGTTATGCTCCATAATCAGTCCAAAATCGCTAAGTTTCACCAAATGCTTGTTTTTACCTGAGAATTACAAAAGTAAATGATTAAGTATCAATCCTCATACATAATATAGTAAAACAAGTCAAATTAATAGGATAAATGATAGTAATAAAATGTACTTATTTGAGTTCATCATCATCCCACTAAAAAAACACGGGTCAGACGGGTTGCTTTAAGATGGGTCACCGAAGTTAAAGGCACGGGTCAGACGAGTTTTTTGTATTAGGTGAAGCATTTCATTCTATGGTATTTGTACTTGGTTTAAGTTTGTTTTTTGCCATCTGTGGTATGCTTTTTTTCACAGCCATGAAATCGGCGTCCTTAAAAATAATTTTACGTAACTAACACCATCACAATTATAATTACAAGTCATGCCCGCCCATAGAGCTGGAAAAACACGGGTCAGATGGGTCACTTTAAGATGGGCCACTGAAGTTAAAAGGCACGGGTCAGACGAGTTTTTTGTATCAGGTGAAGCATTTCATTCTATGGTTTTTGTACTCGGTTTAAGTTTGTTTTTTTTCCATCTGTGGTATGCTTTTTTTCACGGTCATGAAATCGGCGTCCTTAAAAATAATTTTACGTTAACTAACACCATCACAATTATAATTACAAGTCATGCCCACCCATCGGGCGGGCTTTGAAGTCTAGTGTGTGTGTGTGTATATATATATATATATATATATATATATATATATATATATATATATATATTATATATATATATATATATATATATATATATATATATATATATATATATATATATATATAAGCCACATGAATTAATGTTCGATTTTAAAAGATTATCGACGATTATTTTTCTAGATTTTTTATAAGTTATATCAGCCAAACAAAAACTTTATTTTAATAGCTTATATTTTTATAAAGTAAGCTTGATCTACTAATAAGTTTGTGTGTCAAACATGCCCCAAGACTTTCGATTCTAATTCTGGTGTAATGGGTATATATGTAAGACTTTGCAAAACATAAAAACGTATCAAATGAGTGTTTTTAGTTGCAGAATTTGTGCTAATTTCTTAAGAACAAAATAACTATTCTTTCTTTTCTTCAAGATACTTTTTAAAAACAACAAAAATCCAAATCAGCATTTTTGTAAACCACATTTACATTTTTTAGCAAAGAAATTTTAAAGAAAAAACTAATTTAGAAAATGTTTTTATTTGTTTTTGCTTTTCTTCATAAAAATTTCTAAAATAACTTCTTAGTTAATAGAAAACTTCAATGCAAAGTATTATATTATTATGTGAGTAAGATGTAATAAAATGCAAGAGAATAAAGCAATACACAATTAATATTCGATATATAATATTTATCAAATGTTAAGTTATATAACTATTCATACACAATTCAATGAATAGTAAAGAAACATTATTAGTCATTTGTGGTTAGGTTTTATTACATGTTAGTCTTTAAGCTTATTAGACTACTCGGTAAGGGAGTAGTTGTTTCACCACAACTCAAAACTCACGCGCGAGTTATCTTGCCTCCCACCTATATTCACGCGCAAGACATATGTTCCAAGAACAAATATGGTGAAGGCTTCACCTATCAATATTTTGAATATGCTGTCCATCTTTTAAAAATGTATCCGTTGCACAGCAAGTAAAAAAATAATAATAATAAAAAAATTCAACAAGCCCCATTTTTCTTCTATAAATACACACAAAACCCACCATTTTTAAACACAATCTCAAATCTTTTACACTCTTTTTATAAAAAAAAAATGTCTCAAGAAAACACTCCCCGAAACATCAATCATGCCCAACGAAGAAATAATCAAAGCAATCCCCCGACACCCGAAGGAATCTTCAATCTAGGAAATACTCCCCCGCCAAACCCACAACGCAACTTACAACCACAATCATTATATAACCAAGCCTACCCAAACCGACCATACCGTAATCCATACCCACAACCACCATCCTTTAACCAATTCTCACAACAACACCAACAACACACGTTTAGCCAATTCTCGGGCCAACATAACTCGTTCCCGTTTGATATGTCACAAACCCAATTTGGCGGTTCATCATCACAACCTCAATTTGATGAGGATATGTACTCACCTCAATTTGATGAGGATATGTACTCACCTCAATTCTCACAACAACACCAACAAAACACTCAACGTGAAGAATCTCCCGCCGAGGCACCAGCCCCGTCACCACCACCGGTTATAGCAAGGACGAGAAGACGCCAAAAAGGCCACAGCCGGCTCAAACCGATGAGCCACTAAGGAACATTCCATGGTCCCAAGAAGAAGAAATTGCGTTGTGTAAAGGTTGGATTCATGTATCCGAAGATTTTGCCAAAGGTAACGCGAGGAAGGGGAATGGATTTTGGCCTGCTATACAGGCGTACCTAGCGAGCAAAACAAATTCGGATCGAAGAGGGTAAGATATGGTTCTTGGGAAATGGAAGATGGTGCAGCCGAATGTGGCTCCTTTTTGTCGAGTGTATAATAACCTCATGCGTATGCAACCTATTAGTGGAACCAGAGATGAAGATTACTACAATAAGGCAACTCTAAACTATGAAGCTAAATACGGAGTAAAGTTCACACTCAAACATTGTTGGGAGCAGTTAAGGAAATGTCAAAAATGGAATGAGACTGAAGTTCCATGTTTTTTATCAAAGGAAGCAAATGAAAGGTCCAAGAGATACAAGTCATCTGGTTCTAGTTCGTTCAACCAAGAGAGTGGAGGAGATACAAGTATAAACCTGAATGATGATGCCGGTGGAGATGACGAGGAAAATGAGGTGCAAGAACTTTCACGACCAATGGGCAGGGACAAAGCGAAAGCTTTGAAGAAAAAAGGTGTGAGTAAGTCGAGATCATCGGCAACTATTAATGAAGAGGATTTGGCTAAGATGATGATATCGGAGATGGCACAGCAAGTCGAACGTGACAATCAGTTGAAGAGGAAAGAACGGGCTGAATGGATGGAGATAAAAAGGAAGGAAGTGGAAGTGAATGAATATAAAGCAAAGCAAACAGACTTAATGTTCTATATGCAGCCATATGAACATTTGACTGGGGATGCACGCAAAGCCATGGACGAGATTAGAGCGGGGATCAAAGAGAAGTGGGGTTTAAACTTTTAGTTTTAATTTCGAAGTTTATGTAATGTTTTACTTTCATATGTTTGCATCTTTAATAATCGTAGTTTATGTATTGTTTTAATATTCCCGGTTTATGTACTATGTTTAATATTTGAATTTTATGTAACGTTTTAATTTCGTACGTTGTGTTTTTAAATTTGAAGTTTACGTTTTTATATTTTTACGTTTACGTTTTTAATTGTGTAAGTATAAAAAAAATGGGAGTTAAGGTGAAAGATTGGTTTCCCTTGACCACTAAATGGTGAAGTGAGGTGAAGGGGAGTGAGAGGAGAGAGAAAGCTGACGTGGCGCTGATGTATATGGTGAAGAAGTGGTGACCTTGCCATCCAGCCTTATAGCCACAAAAAGTGAATTTATGAAACCTAAGCTCTTAAATAAGTCATAAGCCACCTATATATATATATATATATATATATATATATATATATATATATATATATATATATATATATATATATATATATATATATATATATATATATATATATATATAACCGAAATAAACGCCCCCTAATTACACTTTAAATAGATTGAAGAACTTTAGCGAAGTTTTCATAAAGTTCTACTATGTGAAGAGGGATTCATATGTGTCATGGGATGACATGAGACACCTCTAATTTGAAACGCCTCATACCAAACTCAACAATTATTTTTTTTGCACAAACGACATAACTAAAACTGACCTTCTATTACTAAACAAGTGTACTAATATACTTTTGTTGATAACCAACTTCTAAAAACATTTTTATAAGAAAGTAGACTCAAATACCTTGTCATTGATACGTGACTCGTCTCAAACGGAGCTACGGAATACTTTTAGAAAATCACACACTGAAAATGCCATTTAGCCGCGGGCTAAAATCATTTTGTTAACCCCAACAACCCATTTAGCTGCCGACCAAATAATTTGGCCGTCGGCTAAATGACTGTTGTCGTCAAAACTTATTTTTGACTTCATTTTCCGGAAAACCAACTTACAAAACTTGATAAAACATGAAACTTTGCATAATCACTATACATATACTAAATATCATTTCTACACTTTGGCAAGACATAAACATGAGCGTAAACGTATCTACGGAGTTGTGCTAAAACACTCCTTTATACATATCAAAGCATAACTTATACACCATACTTTAACACACTATCATTTTTGTAAAGACAACTTTAACATATAAAAAGGACTATAAAATTTCAGTTTTCAAAGACTATAACATTTCGACACATTGGGTTTTAACTTGTTCCGTAGCATGTTTGACTATACTATTTTCCTATATATAAAGCAAGCGCTTCCATTCCTTTGCTTCCAATCCTGGGCCTTAACAAAGACCTTACTCGCGTCACATAAATACCTACAAAAAAGGGTTAACAACTAAACCGGTAAACTTACTCTTAGTAAGTAAATAGGCAATAACATAATGTTATAATTCATTCAACACATTAGCTTCAAACACTTCAGTTACTAGTCCAAAAGACTTAACCACGCTTTTACTTGCATAAGGACGCTTAAACCAAACATCATTCCAAAACGATTATACACAATCACATACCTTAACTAGTTTCACTACTAGTCTAATTACGTCTTTAGCTAGTTAAGTCCAACAAGTCATCCTAACTTAATCCAAGCATTCTATTCGAAGTCTTCTAAACCTTTAACACAATATTCCAAATAACACATATATGATAAAATAAATGTAACTTCATATTATAACTGATTTGTTTACCTCATTCTATGGCTAATTTATCAAGGCCAACACCACATCATTTGGTTCCTAAACAAGATAATTCCAACATAACACTTAGATGTGGCAATTTGAGACATATTTGTTAAACTTGGTCTAGATGGGGTAAATATTCATTAGGGATTAGTCTAGTTGGGTCTCTCTGAATATTATAAATGAGTCTAATTGGTTATTTGATAGAAAGTAAAATTAGTTTAACAATTACCCAAGAGGGCTATACGTGTCTAGTGGGTCAAAAAAATTTTCTTCTTTTTTTTTTCGTCACAATTTTCATATTTTACTTAAAAAAAAAGGGTTTTTTTTTTTTTTTTTTTTTTTTTTTTTTTATATATATTTTTTAAATGACCAAACCCATCTAGACTTGGACATAATGCATCTAGACCCGAACCCATTTTGACATACCTTTTTATAAGACCCATCTAGACCCGAACCCGTTTATACCCACACCCATCTAGACGTGACCTAACCCGACCCATCTATTTTGTCATCTTTAATAACACTTATCAATTGCATAACTACATTAACATAACCCAAAATCATCTCTAACATTCATATGAACATAACCATGATCATATGAGAACAGCCCCAAAAATCACTAATTACTCATTAACCATTAAAAGGACTTAAGCCCTAGATACTATACCATCATTACTGTAGGTCACGATAATGATCTCAACAACACACTCGTTAAAGACTTAAACAACACACGATCTACTACTTATCTTAGATATTAAGCTACGTATGGAAATGTAATAAGCTAATTACGATAAAGTTAAATAAGAGAAATAAGATGAGAAGAATAAGATGGAAGGTTTTCAATTCATTCGATTCACACACTAGCAGAGCTTTCGCACTTACATAAGAAAACCCACACCTGAAAATGAATCCCTTGCCTTGTATTTATAGGCAATGGAAGGGGGAATAATTCTTTAGAATATTCCCTTTGCATGTGACTAGAATATTTAAACTAATGTGACCGGTCCATGGACTACTAATGGACCGGTCCAATATTACAAACAATATAGTCCTAATAAATGTGCAACATAATAAATGAACAAGACTTGTAATTAATTAAAACGTATTCCTAACAATCTCCCCCTAAGTCTTGATCATCAATGTTGCCCGACGTCTTCTTTGCTTCTTAGGCTTCCGACGTCTTTATAATCTTTGTTTCTTTGTTCTTGTGTACTGATGATATGATGTTGTCTCTATCTGCCAATCTCCAACGTCTTCTCGTCTTCTCCATCATGCTCATATGTCTTTGATTTGTTTTCTGCAATATGTTCTCACTTTTCAATCTTAAATTTGTGAAAGGTTGAGGTGCTTGAACTTTTGACTTTACTATAGCTTGTGTTGAACTTTTGTAATAACTGAGTCATTGAGAGAACATTTCTTCAAGATATAAGCATGATGGAGTCTTGATGGTCGAACTTCAGCTCCTCAGCAGCAGCAGCAGCAACAGCACGAACCAACCGGTACTTACAGGCTCAGACTTGAAATCATCAACAGCATAGTGTGAAGACTTTCTCAAATCCTAACCCAGACCGTTCTGAACCGGATTCCCCCGAAGGGGATTACACGGACACACCGAAGTGCACCCACGATTCAGTGAGTCGCTGGAGATCACCCCACGACTGTAGACCGATTGGAGCAAACACTAAGCGTAACCCACAAGGGGTTACCGAAGTGACCTGCTGTCAGAGTTGTTTGATGTTGTTCTGGCAGGATTTCCATTCAATCATTGATAATCACAATTGTGACTTTTCTCATGAATGTTCTTGGCAGATTGCTAAGATCTGCGAAGGATACTTGCTTAATTTTACATCTGCTGCCCATGATGTAGAACAACAGAGTAATACTAAGTGTACCTAAGAGATCTTTTATAAATCTCATGGCTCTAGACTCAATTAGTGCACATTTGTTTGGTCATCGGAGGCATGGAGCAGATTGCCTCCTTTTCAATATCAACACTCTCGTAATGAGAGGTCGATAGATTATGAAGGGTTCTCCGTGTGAATGAAACAAATGTCTTTTGAGAGACACTTGAGTGGCTAAGAAGGTTTATTAGTGCGTCACTGGGTCCATGACGTCTTTAGTCTTCAATACCGGTGATGCTCATCAACCAGTAGATTATGAATTGAACCCGGTGTCTGCCCTAAGGTTGAACAAATGGAGGGCTATTTCTTTTCACCCTTTTCTTTGCTTTTCTTTTTAATTCTTCAACCCCTTCTTTCTCCGTTCATTCATTTTCTCCTTTTTATATCATACCTAGGACTTTCTAGTTCTAAACTATTTGTATTGTCCTTGGGTAGATCCCTCCGGCTCTGGCGGATCATAGGACGGTTTTCCCTAACCTTAGTCACCTTATAACTCCATGACTATCCTAATGATGCCATAAACCAAAACCATTGAAAATCTCTCAAAGTGTCGATATTGTAAAGACATTTTGTTGACACCTTGAGAGTTTGATGATTTTCAGAAGTACTCCCCCTTAACATGTGCGCATATGTAATGAATTTTGAAATTTGCACATGCCGGAAAGAGTTGGCACTTTTGAATTGATTGACTTTCAATGAACCTGATCGTTGCGAGACACGCTTACATCACCAGTTAGACTGGCTTGAAATTATTACCCGTCCAGATCAGATTCAAAGATTATCGCTCGAAATCGGTACATTCTACTCAGACACGTCCTTTGCGAGACACGCTTACATCACCAGATAAACTGGCTTGAAATTATTACCCGTCCGGGACATGTCCTTTCGACTACTGACTTTCCTATTCGTCAATTCGAGGGTCAATTCTGAGTTTGAGCACACGAGATTCCAGCAAATGAGACATCATATTTTAATCATCTTTTTTCTTCTCCCCCTCAAAAATAGCATACTCATGATGTTTTTGGAAAATGTTTTATGATTAAAATATGCTGTTTTTGAGTTTTAGGGAAGAATTTCAAGAACATTTATAATTCTTTGAACAAAGATTATATTTTCAAATACTCCCCCTTAACAAGGGAATATTTGTCCTTATGAGCAGAATGTTTGAAAAAACGTTGGAAAACATTCAGGTTTTAATTCTGCTCATAAGTAAGAAGCTTTCGCTCCTTTTTCAGGATTGAGGCACTGAAGCGTACCGCAGGGTCCTTTCTTTAGGGTCCGGGTTGTACACTGTGATGTGTGCACAAGCCGTAGTCATATTAACAGTCATAAATAAGTAAGAATATTGAAGGAATATTGAATATTGAAATCAAATTCTTACAAATTAACCGCCTCTGCCAAAAGTGGTGAATTTTGGATCTGTTCTCTGGAATAATCTGATGGCAAATGGAGGACGACCACCAACATATGTTTCCAATCTCCTCATCTGATCCCTTCGATAGAGCCTTTCTTCGATTGACCAGATAAAATTCTTGACTTGCCTGAGCTGCTGATGATTCCATTTCTTGTGCTTCTTCAATATTTGATCCTGAACCCGTGTGACTAACCCATCTCGAACATTCTTTAGAGTGTCGTCACAGAACTTGTGAATCTCCTTATGAGGCATGAAACGGTTAGTGTTTGTGGCACTTCTGTAGATGAATCCGAAGACAGGGTCGGTCTTGAGCAAGTACTGAGGCTCCTTGTTGTCAGTAAGAGTAAACATTGGTTCCTCAAGATTCAGCTTCATCTGATAGCTTTCAACTCCAAGCTGAAGATCCTCTACACATTCTTTGATAACCGTTCTTCTGATGAAATGACAGATAGCGGTGCTAAATGCATACAGAAGAGTAGGATTGAGATGATTCAGCTTCCCTTGTACTTTCATCAAATACAGATCTTCAATGTCGTTGAGATTGAGTTCCGGAAAATCTGCTTCATTAAACGTGTAAATAAGATCATCTTGTCTGCGAACAGAGATCTCAGAAATGAATGTGTATCCAAGCTTTTGTGAACCCTTAGCATCAAGCACCGCCTTGATACGAAGATCACTGAACACCTTTTCACGAGATGCCATGAGGCCAAGCTTGTACTTGTACCACGACTTGCGTTTGTCAAACTAGTGGTGAATTCCAAGTTCAGCGTCTCGATCATATTTAGCCCGTTTGTTGATGAAGAGTTTACGGTGTCTAGCTTCTTCCTCAATGGCAGGATTGGTGTAGTTCGCAGCAGGAGTGAATGTGATTGAGGTAGCATATTTTACTTTACTGGAAGCCCCATGTACAAGAAGTTCCAGATCTTGATTGAAGAAGAATGCAAATGGAATTTCTGACATTCCATGGTATGGTCGTATCACAGGAAGTGGTTTTGTCCAGTCAGTGATGTATGGACGTTTCTTACTGTCAAGACCACCTTCCCTGAATACATCTGGATTTGTCCAATCAAAGTCTTTGGATAATGCCCTAGCAATGTTCTCCAAATGATATTCCAACTCAGCAGCACTTGCAGATTGATCCTTTAAAAGAGTGAAGGCATCATTTTTGACTCTACGAAGCTCTCTTTTTGTCATTTTCTTAATGTTGAACGCATGTTTGATTTTCTGAGTGTATTCAAACGTGCTATCTTCTATCTTTGAAGCTTCGTCGTCATTGATTTGAGCCTTTGCAAGATTGTCGAACCAGTCGTTTCCTTGTAAATCTTCATCAGTATCTAACCATGTAATCACAGCTGGTTCTCCAGAAGATTTCTTACTGCTGGAAGGTTTAGCTTTTGCTGGTTTTGGAGGTGATTGAGGTGGATCATCTTGAAGTTGAAACTCAACATCTTCACTAATGAAATGTTCAAAGTGATGCTCAGTTTCTTTTGGACCAGATTCTGGACGATTTGGAGATGGTGAAGATGTTTTCTTTTCTGTTGGCTCTTGAATGTGAATACCTGACTCACTCCCATTCTTTTGTTTCTTCTGTGTGGGATTTGGATCTTGATCCTCATTGTCGTCATCACGAATTCTTTTTCCCTTATCAGCAGCAACTTTGCAAGAAACCTTCTCAATGTGTGCTTCAATTGATTTAATAAGACTGATATCTTTAGGAGAAGGAGATGTCATAGCATGGAGTCTGTTGAGAAGTTCAAGTCTGAGTTCTTCAGTTGTGAAGTCTTTAAGTTGCTTGAAGCCAGAATTTGAGATGATTGCTTCTTTGACCTTGACATCAAGTTGAGTATTAACATTCTCGTTAATATTTTTCTGAAGGTCAGCAGTGAAGCGTTTGACATAATGTCTTGTATTACTTTTGATATGATCTTTAAAATCAAAATTAAGAAACTCATCCATATTCTGCTTTGTTTCCTGCATCTCATTGACTTGTTCTGACAGATCCTTGATAAGGTTCTTCATTTCTGACATTTGATCTTGCAACTTGCTCTCTTTTCTTGTTTGAGCAAGCTTGGTTGCTTTCTTAATTTGTCTGGATAAAGGTGAGAGAACTTCAACTCTTGTGACTTTGGCGATTTTTCTTACATGTTTTCCTTTCATGACTTTTCTGATTCTTTCTGCCAATGTTGCTTTGCCTTTGTGTGATGGTGACCTTGATGGTGATGATGAAGAATTTGGAGGAGTAGGATCCTTGTGAGATGAAGATGGTGGTTTTGAAGAGTTGTTCGGTGATACTGGAGGAGTTGGATGCTTGGGAGGTGAGTTAGGAGGTGTGATAGGTTTAGGAGAAGGAATGGGAGGAGTCTGATCACGTGTTTGTTGTGGAGGAGACTTATTCATAAGATCATGAAGTGGAGAGATAATGTAGTTGTCTGCTTCTTCATCCTCCTTTCGTTTCCTTTCCTCTTCTTCTATCCTTTTCCTTTCTGTTTCAGCAAGTTCTTCCTCCAGCTCATTGGCAGCTTCAGTAGTCTTGAATCCAGTAATTTCCTTCTCTTCCTCAGAATCTCCCCATTCCCCAGTGTTATCTTGGTGATGTTCGTCCTCTTGATGTGAGATGTCAGCAAACATTGAATCTGAAATTTCATTTTCTGTGAAGATTATCTTTTCTGATTCAGATTTTTGTTGATTTTCCAAGTCGGGTTGATTAACCGAGCTTGATTGAGGATGGGGAACCGTAGATGTAGCCATATCGGGTTGATTAACCGTATTTGGCTGAGTTGTGGAAGTTTTAGAGTTACCGGGTTGATTAACCGGATTAGATGAAACTGGTACTGGAGTGACTCCTGATCCTCCTGCTCCTTTAGCAATCTCTTCCTTCTTCTTTTCTTCTAATTCCCTCATTATTCTCTTTTGTAGATCTGCTCTTCGTTCTTCATCAATCTTCTTTTGCTTAATACTTGCCTTAGCAGCATTCTCCATGTCAAGCTGTGTTTGAAATTCAGCTTCTTGCTCATTAAGTATTTCCAATTCTGGTTCAGTGTCTTCAGAGGATTCAGAGGATTCATCACTAATACCAATGTCTTCAACTTTTGGTTTCGGAGCGGTCTTAAGAATTCTCCTCTTGCTTGGGGGTTGTTTCTTTGGAGCACTTGATGCACTTCCAGTTTTACTAGCTCTACTACTTTTGGAACGAGTCTTGGAAGAACCTGTTCTCTCAGTCATTTTAGTGATGCCGACAAGCTTCTTCTCATAGGCTTGAATGTAATCTGCGTAAGCAGGAGTTTCCTTGACCTCATTAGTAAGTAGAACATCAAACAGCTTAAGACCTTGTTTGTGAGTGCTTTCCTTGGGAAAGTATACTGATTTGAAGTCCGTGTCCATCTTGATCACATGTCTTTCTCTGTCTTCGGGTCGATTAGAAATATCATGATGTTTATTAAGGAGAAGACTGATCAGCAACTTAGTGTAACGGACAAATGGGATTTTAGTCAAGGGTTTTCTGAGTAGACCATGCATTTGATACATAAGATCTTCCCAGATAAGAGCAGCAAAATCAAGGTTGTGTTTGGTAACAAATCCCCAGAAGAGTTGAGCATGAGAAAGTCTTGGATGTTCGTGTCCACTGTCTCTTCCAGACACAGATCGAATCAGAATATAGTACATAGCTCTCCATGGTTGAGGAATGGACTTGGCATTGATGTTTGAGAGGATGTTGAGTGGAAGATCTGGATCTACATCATATCCAATGCCAATGAGAAAGTTGAGAATGTCTTGTTCAGTGGGTGAAGGCCAGTATTGTCTTGAGGTATCCGGTGGATTTGGTAGAGACAATGCTTCACGTAGATGTGCTGGAGTGACCTTGACTTGTTTTCTGTCAAGAGTGCATGTGAAGAATTTGTTGTTGTCATCTGGTTTGATAGTGCTCCACATCTGATGAATGTAAATCTCAGGAATACTATCTGAATCTTCCAAGATACTCCTGCATTCATGTCTTTTGAGGATTTCGATGACAATTCGACAACTTGGTTCAGCACACTTGAGGTTGTCGAAGACCACTCTTGAATTGTTCTTTCCATACTTTGCCTTGAATCCTTGTGGAAATAACTCGGCTTTGGTGATAGGTGGAAGTGGTTGTTGTTGTTGTGAAGACATTGTGGATGATCTGAAACAGCATTATGACACCAATTTGCAGGATATATGTGTGTTAGCATTTAGTTGAAATTGAGAGATTGCACATAACATCCTTTATTACTGAGCAATCGTTAATCTGTGAATTGATCATTTTAATTTTGCATAAGAAATCTTCCCTTTGATTTGACAAGACTTAAGGAATTAGAAATTTCAATGAAATTAATAATTTCAAAGGCAGATAGTCAAAAACAAGAGATTTTGACAAATGCGAGAAAAATTACTAATTGCAAGGGAAAAATACCAATTGCGAGAAAACTTGCCAATTGCGAGAAAAATTTCCAATTGCGAGAAAATTTTCCAATTGCGAGAAAATTTTCCAATTGCGAGAAAAATTTCAATTGCGAGAAAAAATTCTAATTGCGAGAAAAAGATTTTTCAATTGCGAGAGCACTTATCATTTGCGATAGCAACTACCAATTGCGAGAACAATGGCAATTGCGAAAGCAAATGACAATTGCGAGAGCAATTGTAAATTCGAGAATATCTTATACAAGAAATTCCGAAACTCTTTTTGAAGACGATTCATTCACCAAGATTTTGCAATTCACAGATTAATGATTCCACACTAATTGCAATATGTTCACAAAGCTATTTTACGCATTTTGTCCAAGTTATAACAATTTTTAACCACAAAATCACTAGAATCAAACTGCTGATGCATCGTGTTCTTGATAAACCCTAAATCTTAATTAATGACTATCTATTGTTTCTGGGCTTAATCTGAGGCAACAATTGTTCAATTCTAATCATAACAACAATATTACAACACTTTAATCACACCAAAACATTCATATCCGATTTTCCCCAAATTATGAACATAAACCCTAAATTATGAATAATCATTCGGATGAATTACTAGAACAATTAATCACGCATTTATGTTACATAATCAAGTTCTAAGTATAGAAGTACAAGCATAATCACTCAAAACACATTGGATTAAAAAATCCCAAAGCTACGCAAACCCTAGAAATTCGCCTAATTATTATACACAAATTCCATTGTTGGATCTTTAATTCCTTGAAAACCATATGTTATAATCACTTAAAAATCATGGAAACACTCACAGATTTGTTAGAACTTGAACGGATGATCAGATTTAATTAGAGCCGTTGATTGGGTTGTTGGGTGGTAGTAATTGCGAAATAGGAATTGCAGAGATAGTAAATGCACAGTTAATTCAGATTTACATTTAATACTTTACTATTCACTTTTATCCTATTGTCACAACTAGTCCCTTAACCTCAATTCTTAGCACAATAAATCCTAACCAAATGATTTTCAATAATTAGCACTTTTAGTCCTCTAACAATTTGTAACCATCATAGTCCTAATAATTAAACAAATAGGATATATAACCAATACAAAGCAGCAGTGTAACAGAAAACATGCAAGTACAAATTTGTAAAAAAATTTGGAAAATTTTGTGTCTCCCCCTCAACATTTGTTCGGAAATGAATAAAGATAATTTTAAAATGAACAAAATGTTGAATGAGAATTTGTACTTGCACACACATACACACATTTTTTTTTTTTAACTTAATTATTTACAAGATAGTTTGGATGTTTGACTCAATTATTTGTTTTTTAGAAAGTTTGACAATTCTTGAGGAGTCAAACATCGCATTCCAATTTGGTGAACCAATTTCACAAAACGTTCATGAGGTAAAGCCTTCGTGAAAAGATCCGCCAATTGGTGTTCCGTTCCCACGAAATACAACTCAACGGTACCCTGCTCCACATGCTCCTTGATGAAGTGATATCTGAGAGCGATGTGCTTGGACTTGGAATGTTGCACTGTGTTGCACGAGATAGCAATAGCACTTTTGGAGTCGCAGTACATCGGGATTTTGTTGAATATGTAACCATAATCCATCAGTTGTGATCGCATCCATATGATTTGAGCACAACAGGCAGACATGGCAACATATTCAGATTCCGTGGATGATAGAGACGTACAATCTTGCTTCTTTGACTGCCAGGACACCAGCTTATCACCGAGAAATTGAACACCACCAGATGTACTCTTTCTTGTATCAATACATCCCGCATGATCCGCATCTGAAAAAGCAGTTAGTGCAAAACCAGAATCCTTTGGATACCAGATCCCCAAATGAATGGTTCCCTTGATGTATCTAAGGATTCTTTTAACAGCAGATAAATGTCTTTCTGTTGGGTTAGACTGATAGCGTGAACACAGGTATGTGGCAAATACAACATCTGGTCTGCTAGCTGTGAGATACATAAGATACCCAATTATACTACGATAATTTGTAGGATCAGTGGGTTTCCCATGTATGTCAGCATCTAGCTTCGGGGATGAGGAGGACATAGGGGTGTTATAGGTGTCACTAGTTGTCATGCCATGCTTCTTTAATATCTCTTGTGCATATTTAGACTGACTCAAGAATATACCACGAGGTGATTGGTGAACTTGTAATCCTAGGAAAAAATTTAATTCACCGATCATGGACATCTCAAAGTTTTGTTTCATAAGTTTTGCAAAAGCGTTTGAGTACTTTTTATGGGTAGACCCAAAAATGATGTCATCCACATAAATTTGTACGATGAGAATGTCCTCCCCGTGTTTTTGTATAAACAGAGTCGGGTCCACAGATCCTTTAGTAAAATGATTAGCAAGCAAGAATGCAGCAAGTTTATCGTACCATGCCCTCGGGGCTTGTTTAAGGCCATAGAGAGCTTTCTTAAGCCTGTAAACGTGTTGTGGATGTTCTGGATCGACGAAGCCCTCTGGTTGTGAAACATACACCTCTTCACGAAGTTGACCGTTCAAAAATGCTGTCTTCACGTCCATTTGGTAAACTGTGATGTTCTTATGAGCCGCGTACGCCAGAAACATTCGCACTGCTTCAAGCCTAGCCACTGGAGCAAAAGATTCTTCGAAATCAATTCCCTCTTCTTGGCTATACCCTTTAGCAACCAACCGAGACTTGTTACGAATAACCGTTCCTGCTGCATCCAGCTTATTTTTCCAAATCCATTTTAATCCCACAACATAAACTCCATCTGGTTTCTCAACGAGTTCCCAGACTTCCAATCTTTTGAATTGATCCAACTCTTCTTGCATTGATTCAATCCAATTGTCGTAAGTCATGGCCTCTTTGATATTTTTCGGTTCAGCTTGACAAACGGTGAGAGCGTAAATGCAAGTTTCACCATCTGTGTGGAGTTTTTGTCGTGTCATAACTGGTTTATCTGGATTGCCAATTACATTTACTAACGGATGATCCCTTGTCCATTTATGAGTTGATGGGTAGTGTTGAATGTTGTGATGATGATATGACGGGTCCATGTTGCTCGAGGATGATTCTCCGGTATCTGGAACAGTAGGTGGTGGAGCAAATGGATTAAAGAAGGCGTTCCCGTCATATCCCGATGGTGGTGGAACATTGTTAGAAGTGGGGGATGAATCTTCAACTGCTGGTTGAGGTGTTTTCTCCATTGATGATGATGGTTCAGGTTGTGGTGCATCAGTAGCAACTACGGTAGATGTAGATGCTGATTGATCAGGTGCTTGATGTGGAATTTGTTGAGCAGCGGAACTGGTGGAAGCATCTGAGGCACTGGTAACACGAACGTCATCAAACATTGGTGCAAACAAATCTTCCAGATCCTTCCTGTTGAAAGGTAGGGGTGCAGATGAAGATTCAGGAAAGTTCAGACGGTTATGTGCGGGTTCTAAGCGGTCTTGCTCAGAAGCCATTTCGGTGAGTTCATCAAAATTAGCGTGTATGGTTTCTTGAATATCCCCAGTCCGACGATTCCAAATGCGATATCCCTTGGAGTTCTCACAGTATCCAACAAAGATCCCAATATCTGCTTTAGCCTTAAGCTTGCCAAGATCATCTTTATCATTCTTCGGATAACACAAGGCTCCAAAGACGTGAAAATGGTTGATGTTTGGTTTTCTTCCTTGTATAATCTCATATGGTGTTTTGGTGTGTCTTTTGGTGATCATTGCACGATTCTGAGTATAACAAGCAGTATTGACAGCTTCAGCCCAAAGATAATCCGGTAATTGAGCATTGATCAACATAGTTCGAGCTGCTTCCACGAGCGTACGGTTTCGTCTTTCAACTACACCATTTTGTTCCGGAGTGCGAGCTATTGAAGTCTGATGAACAATCCCATGTTTCTCAGTGAATTCCCGAATGATTTGATTCCTAAATTCAGTCCCATTATCTGTTCTGATGATTCGGACGGTGTTGCGAACTTGAACTTGAATTTTTGTGAGAAACGTGATGAGTATAGACGGAACTTGATCTTTAGTTCGAAGGAAATAGACCCAAGTCCATCGTGAGAAATCATCTACTATGACCAGAATATACTTCTTCCCATTAATACTCTGAACTCGCATTGGACCACACAAATCCATATGAAGCAGTTGTAGGACATGGTCTGAGCTGTGTTCTGTTTTCGGAGGAAAATGAGCACGATGACTTTTCCCTTGTTCACAAGCAGAACACAAGTGATCCTTGGCATATCTGAATTTTGGTAAACCGTCAACTAATTTCTTCTTGGCAAGGTCAGTCATGGTTTTAAAGTTGAGATGAGACAAACGTTTGTGCCATAACCAAGCTTTTGTGGGATGAGCCTTGGAGAGTAAACAAATAGGAGTAGAAGCTGTCATGCCATCAAAGGAGATAGAATAAAGACTGGTTCCGCGTTTCCCTTTCATGAGGTCGTTCCCTTGAAGATCACGAATAAAGCATGTTTTCTCCCTGAATGCTACTTCCAAGTCTCCATCGCAGAATTGTCCCACGGAGAACAAATTATGACCAAGGCCTTCAACATAATACACACGGATGATTTCGATGTTCCCATTAATGTAATCCCCATAGCCCATAATTGCAGCGAAGTGATCATTCCCGAATCTGACCGTTCCGATAAACTTAGCAATGAAGTTCTGAAGAAGTTTGAGATTGCCGGTCATATGTCGGGAGCACCCGCTATCAACAATCCAAAGGACGATTTGAATCACCTGCATCACAATCATTGGAAACAGGTGGAGAATTGATAACGGTTGGATCCGCTGGGTTATGTTAGGAATATAAATATTCATATGAAGGTTCGGTCACCCCGAGCATCTAATTAGCATTTATATAGCTCGTAGGCTTATATATATTCGTTTAGTATTATTAGTAATATTAGTTTTATTAGATTAGTCGTATCTATATTTGTGGAGTGGGTCGGGGCTTTCCCCACTGTCAGCTCACTCCACAGCCCACTAGGGGCACAAATATGTAGAAGTATAAATACCCCTTCCCACACTTGGGAAGGGTTGGAACTCTTCATTCTCTTAATCTAATCTCTTCACATTTTTCTCTCAATACTCTCTCTCTCTAAAAGTTCCCATCTTCTTCATATCTCTCTCTATAATTAGATCTAGCATCAATCTTGTGTTTGTGTTATGAATCTTAGATCTCTACAATTGGTATCAAGAGCCATGGTTTGATCTTGGGTACTATTATTTTTTTTTTTCGTGAGATTCATTAACACAAACTCAGTTTTTTTTTTCTTTCTTATTTTACTTCGGTCTTATTTTGGTCCGAACTTTGTGGATCTGTGTTGTATAACAAATCATTGGTTTGACAAATCTGCTACTAATTTTTATTTCTATTCGGATAGATTTGCTACTACTCCTTTTGTTTTATTAAGCTACTACTCCTTTTGTTTTATTAAGATTGACTGCTACTCTTATTTTATCTTACCTTACATTATCTCATTTTACATTTTGTTGACTGCTACTCAGATCTGCTACTCTTAAATGTTTGCTACTCTTATTTTCATTATCTTAAGTTTTTAAATCCAAAAGATTCGCTGCTACTTTTTGTTAGATTTTAAAGAATATTTGTTTTCTTCTTAGAATCATTTTTTCTTGGTTAAGTTTTCTGTTACTCTTACCTTACTAACGTTATTTTTTTCTTCCTTAGAATCATTTTTTTGTGGATAAATGGTTGTTCTTGGTTAAGTTTTAAGATGTGTTCTTGGTAGAGGTTTGTGGTAGAAAGGGATAAAAGACAGAAAGTACGAAAGTGACAGCTTTGACCGGTCAAAGTTGCAATTTGTTTCCAATGCGGTTTGTCTGTTTGTTTAACTCGGTTTGTCTGTTTGTTGAACTCGGTTTGTCTGTTTGTTGAACTCGGTTTGTGTATACATTGTATACTCGGTTTGTCTGCAAAATCACGGACTCGGTTTGTCTACAATTTCATTTGATGCGGTTTGTATCCTGTCTACTTATTTGTCTGGCACTTAAAAGAACAAAAGTAAGCAAAGTGATACAGTGATATTAAAACCCAAATAACATCTTCTAAACAAAGCATAAACAAATCCGAATTCATACCGTCAACTCACATGATACAAAGTCAAATTCAAGAAAGTCAAAACGATTAACAACAACAACAACCATTTGTTCCTGATCCGTAGTTGCATTACAAACTCAAAACGAAAGTCAAAACGACATTACAACAACTCAAATCCAATCCAAAAAACAAAATCATCTAACCACTGCTCGAATCTAGTCGACTACAACAAACAAATCTACACGAATCATTTCACAACAACAAACTCTCATCTAACCTTAACATCTAACCTAACTCACTTGATCTCATTTTAATTCCTTCTTCACTTCGGTTGGATATAAACTGAAAACTACAAGTACCTTACCCGAGACCCATCTTTGGATCTTGAAGATTCTAAACGTATTCTTGTCTCGGAGTATCAAGTCGTGATCTGATCAAAACGTGATTTGATCGTGTTTGTGTGGAGAAGAAAGGATAGGTGGGAGGTTACTTTTCTGTGACTGCATCTGTTTGATAGAGTAAGTTTAGGGTTGTGATAGGTTGGTGGCTGCGTATTGTTGAGAGGCGTAGTTATTTTTAGGGTTAGATTAAGTTGGGATTAAGTGGTGAGACTTATAGCGAAAATAATCTGGGTTGTTTGGATTAGAAAGTGGGCTGGTGCCAAGTGTTATCATTGGGCCTATGTTCTCTTGTTGTGGGCTGAGATTGATTATCACAAGGACGATTTGATATCTTTGGGTTGTGGCTTCGGTTATTTAACATAAGGACGATTTTTGCTGTGTTAAGTTTTTTTTTATCCGAGGGCAAACTTCTTGGTTGGGATAGAATTGTTGTGGAACAACTTTGGTCAACGATCTCGATTGTGCCTCAATTAACTCGAGCTTGTGAATTAATTTTGGGTGAAATTTTTCGGGTTCATTGGATATAACTACCGTGTTAGTTAATAGATATTTTCAAGAGAATTGGATAAAACTACGGTGGTCACTTGAATTCACTCAAACCTATTCAACCAAAATCAAACAACAATTCACTTTATCCTTATCATCTCACGGTTCATTTTTTTTATTTTTGTAAAATCCCGCGAAAGTATCTATTTCTCGGTTTAAATCATAGAATTGTAAAATCCCGTGCACGTTTACATCATGTCCACTACGTCAGATTCTTTCATATCTGAGGTACTCAAGTTGTACGACACGTATGATAAACAAATGAATTCCAACATTGTACAACAAATAAACGTGTGTGATTCTGATGTTACTAATGTGGAATCTTCGAGCCCAAATTCACAAGAGAGAGAATTGATTCAGTCACTAATGTTGTCAAATGAGAAGGAAAGTTGCATTGAATGTTTTCGATTACTTCATTCACATCTCAAGGTTCTGTTTGATAAATCTGAATACGTGATGGGTTACACACGGGCTTTCACAGCACTCTTTGGTCAAGATGTTCATGATTTCACAGTCGAAATGACTCTATATTTAGATCAACTTGAACAACAACTTGACAAAGAAGAATTCTCTGAAGCAAGATCCAGAGCAGCGTTCAGTGTGATCAATAACCAACTCCATGTGTTCATTGACTCGCAATACACTGGGGACTATGACTATGACAGTCAGATGACAAAAGGGTGTTTTGCTAATTACACTGGATTCGAGGTTGACGTGTTCAGAGTTACATTACTTCATTTGATGAGTAATGTTAATGGGTTTATTGATGAAAGGGCTAAACAAATGGGGAATGGAACAAGATCAGACAAGTTTGATGATGGTGACAGCACAGGAGGTGATTTCACAATATGTGAGAATGCAGCCTACGTACCTGAAAATCACCAAGCACAATCTGCTGTGGTACATCTGTCTTATCTAGATAATGCTCTTTCTAATGAACAACAACATACTGATCATCTTAAACTTACTTATGATTCAACAAATATGAGTCATAAGGGGGGAGAAATTGATCAGGATGCTGAACATGAACATGATAATGCGTCGAGTTCTTTGCATACGGCTGAGTTTTTCAAATCAAATGATATGGTTGAAAAAGAAGTTTATAATGAACTTTCAAAAAGATTTTCACAGCTTGAAAAACATTGTATTTCTCTTGAAGTTGAAATACAACATAAGGAAGAACGTTTTCAAACTAAACCACCATGTAAAAATCCGGAACTCCCTGAATTCCGTGAATTTTTTATGATAAACGATTTGAAAGCTCAGCTAGAAGCTAAAAACTTAACGATCAAAAACCTGAAATACAGATTGACTGAGATGCGTGACATGCTTAATGAAGTTAGGACTAAATGTAAAAATGATGTTGTTGCAACAATAAATGCAGAATTAGAACATAAAGTGGCTGAATTGTTTAACGATAATGAGTCTTTGAAAATTCATTGCAAAGAACTGAGTGATACAATCAAAGAAACGAAAGCTAAGAATGTAGAGCAAATTACCTCTTTGATTGCCAAAAATGATGAATTCAAGGCTCAACTTCAGGAAAAGGGTTTTGCGATTGCATCGTTGAAAAACGAATTGAGAAAACTGAATGGAAATGATGTGAACACTAAGTTTGCAAAACCATCAATCTTGGGGAAACCACCACTTGGGAACCAATCAGTTGTTAGACAACTGTCAGCGTTTAGATCTGAACGGTCAAATGTTTCAAAAACACTGTTTGCCTCCCAAGTTGATGCGGAAAAAGTTTTGTCAAAACCAGTCACTTCACAGTCTAGACCTAGTGAAAAGGAATATGCTGTTGCAAAACCACATCACATGAGTGCATCTAGTTCTTCTAGGATTAGTTCAATGCTTGTGTCACTTGTGACACCAAAGGAACATGTTAGACATAAAGACATTGTTCAGAATCAAAACCTAGTGGACGCTAAGAAAAACACACATGAAAAGACTAGGAATTTGCCTGTTCCTAAGAGTAGTTGCGTGCCAATTAAGGCAACTCCCGTAGCCGATCACTCTAAGAACCCTAGATCTTTTTCTGATTCCAAACACTTTGTTTGCTCGACTTGTCAGAAATGTGTTTTCAATGCAACCCATGATGATTGTATAACTAAACTCCTGAAGGAAGTGAATGCACGTGCCAAGGTTCCATCCTCTAAGACTAGAAACAACAACAAGCCCGTAGAACCAAAGAGGGGTATGCAGAAACCTGATAGGCCGGTTGCCCTAGGACAAAGGTTTTCTCCCAAAAAGTCTGTAACTGTGCATGAGAAACCAAACACTCCTAGATCTTGCCTTAGGTGGATACCGACGGGTAGAACTTTTAAGATTGTTGGTCTTAGGTGGATACCTATTCGAAAGATGTTCACTAAGTGCGAAACCAAGGTTGACAGTGAAATCCCAAATGGTCTAAATTCTGATATCACTAACCCATATAAATGCAAACAAACTCTTAATGTCAATGCAGGAAGTCTTTACTTAATTGCAGGTACATCGTTCAGGCCTTGTATTAAGGAAAGACTCAGAGTTTGGGTGCCGAAAAGAGTGATATCTCATGATGAAGGGGTTCAAACAATTCAAGCTTGATGAACATCATCGACGATGACGTCTGTTCAAATCAGTTCAGGCCTCGTTCTTCAATGTCTATGACGTTTGAACAATGCAGTTCAAGCCTCGGGTCTCAATGCTTTCATAATGGCGTCTGCTGACATCTCTTCAGGCCCCGTTCATCAAAGAAAAGAAAGGCGTACGCTTGAGTGCGCTTTATCTTCAGAAGAAGAGGAATCTTCTTATTTATGACCATTCTCATCAAGCTTCATGTTCTTCAAATGCTCATTTAGTCACCAAAGGGGATAAAAGTACATCGGAGTATATTCTTATTCACCTGCTCTATCAAAAATGGCAGTTAGTCGTCATGTGCAATTTTTGAGGGGGAGAAAGGTGAATATACTACATGGTGATTGAGATTTGAGAAGTGGTCGTACGACTCTCCATGTTTCTGACTTTTCTCATCAAAAAACTTCATACTTGCTCCACGCTCATTCAGATATCAAGTGGATCTACTTCCATCCGATTGGACGTTTATTCACTCAATCAAAAATGGCATCCTCGTATGCAGTCTTTGAGGGGGAGAAGTGTGAACAGTTGATCAACCTCATATGCATTTGTTCAATCAAAGATGGCATCCTCGTATGCAATCTTTGAGGGGGAGAAGTGTGAACAGTGGATCAACCTCATATGCACTTGTTCAATCAAAGATGGCATCCTCGTATGCAATCTTTGAGGGGGAGAAGTATGAACAAGTGATTCGATGTATACTTGGTTATTGGTTCACTCACTTGTGTTGGGCATCTAATCGTGACCATGGAGTTAATCAGGTATCACTTATTCGAGATTGAAGGTGACTTCCTCAAAGGCGTGATCTTATCATATCTTGAAGTCGGGGTTGGTTGGATGCATGACTTTCTATGATAACTTGCTCGTGCTTAAGATTTAAGTTGAAGTCTTAGGTTATCTAGTTACCAGTCGTCGGGGTAACTATCACTTAAAGGAGTTACGTTGTAGTACTCAGTGTCACACGCCGATGTCGTTGTGGATAATCGTAAGAGGTGTTAATGTCTCATACCTTGGTTGGGTATTGAGTACTTAGAGATTTGCTTGGAGCACTAATTCTCTACACCGTTCTTCCAACATTAGTGCAAGCGTAAGTCACAAGAATGGGGAATTCTATCTTCAGGCTCAAGTTTGGTATATCGGGTTTGCTCCATCAGTTATCTCATCATAAGGCCTACTTGAGGGTTGATAAAGATAGTCAGAGACGGTTTCGGCAGCGGTTAATTCTCACTTGATCTACTTGAGCCTAAGTTGTTCTTCTCACAAGATTTCAAGAATATGTTCGTAAAATGTGTTGCTGATTCTGAAGTATCAAAACCAGCAAGGGGGAAGGAGACATACATCTGAACGCACAACGAGTACACATGATGAACTTTATACTTCTTCTTAAATGAAGTTATTCCGGGAAGACAAATGTCATAACCGCAGAGATGATCATTGCTTTAACTCGTGAGTCGTGATGTATTATTCCAACTATGTGGGGGAAGATATGTATGAAACAGTTTCTGATAATTAAAGAGGTTCACAATTGCATGATGACTTCTGGTTAGTCGGTATCCTACTGAAGGAAATGTGTTCATCCGGGACTTACTTGGTTTTCACGGTACTGTCTTGGTGTTATCATTTCGACTACACACGGGATAAATTGCTTACACACGGGACTTAATTGAACTTTGGTGTAACAATTCTCATCTGCAATTTCCTGAAAGGAGAAAAGGGGATTTCTAGGTCTTATTTGATCTTGATGTTACGTTTTCGACTTCATTAATGGGATTGAGTGTGTACTTCGGGTTTTCGGGCTTCATACAATGAGACGGTTTGAATTTCTTCAACTACTTGGGGGGAAGTGGTCTCTGGATACTGTTGGTAGGCATTTCTTCAATCTTCAGCGGGAAGAAATGTGAGAAGAATTATTCAAATGTGAGATGATTCGTTGCTGATCTATTTGAGGATCCCCGAACGGAGAATCACGATGATTATTCTTAAAAAGGAGCAGTAATACTTGATGTGGTTTGCTACGGTTTCCGCTGTACACTTACCTTATGTAAGCTTGTAAGAGAGCTTAGAATCTGCTCAGTATGAAGATTGTCGGTTTGGGGGGAAGCTATCAAAGCTGTACATTGGGAAGGCTCAAGTTCCGTTGATTGTTCAGGAGCCTCGAAAGCTTTGGTGGTGAAAGTTTAAGAGATGATTGACCACAGATTTCTACAACATACTGAACGTATCCTCATTTCGGTATTCATTTCATCATCGTCTTAAACTGAATAATATAGTTTGTACATATCTTAAAACATACTGTAAATAGAAAATTATAGAACCAGAAAATTGTATATAGAAAAATATTAAAACCAAGAAAAACCATAAAAATCAGAAAAAATTAGAAAAGACCAAAAATAGTTTCACCTAGGCATGTCTTCTGTTTATCGATAACATTTACGGACTTAGAAATGTCATTCAATAATGGCACGGGTCTTTAAATGAAGCTCGAGCAGAAGTTAAAATGGATGGTTAAAACATGTCTAAATGGCTTGCTATTACTTTAGATAGCAACCCGCGCTTCAAACTGGGGAAAGCACGTCGCCAAAAAGACGGCTGTTCCTCCAACTGGGTGATGTTCACCTGGGCATGGATTACTTTATATCCATGTTTCTTCGATCTGATGTACGTTTCAGTGCATCATTTCTTGAAAAAGAAGAGAAGTCTTCTTTGCATACAAATAGTTTTCATTCTATGATTCTTCTGAAAATTATTTGTGAGACACTTGGTGAATATGTGTTGTATGAAATTTGGTTATACTTGGATTATGCATAAAATTTGTCACTCAATCAACGACTACAAAACCTCATGACAGTTCTTGTTTGATGAGTTGTGGGGTTAAGCGTGATTTTAGTTGAGGTTCAACTAGAATACGGGTCATTGATTGAGGGGGAGAGTGAATTCAAATTTTATATCATCAAACGGGTTTCTTGATTAATACATGACTCTTAGAAAAGGTTTTGCAGTTAATGGGGTATTAGTTGAAGAGGATATTGCTTAAATATATCAAATGACCAAGTGTGTTAGTTGCTAGAAAGTTTAGGACATTATGTGCAATTTGCTTGTAGTATCCTAGCTTCATATAACTAGAAGGTTCATTTGTATCTCTTTGGAATCCTCGTTTAATACCCTAGATACTTTAAGACTCAAAACCTAAAAGAAGTTAGAAAACCCATTAAGTTTGATGTTCTTGAATGCCCCAATGACATTTGTATGATCTGAATGAATGAGTTTCAATTGTTGTTTGACTTATGTTAATCGATTGCTGCTCAAGAGTTGTCGATATTGTGCTTATGCTATCAGGATTTGTTTAGGTGTATTGTTATCATGCGTGAATCATGTTCCTAAGATCCTGAGTTGAATATTGAAATGTGTGTGAATTGCCATGTGCATGATTGCTATTTGTTCTTCATGATAGATAGTGGTTTGACGTAGTTCCTGATTATGGTTTGATTATA
This sequence comes from Artemisia tridentata subsp. tridentata, assembly GCA_021014915.2. Taxonomy (NCBI): domain Eukaryota; kingdom Viridiplantae; phylum Streptophyta; class Magnoliopsida; order Asterales; family Asteraceae; genus Artemisia; species Artemisia tridentata. The sequence goes on along the minus strand of CP139503.1, from coordinate 41,257,176 downwards.
AGATGAACTTGGTATTATAATGTGGCAAGCTGCTGAAGGGTAGCTATTAAGGAATAGTGTATCTGTATGTATGTATATCTGTGTTGATATTCTTATGCAGATTCCATAGCCAAAATGAATGTGCCAGTTCCCATTCTAACCATTTGATCAGACGTTCAAATTCTATTGATTGGCTCGAAATTCACCACGACAACAACAACGGCAGTAGCAACAACAACAACAACAACAACACCATCATCAAAGTCGATTTATGCATAACAAGCAGTGAATCTCCCTCTTAGATTAAGGGGGAGCAAAGTATGTTTCATCATCAGAACATGTTAAACCTGACCACATTTTCTCCCATGTTTTCTAAATTATTTAAATCAATTGGGATCACAAATCTCAAAAGGTTTGAAATTTTTGATCGGGGGAGAGAATGTGATTTAAATATGAAACCTGATGAAAATGTGATGTTTTGGACTTAAACGTTAGGCTCTCCCATATGTGCTAAACTCTTTCGTATATCGATGCACATATTGAGGGGGAGCAAATGAACAAAAAGGATTTGGCATAGCATGAGCAAGGCTCAGACTTCACCAATGAATTGACGATAGCTAAAGTCAGTAGTCGAAAGGACATGTCCTGGACGGGTAATAATTTCAAGCCAGTTTATCTGGTGATGTAAGCGTGTCTCGCAAAGGACGTGTCTGAGTAGAATGTACCGATTTCGAGCGATCTTCCTTGAATGTGATCTGGACGGGTAATAATTTCAAGCTAGTTTACTAGTGATGTAAGCGTGTCTCGCGATGATCATGTTCTTGGAAAATCAATCAATTCAAAAGTGCGAGCCTCACCTGACATGTGCAAATTTATAAAACAATCATTTGAGCACATGTTGAGGGGGAGCATTTGAAAAATATAAAACTCTCAAGTGTTTGCAAAAATGTGTTTCAGAATCATGAACACTTTGAGAGATTTTTCAAAGATTTGGTTTATGGCTATCGTGGAAGTACACCAAAGACCGACCAATTTAATCAATGCATGGAGTTATAAGGATGGTTAGGTTAGGCTCAAGTTCCCACGATCCCGCCAGAGCCGGAGGGATCTACCCAGGGACAATCCACTAGTTAGTGTAGAAGTCCTTAGGTATGATTAAAAAGGAGAAAAGTGGATAAGGGAAAAGTGCCGACTGAGATGGAGCTAGTACTGGAACAAACCCAACAAGGTGCTAGTTATGAAGTCTCGGTAAGCACTGAAGGGGTTGAAGAATGAAAAAGAATTGTAAAGATAAAGGGTGAAAAGAAATAGCCCTCCTTACAACTTAGGCAGAAACCGGGTCAATACATATGCTGTCAGAATCACTTAGTTGATTGCTGGCATTGATGACAAAGTATCATGGACCCAGTGATACGCTGCACAACCCTCCTTAGCCACTCAAGGTCCCTCAAAGGATTCTTGTTTCAATTGTCACGGAGTTCAATACATTCCTATCGTCTCTCTCACTCCGAGTTAGATGATATTGAAAAGGTGGCAGTTCTCTCCAGCCTCCGCTCACTAAATCAAAACGCACAATAGAGTCTAGAGCCACGAGATGCATAATAAGATCTCATAGGGACACAAATTATTTCTACACTGGGTGTTCAACATTAAGGACACCAGTTGTAATCTTAAGAGTCCTACGCAGATCTTAGCAATCTGCCAGAACATTTATGAGGGAATTTACAAATGTAATTCTCAATGATTGAATGGAAATTCCTGCCAGGGTCAACATCAAGCAGCCCTGAAAGCAGGTCACTTCGGTAATTCTTTATGGATTACGCTTAGTGGTCGCGGCGGTTTCAAACGGTCTACAGTCGTGGAGTGATCTCCAGCGACTCACCTAATCGTTGATGTGCTACGGTTCGATCTTAAAAAGCCCTCTGTGGGTTTTCGATTAGGAACGGTCTTGGTAAGGATTAGAGAGAGTTTTCACACTATGCTGTTAACAATCTCGAAGTCCGAACCTGTAAGTACCGGACGTTTTATTGCTAACTGTCGTATGCAGGAACTTCTGGCGATTGTAGCTGATTGCTGTTGCAGCTGTTTGCAGTTGTAGCTGATTGAAGTTGCAGCTGAATGCGGTTGTAGCTGGTTGCAGTAAAGATGCCAATCCTCTACCACATGTTCACACTACATCATCATTGTAATTCAACAAAGTCATGATCAACCTAAAAGACCTTTAACACGGCTTCTGCAAACTCTGATGCTAAAGATCATGACAACAAATAGTGTGAGCATGTCGGCTCAAAGATTTACACATCACATGGAAACATACTCCTGAAAGATGACTTGGAAACAAATGTTGGATGATAAAGTCGAAGAATACTCAAAGATCATCCAAGACAAAGAAAGGTCATCTAACGAACACTGCTGAATGCACAAAGATACAAGACTTTGAAGAATCAAAGACTACGAGCTATAAAGACAAGTTCAGAAGAAAGAATGCTAGAATTCAAATTATTATTTCCGGGGTGACCTCCCTTAGGGGGAGATTGTTAGGAATATAAATATTCATATGAAGGTTCGGTCACCCCGAGCATCTAATTAGCATTTATATAGCTCGTAGGCTTATATATATTCGTTTAGTATTATTAGTAATATTAGTTTTATTAGATTAGTCGTATCTATATTTGTGGAGTGGGTCGGGGCTTTCCCCACTGTCAGCTCACTCCACAGCCCACTAGGGGCACAAATATGTAGAAGTATAAATACCCCTTCCCACACTTGGGAAGGGTTGGAACTCTTCATTCTCTTAATCTAATCTCTTCACATTTTTCTCTCAACACTCTCTCTCTCTAAAAGTTCCCATCTTCTTCATATCTCTCTCTATAATTAGATCTAGCATCAATCTTGTGTTTGTGTTATGAATCTTAGATCTCTACAGGTTAGTTACACAAGAGGTTAGTACTTTAGGTAGCCATTTAAAATCAAAAGTATTCTGTAACCAACGTTGCCAGGTCCAACTAGTCTCTGCCTTTTTCCTAAGAAATGCACTAGGTGACTTTGTAGTCTTGGATTTGGGCTTTTCTATTTTCTCCTCAGAAAGATCTAGTGGAGGCATTCCTAAAATGGACTTTTCACTGGTTTTAAGCCTAAAGGAAGCGCCACTATTTCGTTTCTTTCTCTTAGTCAGCAAAGTTTTAGCAACGCATTTTGTATGATCACCAGATAGTATGCTATTATGACAAAAAACACAAGTAGCATCAACTAAAACATCTTCATTAACATTTAAAGATTCAGCATTTGTTACATCAATCTTAGAACTAGACTCAGATAAGTGCAATTCTATTCCTGATGTTACATTTGTCTTATTCAAACTACTAACTGGAACTTCTTCAGACTGAGATAACTTCATCCTAGGTTTCTTGACTCTATTCTTCCTCTGTTTCTTGTGAGTCTTGGAATGGCTGACCTTAGGTGTGATTTCTAGTCCTGTGGAAGTACAAGTAGCTGAATTAGTGGTTACATCAGATGCTTGGGTAGGTTCTTTGTCCACTACATACATCCCTGGGGCAATCTTATGAACATTTGTTTTGCTTTTGTCTAAAACTCTGATTTTCTTCTTCAGATCAATAATGGCGTGTTGAAACTCTTGATTTTGTGAGTCTAATTTTCTGTTGAGGCGGACTGTGTCATTTCGGTTTTGAAGAATATCAGCCAGTTCCTTTTCATTTTCAATCAGTTTAATTTTTAAGAAAGCTTTTGTTTCCTTAAATTTTTCAGGAACATGACTGTTTTGAAATGATAAAGACGCTAAAAGATGTTGAAATTTAAGTTCAAATTCAACACTCTGTTTTTGACACCAGTCAAGCCTTTTTTGAAGATGAAAAACTTTGTTTTCCACATCATTATTGATCTGTCGAAGAATCTCATTCTCATGGACCAGATTATCAATTTCCATACGCAATATCTTACTATCCACATCATGATCATTCACAAGTACAGCATTACCAGATTCATAAATCGAATTCATAATCACAGACACTACGTCATAACACAAAACTTTTTCCAAGAGTCGATCATTTTCTTTTGCTAAAAATTTCTTTTGAAGTTTTTGACGTTGAACCTTGTCATCTTTAGCTTTGAAAATGGTTTGCATAGATGCTACTTCCGTTTGTAACTCCTCTTCCCATTTTGTTGCGCATTTCTTCAGATTTCTGACATGAGGAAGAATTTTCTTTTGAAGAATCTCTTTCTTTTCTTTTTGAACAGGAGAAAGAAAAGAAGAGATAGGAATTTGAGAACTAAACTCAATTTCATTCTCCAAAAGAGAAATGTCGTCCATAAATGTCTTAAAATATCGAAGAACCCGACATTTTGGAGGCATTTGTGGATCAGCAATATCCTCTGTCAGACAATCTTTGAAATGTACAGCAGTCGTGGGGACAGAAGTTATAGACGAAGGAGCATTTATGTTTGTATATGTTAACGTTTGTTCCGGATGGTCCTTAGGAGGGACAAATGATTTGCTCAAATGAGGTAGTGCATTATAGTCATAAGGTACTTTTGAAAATTCCTTTTGTGAATTTGATCGACCCTCAATCTTTTGTGCCAGAAAATCAGTTTCTTCATCAACAGAGTACATAACAACACGTTGAAAGGTATCATCTAACAAAAATGTTGCATCGTATAACTTGGGATTATCTTTGAGTGCTTTGTGTGAATTACGGGGTGTGTCACTTCCAAGTGCAAAACTTACTCCTTTAGGACTTGGTTTTACAGTCAGTTTTTGAATTTGTGTTACCGAATTACCCGTTTTATACACAACATTTTGAAATTCTTTGAGTTTGGTTTCCAAATCCAGAATTTGATCAAGATATGAGTCAACACGTTTCCTAGTGGCTTGCTTTTCTTCAAGAAGATCCTTCTGAGATGTAGAAAGTGCAGATTGAGTTTTTAACAACTCAGAATTTAAAGCATCAATTTGTTTTTTGAATTCAAATTGATCATTTTCTTTTTGAGAGAAAAGCTCAGCTTTGGCTATGGTTAACTCACGAACTTGACTTTCTAAATTTTGAACTTTTACGTATTCTTGTTGGAAAGCCTTTTCAAAACCTTTTTCACGTTTATCTTGTTGAAGATATCCTGAAAGTTGTTGTTTGTAGCACTCATTATCCTTTGTTAACAATGCAATCTTTTCTTTGAGCTTTTGATTGATGTCATTGCATTTTTCTATTTGTGACTGGGTGGTCAATAACAAGGCCTGTAATTCCGAATCTTGATCATTCAAATGATCTTTTTGATCAATATGATCACAATAGTCATCATCAATGAGATGATCAAAAGAAACAACGGTTTTATCATCATCAAATGATACAACCGTGTTAACCTGATCATCAGATAGTGATAAAAATGAATCATGTTGGTCAAAATTTTCATTTGTAGATGAAGATACAGATGGTGACACAATTTCATGTATGAGACATGTAGAATCAGGTACCTGAGAAAGACCATCGGTATCATAGACCGGGCCTGACTCGGACATATTCATTTCTTGCATATTAGCCATAAGCATGACTGCAGCATTTGCCTCTAGATCCTCCATTTCATCATCTGATTCCACATTAGCCATAAAACTTTGATCATTCTGTGTCAACATCCCAGCAGCCCGTTCATCTTTGAGTGCCATCATAAGAGCCTCTTTGTGATACTGACTGCCCATTGTTCTTGGTTTCGGACAAGCATTAGCCATGTGACCGTTCCCCCCACAATTGTAGCAAGTGATAGATGTATTAGCAATGCCTTTCTGACCATTCCCAACATTCGAATTTCCTCTCTGAACATTTCCCATACTGTTTCTGTTTGCCCCTGCAGTATTAAACCTATTTCCTCCTGACTGAACCCTTTGAGTACCATATCCACGATTTCCCGAACCATATCTGCCTGAAGACCTGTTTTGAATTTCAACTCTGCCATCATGAACAACTGCCTGATTCCTGGTATTTGAAGATGAACGAAGACGATTGTTAGATTTCGTGAATCTGCCAAATGCGTTAGCAATCAATCCAAATGCTTCATTAAGAGAGTTGAAAGCATCCTCTTCTTCATCATAATCTGCATTTGAGTACAGTATTGAATCGGTGTTGTTGTATGGAACCATCTGGTTATCAGAGTATTGTTGTGGTGCTTCATAAGGAATGAGTTGGTTATGAGGTTGTGGTGGAAGACTTGGTTGAAAAGATGAGTGTCCAAATTCCTGTTGTGGTAAAGAGAAGTTAGATTGAGCAACGAGAGCAAGTGAGTTTGGTGTTGGAGCTGGTGTGAAACCTCCTCGTGCTGCAATTTCTTTATCCACTTCTGACTGATGTTGTCGGAGGTAATCATACATGAGACCATATTTGACATCACCAATTTTCTTTGTCTGCCTTACAAAGGTTGCATATTTCTGCCATTCAGGACCAAGGCATCCAAGGAATTTGGAGTTGACTGCAATCTTTGGTAACTTTATATCATGACGATCAAGATCATTAATAATGTTGGTGAAACGATGGTAGTAAGATTCAATGGTCTCCCCTGGTTCCATGATGAAGTGAGTGTACTCCATATATAATTTGGACTCAAGATCTTCTTGGTTTAACTCTGTTCCTTCCATGAGAAGATGAACATGTTCCCACATATCTTTGGCTGTCTTTTGAGCATCAATACTTCGGTAGATAGGATTGGGAATTCCTTGAAGTATGAAAGACATGGCCAATTGATTTGCTTCTTGTTGTAATGTTTGTTCAGTTGTGTAGTTGGCAACTGGAGTGGGTGTTGATGTTTCTTCTCTCTCTGAAGTTGCTGGAACCACAGTAGCTGGAATGGGATAGGGTCCTTCTTCAATGACTTTCTTGAGATATTGACCATGGGGTTTTTTGAGTTCAACGAATCTGAGGAATCTACTAGCCCATTGCACGTAGTTACCCGGTGTTAGCATTGGTAGAGTTTCTTGACTTCCAGCTTCATGACGTGATTGCTGACTACTAATTGCTTCACACATCTTGTTAAACCAATGAGGTTCTCTAGAGTACGATGAATAATTCTGCAGTTGTTGATTCTGTTGCATGATTTGTTGTGGGGATACTTGTGGTGGAGAGAGAAATTGATGCTGTTGTACGAATGCTTGGTGTTGTTGATACTGAGGATGAAATTGCTGTTGTTGAGGATGTTGCTGTAGCTGGTAGTAGTAATTGAAGTGAGGTGGTTGAGACATTTTGTTGGATCTTTAGATAATTAAGATGTGTTTTAAGAGTTATGATGTTTGATTTGTAAGTTTACTTAATGTTCTTAGTCCAATTGCGAGAAACACTGTTTGAATTGCGAGAGATTCTGAATTGCGATAGAGGTTGTCCAATTGCGAGAGATTTGAGTAATTCCGAGAGATTTCTCCAAATGCGATAGAAAATTGTAATTGCGAGAAACAATGTCAATTGCGATAGAACTTAGCAATTGCGAGAGATAACTCTGAATTGCGAAAGATCAAGCAATTTCGAAAGATTTTTCAAAATTACAATTTCGATCGCGTTCTCAAACTTTTATACAAAAGATGAGAGTAATTCCGAGTCGAGGTAGTTTCACAATCTTTTACAAAGAAGGAAACACCGAGTACCAAATCCGATGAATTGCGAGAAATCCTTAAACCAGTCCAATTGCGAGAAACCCTTAAACTAGCAATTCCGAGAAACCCTTGTTACCAAATGCGAGAAACCCTTGAATTGGTGCAGACCAATTGCGAGAAACCCTTCTTCTTCGACTTTCAACCCAGAACGTTATAGGATGATGAAAAACGTAAATCTAATGATTATTAACGATTAAAACAACGAATTTGCACCAAATTTTACCACGTTAATCTTGAAAAAACGAAGATTTAATGAAGAGGATTTAAACAACGATTTGCAAAATTCACTTTTTTCACACTTTTGACGCAAACGAACTATAAAAACTTACGTAAACTTTAAAAAACCAAATGTAAATACGATTAGATCTACTTCTTAAAACACGACACTTAACTACCTTTGGCGTATGATACCACTTGTAGGTCACGATAATGATCTCAACAACACACTCGTTAAAGACTTAAACAACACACGATCTACTACTTATCTTAGATATTAAGCTACGTATGGAAATGTAATAAGCTAATTACGATAAAGCTAAATAAGAGAAATAAGATGAGAAGAATAAGATGGAAGGTTTTCAATTCATTCGATTCACACACTAGCAGAGCTTCCGCACTTACATAAGAAAACCCACACCTGAAAATGAATCCCTTGCCTTGTATTTATAGGCAATGGGAGGGGGAATAATTCTTTAGAATATTCCCTTTGCATGTGACTAGAATATTTAAACTAATGTGACCGGTCCATGGACTACTAATGGACCGGTCCAATATTACAAACAATATAGTCCTAATAAATGTGCAACATAATAAATGAACAAGACTTGTAATTAATTAAAATGTATTCCTAACAATTACTTTAACCTAAAACTTTTATTACCCAAAACCTCCAAATTTGTACATAAACCCTAACTTCTTAATTTATAATTCAACATGAATTAAGCTTGCTTATTTGTGGGAGATCATTTCCAAGGACACACTACTTGAATTAAAACATTAATCTTCCTTCAATTTGATCACCAATACTGTTATAGCTTAAAAGTACTCTTTATCACACAACAACAATATTAGAATAATAGAAGATTAGAAGAGAAAGAAAGATGGAGATGGGATGGTAACTTCAAGAGATTAGCTTGAGAAGAAAATGAGATACAAGATGTGAGAATACCCCTTGAAGCAACACCCTCAAATGAGGAGGGTGAAGGGTATTTATAGTTTTGAGAGATGGATGGGCTTGGACTTGGGTGGGCTTTTACATGGGCTCTTTTAAACACTAAACATAACCTATTAGCTTAAGTCCAAGCCCATTGATTAACTTAACTAACTCAAACAACGACACATTAATTAAACTATTACAATGACGAATGACCATCACTTTAAAATAAATCCTAACAATCTCCCCCTAAGGGATGGTCATTCAAATGATGCTCCATGTGAGATGGTCTTTCGTCTTCAATGTCTTTGAGCTTTGAGTGTCGTTGTATAGCAGTCTTTGTTTTTGGTTCCTTCATGCTATGTGATCTTCAAAGTATCGTCTTTGAGGTAGTTCTTGCCTTCGATCAGCATCTTCATGTGATTATGACGTCGTGACCTCCAACATACTCATACATCTTGGACATTATACTTATGCTAACAATCTCCCCATAATCTTTCATCATATGAACTTGTTCTCAACATCTTGATTAGCTTCTTGACTTTGTCTTTAACTTGATCTTCTTGTCTTGAACTTTTACACTTGAGTTTTTTTGGAGATGTTCTTCATAGGTATGAGCATGCTGAGGTGAAGATGAATGATGTATGTGGTGATGGTTAATGGATGTTTATAGGTAGCTGCATAAAACCGTTAGTAATAATCATCCAGCGCTTATAGGTTGGGACTTTGAGATTGTCAACAGCATAGTGTGAAGACTTTCTCTAATCCTTCCCCAGGCCGTTCTGAACCGGATACCCCCGAAAGGGCTTACACGGACACACCGAAGTGCACCCACGATTCAGTGAGTCGCTGGAGATCACCCCACGACTGTAGACCGTTTGAAGCACGTAACCATCATGATAAGAATGGCAAGATCCTTGGATCTCATTAAGACTCTTACAACTTGTGTCCTTTTTGACGAACACAAGTGTATCATTTTGGAAGTGTTCCTAACGAGATATTTTGATGAATCTCATGGCTCTAGAATCTATTGTGCGTTTTGGTTTTTAGTCGTCGGAGGCATGGAGCAGAGTGCCACCTTTTCAATATCAACACATCTCGGAATGAGAGGCCGATAGATTATGTAGTGTTCTCCGTGAGAAATGAAACAAATATCTTTTAAGAGATATCTGAGTGGCTAGGAGGGGTGGTGCAGCGCGTCACTGGGTCCATGACGTCTTGTCTTCAATATCAGTATCACCTTAGTGAATACCGATAGTAGATGTATTGACCCGGTTTCTGCCCTAAGTTTTCATGGAGGGCTATTTCTTTTCACCCTTTCATTCAACTTTTCTTTTTAATTCTTCAACCCCTTCTTTCCCTTTCTCTTTTACTCCTTTTTTCAATCTTACCTAAGGACTTCTAATTCTAATCTATTGGAATTGTCCTTGGGTAGATCCCTCCGGCTCTGGTGGATCATAGGACGGTTTTCCCTAACCTTAGTCACCTTATAACTTCTTGACTATCCTAGATTTGCCATAGAACCTTTTGAAAATCTCTCAAAGTGTTTATGAATAAACACATTTAGATAACACTTTGAGAGTTTTGCATTTTTGAAATACTCCCCCTTCACATGTGCTCATGAGATTTAAGAAAGAATAGCACATGTTGGGTAGAGTTCGCACATTTGAAATGATCGATTTTCATTGAACATGACCTTCGCGAGACACGTTTACATCACTAGATGGACTAGCTTGAAATTATTACCCGTCCCGGTCATATTCAAAGATCATCTCTCGAATTGGTACATTCTACTCAGACAAGTCCTTTGCGAGACACGTTTACATTACTGGAAAACCAGCTTGAAATTATTACCCGTCCCGGACAAGTCTTTTCGATTACGGACATCAAGTTTCGTCAATTCGAGGGTTAGAACTGAGTCTGTCTGGTGAGCATACTTTGAGATTCCACGAACTTTAAACCTTTTGATCACATTTTAATCACGTCTTCTCCCCCTCAAAAATAGCATGAATTGATATTTTTGATATCAACTGATTAAAATGAAACTTTTTGGAGAGAACGACGGATTTTAGCATGAAATTGGAACATTTTTTCTTTTTAGATTTATACTCTCCCTTAAATAAAGCATGTTTCTATAAGATTGGAGGGAGTTATCTTGAGCACTTTATGAAATATTTTGAAAAATCTTTAATGAAAAATCTTGAAGGAAATGTGCTCAAGATAGAGAAGATTTTGAAAATCTTTGAAGATATGGTAGGGGAAGTATCTTCATTTGTTTTTAGGATAAGTGTTTGAAAATAGAAATTTGATTTGCACAACACTTTCCTTTATTTGAAGTTCGGGTTGTAAGCTGAAATACTTACAAGCCATTGAGATTTTTAGGATAAGTGCTCTGAAAGATTTTGAATAAGCACTTTCCTTTCTTTGAGGCGCGGGTCCTAATCCGATATGATTAGAAGCCATTGGGTTAAGCACGGGTTCTGGAGTGAGTCTCTCAGAAGCCATTGAAAGAAGAATTTTGAGAAACGACATGTTTTGAAAACATTTAAATGAACTCTCGCTCAAGCATCTGTACATGCCCGTATCATTGTTGAATGACATTTCTAGGTACGTACAGAATATCGATTATACGAGAGACATGCCGGAGAAGAATATTTTTGAATTTTATATTTTATATTGTTTTTGTCTTTTTGGAAATTTTCTATTTTTTATATTTTGCTTTTGTTGGTTTTTCAAATTTTGTATTTTGTTTTTGATTTTTTCTAAAAAAAATGTATTCACAAAGAAGAATTAAGTATGAACAAGTAGAAGTGGAGTTAAGAGAGGAATAAGACCAGGATTTCCAAATGCGATGTTGGCATAGAGTTCTTCTTTTCCACATTGGTTGAATGAACCATCGGCACTTTCACAAGTTCCTGCATTCACAAAATCCACAAAAGAAGAATATGCACAAATAGTAGTGTTAGCAGCACATGAATCATCACTCTGAGGGTGTTCACTATTAATGGTTGTAGTGGTTTCTTCATCCTTATCCTGATGATTTTCACTACTACTTGTTGTGGTGCGACTATCAAGAATCTTTCCTGTGGGAATCCATCTAAGATCGACTGTTTTAAAAACTTTTCCCGTGGGAATCCACCTAAGGCAGGATCTAGGAGTTTTTTTCTTTTCAGATACAGCGGAAGTCTCATTTTGAGAAAAACTACGTCCTGTAGGGATCCACTTGGTAGAATTCTTAGCTTTTTGCTTCTTATCAATGGGTGTGTTTCTATTTGGTGTCTTAGAGGATTGTGCCTTAGCACGCAAATTTGCTTTCTTGATATATTGTGCCACACATGCATCATGATTAGCTGAAAAGACACATTTTTGACATGTAGGACAGACAAATTCAACATTCTTGTTCAAAATAGCAACCTTAACTTTGTCACTACAGTCATTTGAAGCTTGTTTTCTGTTCGAAGAGGAATTCTTAGTGTTGCATTCTACTTGTTTAACATTTTCTTTTTCGCAACTTCTCTTAGATGCAGGCCAATCCCTAGTCTTTTGTTGAGAATTCCTAGGTAGAGGTTTACAACTACTAGCAGTGCCTTGTAATGTTGTAGAATTCATCATCGTATACGGTGTTCCTAAAATTCCATCTTTTCGAATCTGTGCCTTTTTCCTAGCTTTTTCTAGATAGGAATTGTGGACCATGTAGTTTGAACCAACAGATTCTTTAACAGTATTTGTGGTCACATTTGGTGAGCTATTCCTGGGGGCACACACATTAGGATTCAACTTGTTGTCCTTTGAATTTGTAGTAGCAATTCTAGACTCTTTTGGATTATCTTTTGCACTTTTGTCTGTCGCCCTATGTGATTGAGATGTAGAGACAGACGCAGTAGTGGGACTAATCCTATTAAGGTCAGGTGCTATCACATTTGAGTTTTCGACAACAGCTTTTCCTTTTCCTTTCGCAGTAAACTTGGGCAAGGGTGTTGGAGTGACTGGTTTTGTCAAATCAATTATCACATCAGCTTTCGGAACATTTTGAGAAATTGATATTTTTGGTTTTACAACCGGTTTGTCCGAAGTTGATGGTTTTGCAAACTTAGTTTCCTCACCCTTCCCTTTTTGACTTTCAAGCTGAGACTTCAAAAGATCAATTTGTTCTTGCATGTTTTTGTAAGAACGCTCATACGACAATTTGTCATACTTGCATTCTTCTTTTTTCTGATCAAGTTGTTTAAAATATGTTACATTTTGTTTTTCAATCTTAATAAGCGCCTTTTCATATTTTGAAACAATTTCGGAAGTCTCGGCTCGAATTCTTTCATCATCCTCAACAGAATACATTTGATAAATAATGGACATAATATCAGTTGAAAGAGCTTCTTCAGAGAGTGAGTCATTTTGTTTTTCCAAAACTTTGATTTTTTCAATGTTTTCATTGGCTTCAAGTACCAAGGATGTGTGGTCCTTGACAAATTCAGTTACTTCTTTGATAATTGCGTTCTCAACATGAATTGCTCTTGCATGTATGCCAGATACAATGGGAGTAATCTCTGTTTCGAACATCTTTTTCTGTTCAGTTTCAAAACTTTTGAACCAATCGTTGGTTTTAGCATTTGTTTTGGTTGCCACAACATCTTGAAGCATTTCAACTCTCCTTTTAAGATCAGCCAAAAGTATTCTAGCTTCACTTGCAGAAGTGTCGGTAGAGTACATTTGTTCGATGTTAGAAAGGTGTTTTGAAACAACTTTGAATTTTGAGGCAGCCACTGGTTTTTTGAAAAACAAAGGTGACTCCTTTTTAACAAGATGAACACCAGCAAGTTTGTTGGCTTCATTATAATCAATTGGTTTGATTTCTCTGTTCAATTGTCTCATTTTGTTTCGACTCTCTTTCGTAAGCTCAATCGTTTCATGCGAATCATAACAAGCAGGTGGATCATGCACATCATTTATAAGATTATCATTAAATAGCACATTCTGTTTTTCCTGAGCTTTCTTGAGATAACAAGGGTTTTCACAACCGAGAGCCATTTTCTTTCTTGTGTGTAAAATCGGGTTTTTGTCGTTAATTATCATATTAATTGTTTGAGCAGAATGACCCGTTTTGACAAGAATTTCTTCCAACTTTTTAATAGTTTCCTGTTTATCAAGAACTTCATCAAGAAGTTCGTCTTCTCGTTTTGAAAACTTTGCTTGCAACTCTTTCTTCTCTTTTTCAAGATCAGAACAAGTTGATTTTTGTTTAGAAAGTTGGTTGGTTAAATCAGAAATATCCGCTTTTAAGGATTTAATTTGCATGTTCAGTTTAACATCAAGAGTGTCGTATTTGATTTGCAAATGTTTCTCCCTTGAAACAGAATCACTGTAACCATTTTCAAGTTCTGACATTCGTTTGTGGTGAAATTCAAAAGCTTTTTCGTTCACCTTGTATCTTTCAAGCTCAGTGGTCAATTTTTCATTAGCGGACTTAACATCGCTATTGATCTTTTTGACCTTGTCAATCTCAATACGACAATTATTCAGTAATGATTCAAATAAAGCACGGGTTTCCTCATCATTAGCGTCATTTTGTGCAACTTGAACTTCATTAGGATTCATATCCGGAGATGCCAAATTAATATTGCTACAACTTGGCGTGTCCAAATATGTATCATAAGTAGGTTCGAGAGGCACAAAATTTGGCTTTTGTTGAGCAAACGGATTAACCTCATTACTTGAAATTGATGTCTCATGGAGTGGTTCTTTGTCATAAGTAGGAGGAATGTCAGAATCGCTGCTTGATGTTGATTCTTGCTGATTAGGCATAGGGTCGGAGATTCCAGTGACTTCTGTAGAGTTATCATTGATTCTGGTTGAAAGCAGGAAGTCGGATTCCTCAGCAGTCAATGGTATTCCCGAGTCTCTCTTTCTGGCTAGTATCAACAGGTACTGGAGCTTTTCTACCCTATCCATTGCCTGGACATTACCAGCTCTACCTATATCACTCCTTTGGGTTGCAGAAGAAGTCATGAAGCAATAATTCTCATTATGATTGACCCCATTCTGATGCACAAACTGATCCATTTGATTTCCCGTATTCTGCCCAGCATATTGCATTTGATTCCCCATTTGAATACCCGTAGCATTTCCTTGCTGATTCCCGATAACGTCAACCATTTGTCCTTCTTGACCTATATATGACTGCATGTTGTCAGTGTACGGTGAGTTCCATTGGTTGTTGTTATGTGGTGGGATGTTTAATGCTTTGGTGATTAATGCAAACGCATGTGCCAAATCAGTTGTGAAATTGTTTTGGTGAGCGGCCATTGATGAAGTTGTATGATAAAGATGATGTTGGATCGGTTAAAGAACTAGGATACGGTTGGTTACGGTTCAAGAGTTTTATTTGATTTAAGTCCTTTGTCGTTGTCCTTGAAAAGTCATTGAGCAAAATTGATAACCCAAAGTTTATATATTGAAAAGTTGATAAATTCCCTATATTATATTGAAGCAAACACGTGATACTATGATACTTAATTCCAAAAGCAAACACGTATATATCAAATTGCAATTAAATCCCAAAAGCAACTGAGTACACGTGATACTTGAATACACGTCAAAAGTTGAAAAGAAATATGTCAAAAGCAAACACGTCTAATAGATGCAAAACACGTCACAAGCAAACACGCGTTAAAACAAACTCTTCTCATGCAACATATAATATTATCAATATTATAATGTCCTCACTATAATATAACAGATAAGAAGCAAATAAGAACCATACATGCAAAAGCTTATTCAAAAACACACCATACGTCAAACACTGCACATCCAAAGGAACTTAAACAAATGAAGGAACTCAACAAACTCACAAATGAAGAATTTCAACTATGAAAAGTTGTACGACTAAGTTTCTAGATCGACTAGAAAAAGTGGTTCGATGAGGTGAGGTTGTTCGATGAAGTTATGGATCGATCAAAATGATGGTTCGATCAAAAGTTGCTTCGATGAACTATATGGTTCGACTAGTTGCTTCGATGAAATATCTGGTTCGATCAAAATACTCCTTCGATGAAAGTGAGTGTTCGATGAAATAAAACTGGTTCGATTAGAATATGGAGAGTTCTTGTTCGACTAGCTAAAGTGGTTCGACTAGGGGCTCCTTCGACTAGATGAGTCGTTCGATCACATGAGTCGTTCGACTAGATGCTCCTTCGATCACACCCTCCTTCGACTATATGCTCCTTCGACTAACTTGTTCGATCAAGGTGATGGTTCGATGAAGGTTGTCGTTCGACTAGGTGAGTCGTTCGATCAAAGTTATCGTTCGATTACCTCGTTCGATCAAGGTGTTGGTTCGACTAGCTTAAACTCGTTCGATCAACCTACTCGTTCGATTATCTTCCTTGTTCGATCAACCACTCGTTCGACTAGAAAGTTTGTTCGACTAAGAGCTCGTTCGACTAAGAGCTCGTTCGATCAAGGTTGCTTGTTCGATTAAGGTAACTCGTTCAATCAAATTTGCTCGTTCGATCAAGTAAGTTCGTTCGATCAACAAGCTCGTTCGATCAATTGGAAGAGAAAGTCTAACTCGACTACGCTTTTGCTTGTTCGACTGACCTTGCTCATTCGATGAGTATTGCACGTTCGATGAATATTGCTCGTTCGATGACCTTGCTCGTTCGATGAGGTACTTGGTTGTTCGACTATATGAGTTGTTCGTTCGACTATGTGTACCTTCGACTTTATTGTTCGATCAAGGAAACAACAAAAAAAAACACAACGAAATGAAACAAAAGAATAACCAAACAGAACGTGACCAAAAAAAAAATAATAAACAACTATAAACCTTTTTTAATCCTAGATCTTTAAGATTATGCTCTTGATACCACTTGTTATAGCTTAAAAGTACTCTTTATCACACAACAACAATATTAGAATAATAGAAGATTAGAAGAGAAAGAAAGATGGAGATGGGATGGTAACTTCAAGAGATTAGCTTGAGAAGAAAATGAGATACAAGATGTGAGAATACCCCTTGAAGCAACACCCTCAAATGAGGAGGGTGAAGGGTATTCATAGTTTTGAGAGATGGATGGGCTTGAACTTGGGTGGGCTTTTACATGGGCTCTTTTAAACACTAAACATAACCTATTAGCTTAAGTCCAAGCCCATTGATTAACTTAACTAACTCAAACAACGACACATTAATTAAACTATTACAATGACGAATGACCATCCCTTTAAAATAAATCCTAACAAATACATTTTGTTTCTTCCGCCTCCTTTGGTTCCCAAATCACAGCCAAACACACACACATGAATTCTCCGGAAAGTTATGGAGGTCAAACACAATCTTGACTAACTAACAATCTTACCGTCCCAAAATATAAGTCCATTTTGACTTTTTGAATCCAACTTTGACCTTAAATATTTTTGTTTGTGTTATATAATACTTTATGCAAAATATATAAATTGACTGGGTTTTAAATGTGTTTTCATTGATATAATTTTTATCAAGTATTATATAATACAAATAAAATATTTAAGGTCAAACTTGGATTCAAAAAGTCAAAACAGACTTATATTTTGAGACGGAGAGAGTACTTGTAGTTGCTACACTTTAGCCCTTTGGCAACTTAAGTCCCCCATCCCTCTTTTCTAATATATTGATCGCATAACATTTTTTCTAACATATACTAACACTTTGACTAATATTTAATTTAAATTTGACCATTTAGTTTGAGTTTCTGCTTCAAATATTTAACTAACCAATTAAAAAAGTCTTCAAACATATATATGCTATAATCAAACTTATCAAATACTCCTTCCGTCTCATATTAAGTGTTCATAATGGAATCTTGGGATGTCCCAAATTAAGTGTCCAGGGAATATTTTCAACCAATGAGAAAAGACTTTAGTGGGTAATAGTGATATTTGATTGGTGAAGAGTGTAGTTGGCCCCACTTTCCTAAAACTTTGTGCATTTAAAAAATGGACACTTAATATGAAACGGAGGGAGTAACATTCTAGTAATAATATACACAAAACCAATTTTAGGATATAACATAATTTCACTACTATACACAAACCAATAAAATATGTATTGACTAGTTTAGAAAATGCCAAAACCATAAAAGTTTTACAAAAACAAAATTCACACAATATCATGTTGTTTAACTTGTACATTTTTTCCCTTTTTTTTTTTTTTTTTTTTTTTTAAATTCGCTCTCTAATATACATTCACAAATTAACATGTCATCTCATTATATGGAAATTTGTTTATAATTTTTTTGTTCTAGCATTTTCACTAGTTTATTAGTTGGGGATTAAAAACTTAGGGCCCGTTTTGTACACGGGTTTTCACGAGTTTAGCTTGAAAGTATATTTAAAAAATATGTTTGGTTTGATCCTAAATCGATGACACACCTCTTACAAGAGGTTTTGAGTACCAAATTTCAATCCACTCCGCATAGGTGGGTTTTTAAAAGTGTAATGAATGAAATGTTTTTTTTTTTTTTTTTTTTTTGGATGCTATTTCTTAGCCATATGTTATTTATTTTTTATTTTTAATTTAAACAAATAAATTTATTTATTTTTATTTTTATTTTTATTTGAATGAAATGCTATTTCTTAGCCACATGTTATTTTATTTTAAACAAATATATAAAATAAATTTATTAATCATTTATTTTCTTTCTCTTCATTTAATTCAAAACCTTTATTAAATCCAAATCAAAATCTTAATCCTAAACCCATCTACAAACCAAATGGGCCCTTAGACTTAGATGAACAAAATGGCATATGTAGCTAAAACTTTCACGCTAGTTTGGAAGATTTGGTTTTTGTTCTTCACGAACCGAATCCTAATCACTTAAATTGATTTATTACAAGAAGAATACATCTACCATTGCATCTTCGCTACCACTATGAGCGGAAATGGTATAAGGATTATGGAAAACATTTTAGATAAGAATAAATACCTTAGGGAAGTATTAGCATTGCATGTATTTTTGACGAATATCTTTCAGAATAATTTAACTAAGAGTAAATTGCAAAAATCGTCCTTGTAGTTTGGCGAAATTGCATGTTTCATCCGTATGGTTCGGAAAATGCAAGCGGCGTCCTTTTGGGAAACCTTGGAACCGATTTTGTCATTTCTTAATTTGAAATTACTAAAATATCCCTTGGATCCACATTCAAAGTATGAGGGTATTTTAGTAATTTCAGTTTAATGAAGGACGAAATCGAACCCAAGGTTTCCCCACAAGGATGTTGCTTGCATTTTCCTAACCATATGGACGAAACATGCAATTTGGCCAAACCACAAGGACAATTTTTGCAATTTACTCTAATTTACAGAAACAAAAGTTCAAGAGTCTGTAACTAATTTTCCAATACTAGACGAGTACCGGTGCATAGCAAAGTGATTTTATAACCGCAAATAGTTATAGTAATATTTTGGTTACAAAACGTTACACAATACAAAATACACTTAACCAAAATATAATTATAACTATATTCCGCTATAAAATCCGTTGCTATGCATGTATACTCGTCTAGTTTTTTGTAATCCACAGACACCGAATTTGCAATTGGAGTTCATGGGTTACTATTTGGCCGAGTTAAGCTGTTAGAGTACAGTTAGGGGTGGCAATTTCTGACCTAACACGAAACCCGACCTGAAACCGACGCGAAAATTAACAGGTTCGGGTTAAGTCTAAATAGATTTTGGGTCGACCCATCTAACCCATTTATTAAATAGTTCAGGTTTGGGTTGGGAATAAATTAATCTGATCGACCCGCCAACCCCTTTAAGATTTTTTTTTCTTAGATAAAAAATTATTTATATTTTATTATACGTATTAATAGGTTAAACGGGTCGACTCGCAAACCCGTTTAACTTGTTTAACTCGTGTAATGTGCCAACTTTTGTATATAAAACGGGTTAAATGGCTCAGGTTCAGGTTATGTGTAAACATGTTAGGGTTGACATAGCTGACCCGATGATTTAAATGGGTCGGGTTCGGGTTAGGTTTTACTGACCCGCCAACATGTTAACCCGAACCCGCAAACTCGAACCCGACCCGAATTGCCACCCCTAAGTACAGTTGTCTTAAGTTTTACATGTATTATCAAATCAACTTTTACATTAATATATTCTCAAGTCAACTTTTATATTTTTTTGTATTTTCATAAATTTTATATTTTTGTGCATTCCTTAAATAAATTATATGTTTTCAAGATTTTTGAGACACACATTATATGTAGTATATCTAACATACGGGTGTAAAATTAGTAAAACTACAACTTATCTAAACATATAAACTAGAATATATTCATTTTTTTGAATTTTCTTTTAAAAGCCACAAAGATATTACAAATCAAGTCAACTTATATTATCCAATTAAAGATTATCACATTAAGCACAACATAGTTACACACCATTATGCTTAATCAAAATCCATTTTTAGTATATATTATAATACAATAACTCATCTCTGAATCCCATACAAGTGAAATGATATACTTACCAAATTGATGTAAGAAAACTTTCTTTTTATATCACTTTTTCCATTTCTTTACTTTTATGATAAAACAAAAAGAATTTGGGTATCGGATACTCCAAATCTCATGATACTAAGAGACAACTTGACCCGTAGATTTCTCCAAAAACTATCGTCGGATCTTCCAAGATAATTCCACGTGTCGGTCACCTTTTCTAACTTATCCGGTTCGTCCGGTTAGTTAAAATTTCATAGCTAAAATATACAGAATCTAAAGATCATGAAAGTGCCTTATACTTTAACTAGTTCTGTAAAAGTGGCACTTGTATTTCTTGAACTTTAACACTATCTATAATCAATACAACGATATACGTAACCATGGTCGTCCGACGGTATCAATAATCAATACAATAATATACGTGCCGTTCTAAAAAAATACAACAATATACGTAACCATGGTCTTTCGTGAGGGTAGGTGAGATGTGTGACCGTACAGAGCAACCAATTTTCCGGAACACAAGGCTTCACTTTCTATGTATTTTGTAAAATAAACTTAAAAAATTAACCATTTATATTTAATGATCAAATGCATAGTGTTTAACAAAAATCATTCTTACTTAAATAACTATCATTATGCGCGTCAAAATTAAGACATACTCATTTAACATTTAAAAGCCTCATATTTTACAAGACGTGACTATATTTTTGTAATATCTTAGTTACGTATTAGAATTTTGTGAGAAAATCAACATCATTTAGCTCCTAGACCAGAGCCGTCCAGTGAAATTTGATGGCCCTATGCCAGACTTTTAAAACGGGCCCTTTAACATTTGAATTGAAGTATGTGTAAAAATAATAAACTGTACTTAAATTATACTTTTGTTGTTTTATATCGATCAAATGATATATCAAATCTTGTTCAAGTTTAAACAAATCTTCTATTCATCTAAGTATAATTGTTGAGTTTTAATACTATGATGATCCATGAAGTTCTAAATAACTTTATTTATTTTTTATTTTTTTTATTATTATTATTTTTTTAATTTTAAGATAAGATGTCATGTAAGACTTTTTAAAAAAATATATCAGCCGATAACGTTTATATTTCTAAAACAATCTATAACGTTTAATTTCTCTAAAACGATATTCCCAGCTAAAAATATAGTTTTTTATGAGATATGTGTTAAACTTTCACACCAAAAATCTATGGTTCACATAATGATAGAGTTTTAAATCATAAATATTAAAGACAAAGTAGTTAAAGTGAAACTCTCATAAAAAAAATATGGCTAGAGAAAACAACATAATATGGGCCTCACACACTTTCTTACGTCTTTGGATTTGTCTTCTCCTCCAAACCCTATAATCAGTTTCCACCATTAAAGCACAAGCTTAAGCTCTTTTTCTTATGAAAACTTCAAAATTTGATTTTTGTCATACTGAAGTTATTTTCCTTATAAATAATTTGTTGTATGTTTGGTAAAATTAGTAGTAAGCTGTATGTTGTAAGCTGTAAACTGTAAGTTGTAAGTTGTAAACTGCAAAGCTGTTACGTGAGCTACAAGCTGTCCTATTTTTTTTTTTTTTTTTTTTTTTTTAATAATAAATGTTTAGTAGGTTAACTGTTAAATGTATTTGTAAGATGTAAAATGACCTATCTATAATTGTAAATAAATGTTTGAATGGTATATCAGTAATTTAAAGTTTTAACACCTCCAAAATGTGTAAAAAGATTCATGAATCAGCTTTTCATTTAGGAGCTATTTGTTTGAAATAAAAGCTTGAAGTTAATGTATTTAAATAGAGCTACTTATTTAAGAGGAGTTTATTTTTGTAAAAAAAAACTAACAGCCCTCAAAAAAGTCCCAACCAAACACGCCCATTATCCTTCCAAATGAGTTTATAAAAGAGTTTCAAAAATCGAAGGCTCTTAAAAAATGAAATCCCTGTGCGGTTAATCACCTTGCACATGATCAAATCCGGCCTTGTTTCGAGTTATCTAATCATGTCAAATAAGATGACTTTAACATAACGATTTATTCATGCATAACCTATTTCGGTTAATATAAAAATATATAATTGTTGATAATCAGTAGTTCACCAATAATAAAAAAAGACTAGATAAGCATCATTTCATACCAAAACCCATTGGTTATATATTTTTATGTACGATTTTAAAACAATTACATTTGGAGAATATTTTTTACCAAATTTTATCCGATATCATACTTGTCCAAATAAAAACAAGTCTGTTTGACTTTTAATACCACGTTTATCCATCCAAAATGTGAACATCTAAGAATATCTTTTTTCTTCCTTTCCGATTCCATGTCAATAAACATTTGTTTCTAAATACATATGTCTTGCTTGAATGTAAACATAGAAGATATCATTGAAAGTTAAATATGATTGAAACCATTATGTCAAAGGAATTATATTTATCTAACTATAGTTTATGTCATTTATGAAAATAACCAAAACTTTTGAATATGATTGTACATCTACTACTTATAAAGAGTGTACATTCATTTTTAAAATTCAAAATGATTTAAAATTGAGTAATTTTAGTGGACTATTATAGCACTGACCAAAAATGATAACAACATCTGCTATTAAATTAATATTTTAAATATTGTTTCATTTTTTGTTTATAACACATAAATTTATTTATTATTATTATTATTATTATTATTATTATTATTATATATATATATATATATATATTTTTTTTGCAATGACTACAAAATGAAACCGTAACTTTTGCATCAAGGATCAAATCAAAATCACGATTTCGCAAATATAATCGCTATACACCGTCGCTTTACGCGGATATTCATGTAATAAACATTTATTTCTAGATACTTATGTCTTGTTTGAATGTAAATGCAGAAAAATATCACTAAAAATGAAATATGATTACAACAATTACGTCAAAGGAATTAAATTAAATTAACTATAGTTAATGTCATTAGTAACTAAGCTAACTTTTATGCAACAATATATCAATGTGGATAAGGCCAACTTATTTTTGTCACTAATTTGATTACCAAAATTTCAAATATCAAAAAAGAGAAAGTTGTTTGTCATTCCTTAAAACAAGCAAGGACTCAAAGTACAAAAGTGACAAAACATTAAGGTTTATGTCTTGCAAGTCATGTGTACTTTAAACACCTATAAATGTTAGCCTCTTCAGCAGGGAATCACCTTCATTCATTTTGAATTAAAAATAAAAGCTAATAAACTCATTTGTTGAGTTTGATGACACCTTCAAAGACCCTTTTCTAGTTTATATCGATACCAACTTTCTTTGGTATGATTCCCATTCCCATGCTTTTATATGGGTTTTGCTCATTTTTAAGTTTTGTGATATGATCAAGATTTGTTTTTTGATGGTTTTGCATTATGGGTGTTTCTTGATTTGTGATATTATGTGATATAAGTTAAGGGTTTTGCTTGTTATGTTGTTAAAAGTTATGTGTATTTGTTATAATTGTTTGATCTAGTGGAATTTTTTTAATGTGATCTTGATGTTTATTAATTTAGTGGTTGGGGGTTATTAAGAAGTATTATATATTTTTGTTTGCTTAATTTGTACATTTTACATTGGGTTGTGATGTTTGACCAGATCTGAATTCAAAGATTTTATTTTTTGACTTTTTCTTGAATTGTGATTTAAAAAAAGTGTGAAAAACTTTTGCTTTAGGAAGAAAGATCCTTATACCCTTTCAAAACAATAGTTATCATTTTTATGTATGATTTATAAACCTTATTCTGTTAGGGGTTTTTGATGTGTGCTTTGGAATTAGTTATTCGAATCAAAGGATCGAATTAGGTAATTTCGCATTCATGTCTGCTTTTTTACTATGTTATCCATATCTGAATATCTTGATCATAAATAATGGATAAGTGTACATAGTATTTTGTGCGGCATGGTTGACTTTCTGTGTGTTTATGATATAGTGGTAGTAGATTGACTGTGTTCGTTTTGTGTTGTTATGTTAATGATTATTAGATTTGAATTTGTTTGTTTATGTGTTTTTAATGTTTTATGTTATCTACAGATTTTTTAATCATTGAGTTTAGAAGATTTTTTGAAGCATTAAGTAAACAATGGCTCCCGGAACGGCAGATGGACCTTCAAATGGTTCTGTGAAACCGAAGGAGGAAGAAGGAAGCGCACAGCCTTCTTTGTTTGAAATTGATGACTCTGATATTTCTAGATTGCTAGAAAAGCCGCGAACTCTTAACATAGAAAGAAAGAGGTCGTTTGATGAGAGATCATTTAGTGAAATGTCGATTACCATGTCACCCCGTAACAACTTTTATAGGATGGCTGATAATTCTTCTCGTGGTTTTGATAATCTTGATGGTGTGTATTCACCAGGAAGGTGGACGGGTACTCCACGAAGTGGTTACTTTGAACCTCATCCGATTGTAGGAGATGCTTGGGAGGCGTTGAGGCGATCATTGGTCAATTTCCGTGGTCAACCTGTTGGGACTATTGCTGCGCTTGATAATTCTTCTGAGGACCTTAACTATGATCAGGTAATGTTTTTTTTTTTCTTCGTTTGCGTCGTCTTTAAACTGCCCCTCACTGGGTTCTTTCCAATATTTGCTCAATAATGAGCTGTGATTCAATCAAGTTAACTTTAAGTATTGATCAGATGTGGCAATTCAGACCTATATGCTTAAAACACGATTTGGGTTGTAACGTATCTAAAAGTAGTTAGCTAAAATGGAAACATCTCAAATAGGTCTAAGGTTAGCCAAAGTGTTTTCGAATGCATAAACCCTAATGCGACTATTCATCCTACTCAGCTAACCTATTTTGCCACCTTTAGTTATGATATATTTAACTCTGCGTATGGTTGTTCTGTAATTTCTTCATGTCCTTTATTTCCTTCCGTCCCATATAGACAATAAATAATCTTGTGCACCTGATTTAAGGCTCTGTCCTATGTGTTTGTAATTACAAATTTGTAAAATTTAGCACCGACTCTTCCTTAAACAGAAATGTTGTAATTTTTGTGGAACATTTACAAAACGAGAGTGTCAATTACATTGCTTGATGTTTGTCAGATATTTGAAGTACCCTTCCATTAAAAAAAATGAAATAACTAATGGACCTGAATTAATGCGTCTGTTCATGTTTGGGTAATGGGACGTAAGTTTAGCTCTAAATTTTTTACCAAAACAAACGATTGTAATATATATCGGAATTCTAGAAAACAGAAAGCTTTGATTACAATATGAATTGCAATTTATCATTCTTTGTATATTGGTTTTATGTAGTCGATTCCATTGCTCATATTTACTGTGTAGATATGAAGTTTAATGTCGTATCATTTGGCAGGTTTTTGTAAGGGACTTTGTGCCTAGTGCATTGGCATTCTTGATGAACGGAGAGCCAGAAATAGTAAAGAATTTTCTGTTGAAAACAGTTTTTCTTCAGTCAAGGGAAAAGAAGGTAGACAATTTCAAATTAGGAGAAGGGGTGATGCCAGCAAGTTTTAAAGTGCTCCACGACCCTGTTAGGAACACTGAGACCATATTGGCAGATTATGGTGAAAGTGCTATTGGTCGAGTTGCTCCTGTTGATTCTGGTTTCTGGTGGATTATTCTGCTTCGGGCTTATACAAAGTCTACCGGAGACGCTTCTCTAGCTGAAACACCCGAATGCCAAAGGGGTATTCGCCTTATCATGACTTTGTGTCTTTCTGAAGGGTTTGATACTTTCCCAACATTGCTGTGTGCTGACGGGTGCTGTATGATTGATCGTAGAATGGTTAGTATCGTTAATTAATCTTTATTTCTTTCTAAATTTGGCTATTTCGACCTATTTACTAATGAACGGGTAGATTTTCGGCTGTGTTTTATCTCAAACGGGTCAGATAGGTCAATAGAATGGTTATTAGCCTTTAAAAAAATTGGACAAATAAGTTTTTTCCCTGGTCAATCCAACTGGACCTGGCTTGTTTTGGGCAACCTTTAGTTAAATTCTGTTTGATTTCATTTGCAAGTCACCTAAATGTTTCGTTATCCTTTGTACTTACAATTATACATCAAAACCTGTTTCTTGTATTATAATGTTTCACTATGTTTAAATGTTGAAAGCACCGACTTCTGATGAGATTATGATAGAATCTTATAAATAAGTGAAAGCATCGTTCTCGCAAGTACAATCTTTTAGACAAAGGGCAGTGATCCTTTTGTTAGTTTTGCAATATGGTGATTAATTTGCGACAGCAGCTTAAAAATGTTGTTTCAAAAAAGTTGAACAGTCGTCCATAAGCGTGTCTGTCTGTTTATCCTTATAGGAAGTAAAAGTTTCTGTGTTTTCTTTTGTTACCAGGGAGTTTACGGGTACCCGATTGAGATACAGGCTTTGTTCTTCATGGCTCTGAGATGCGCGTTGCTTCTTTTAAAGCCAGATACTGAGGGTAATAATGATTGTATTGACAGAATCGTGAAACGCCTTCACGCCCTAAGCTTCCACATGAGAAGTTACTTTTGGCTCGATATTAAGCAACTAAATGACATATACCGTTACAAAACAGAAGAATACTCTCATACCGCTGTTAATAAGTTTAATGTCATCCCTGACTCCCTTCCCGAGTGGGTTTTTGATTTCATGCCGATCAGAGGTGGTTACTTTATTGGGAACGTGAGTCCTGCAAAAATGGATTTCCGTTGGTTTTGTTTAGGAAATTGTGTGGCTATATTGTCTTCTCTAGCGACACCTGAGCAGAGTTCGGCTATCATGGATCTTATTGAATCACGTTGGCAAGAACTTGTGGGTGAAATGCCGTTAAAGATATGTTACCCAGCTATGGAAAGTCATGAATGGAGAATTGTTACTGGATGTGATCCGAAAAATACAAGCTGGAGTTATCATAATGGTGGATCTTGGCCAGGTGAGATTCTCTTATATTAATTTGATTATCATAATGGGTTCCGGTCGGAGCATGTGTTTCATTTTTTGGGTGCGGGTTGGTCTCCCCTAAACGCTTTTTAGTCCAAACTTGTTAAATTTTATGTGAACAATTAATGTGCCCTGATAAGATTACAAATTCTATATTTCTTCAATAATCATCTTTTTTCTGAATAAAATCATCTGGATGTTATATTTGTTAAAATACATCGGATACTTTCGACCTGTTTGAGAAGTCCTACCTCCTGTTCAGCTATATTTTTAGAAAGAAATTACCTACTTTACCTTCTTTTAAAGAAAAATGGGTCAGACCTACCTCCTTGACACTTTTAAACCATTCATTGGATGAAACACCATTTAGGCAGACGATTTCTTATTATACACTTACGTAATAATACATATAACATTTTTTTATAATACGCCCCAAAGTTGTATGATTTATTTTTCAAGGCATATATGTGCATACCACCATGTGGAACATGTAGGTCCGTCCGTGTTGGCCTCTATATTGTCACGTTTTAGATCATTTTACTTTATACCTGCCATCATATTGTACTGGTGTTTACGCATTTTGCACACTTCAATACCCCATGATGTCTTTTGTGCATATATTTTGCACATTTTTCACGTTTTAGATCATTTTGTCTTGTATTGTTAAAAAATCTGTTGCTATAGTGAATTTTCTAAATTCTTGTCATTTTTATTCATATTGATTGTGCATATATATCTCGAATCTATGAACTGAGTCACATTATGAATTTTTGCGTTCTTTTGGTGCTGACTATCCATGTTTCTTCATCGCAGTTCTCATATGGCTACTCACAGCAGCGTGTATCAAGGCAGGACGACCCCAGATTGCTAAAAAAGCCATTGAGTTAGCCGAAAGCCGATTATTGATGGATCAATGGCCTGAGTATTATGACGGAAAGCTTGGTCGGTTTATAGGAAAGCAAGCCCGCAAGAACCAAACATGGTCTATAGCAGGTTACTTGGTGGCTAAAATGATGCTTGAAGATCCGTCTCATTTGGGTATGATATCACTTGAGGAAGACAAACAAATGAAGCCTCAAATGAAAAGATCTGCTTCTTGGGCTTTTTAATTTACTTGCAATATATAATATTTTTCTTGTTTGGTTTTTTATCTTTTAACTCAGTTTTCAGTTTTTATTACTCATTGTAATATACGCCTGCCCAGTAAGCTGGCTTTCGTATGCTTCTAACAATGCAAGTTGATAAAATTTTGCAAGCGGATTCATAATGTTTCGGTTTTAATAATGGTTGATTTTAACAAATTCTTAGTACTCGATGAGTTGGTAGCTTGTTATTGATGTTGAATGCTTATGATGAAACGAGTCAGCTAAGTTACGGTCTAGACATGCTTCCATCGAAGGACTGATCTGTGACCGGAATTACTAGCTTAATGTTAGGCTAAGACATATATAAGTGGTTAGTAAGATCCTTTGCTTGTTGAGACATTGTGGTTAGTAAGACAAAATACGAAAGATGAGTATTTAACATGTGCTTATGAAACGTTAGATCTTTTCAGAAAAATACAAAGTTTCTTGAAAAAAAATATATAGGATGATTATGAAGATTAAAATATGAAAAGGCCCTTTGGATCAACGAAGGAGTACCTTTTTTCCTGAAAAAATTACCAAAACTTAGGTGCGATAAAATTAGACGAGTAACATATATGACTATGATAGAAAAAGGCCCTTTGGATCAACGAAGGAGTACCTTTTTTCCTGAAAAAATTACGGAAACTTAAGTGCGTTTAGTTGTAAGAAAAATTTATTTAATTTTCTATTTCAATTTCTTTAGAAAAAAAATGGTTTTTATCTCTAGAAATAAGCTATAAATTTAGAAAACGAGTTTAGATAACATTTTTTAAAAAATTGAAAAATGCAAATGATGTAAAAGAATGGAAGGAAAAATATATGAAATAGTAAGTAGCTCTTTTTTAAATTCTAGTTAAATTGAAAAAAAAAAAAAAAAAAAAAAAAGATTTTCATTCTTTCAGAGAAGTTTTTTAAAAATGTGTAACTAAACGGGTTTTCAGTTTTTTCAGTTTTTAATGAAAATTTCTCTAAAAAATAGAGTATTTTTCACCAACTAAACACATCCTTAATTTGAGTTTAAGATCAAAAGAATTCGTTCCATTTTGATTTTGCGGTGCTTTACTAGCCTTAGAGTTCATGTATGCATAGTTAATAGTCTTATGAGTGGTGGCTTAAGAATAAAGCAAGTAAAGCTAGGGCTTAAGCCTCGGATTTTCTAAGACCTTTTATATGTATAAAGTCAGTCACTTGTTTTATTCCCATTGTCTTTTGAGATTCGATTATATAAAGCTCCAATTAACTGATTAATGATAAATAATCAATTTTTTTCTTCTTTTTTTTCTCTAACTTTCATTTTTAAAGCCTATGAGTTGTAAAAATCTATGCCCAAATGTATTTAGTAAATAAAAGACTCGTTTTGCAAGAAATATAAGGAAATATTAATTAAGACATGTTAGTATTAACTGTTTAATCATTTGCATTAATGAATCGACGTTTAATCTTTCACACCCACTAACATACTTTCAGTGTCTAGCTTTCTCTCATCTCCTCTTATATCATTCTTTAATCGAAAGTTGCTTTTAAAGTTGCTATAATTTCTGTTAAAGAAATTGCTAAATATATGAATGTAGAACGAAAATTTGAAAGAAAAACGAACTATTTGTAGAGATAGAAAATATGATGATAATGTTGACAATGAAACTATAAAAACCGGCGAATAGACTTTTAGAACCGATTATTCTTATACATTGTAGATCAAACTATTTCATTAATTGAAAGTAAATTTGACCCATTTAGATTGTAGAAAAGTATCTTTACGCTACTATTTGCCATTGAAATTTTAAAATCACTTCATGATAACAAGCTTAAAGATAGTTGTCGGCATAGATTTATTTTGAAACAAAGAGTTTTAGAGAAATTATACATGTGAAAAATGTTGCACCGACCAATATACGTAACTTTATTAGAAATCTAAACTCTTTCTGTAATGCTTATATGACCTATATGATAATGTTAACCGTTCGAGTGACAGTTGCTTGGACAGAAAGAATTTTTTAAAAACTAAAGTTAATTAGTGTCACAAAAAGATTAAATTAATTGACACTTATAGATTATAGATTGAAAATATATATTACTACATAATGATTGATTTTGAGAAATTAGTAAAATATTTCGCATAAAAAAGCTAGAAAAATAAGCAATTTTTGGGCAAATAACTTTGATAAAAAACCTCGTTTTAAAGCTTCGCTTTAGGCCTCCGATAAGGTTGAACCATCCCTGATGAAAGACTATTTGTCACCGTAAAAAAAATTACAAACTCAAACATACGTAAAAAAATTACAGCTAATCATGTGTCAAATGTTACACGTATTAATATAAAATTCTTACGTTTAAATATTATATATATGCGTCTATAGTGGAGTATATGTAATTTGGAGGGCACCTGCTTTCAAACTTTGTGGCCCGGTGTGTGCACACTATTCACATATGCTTATCGTCGCCATGATGAAAAATAGTCGATGGACATTCTATTTTTGTGGGCCAAATTTATGTTAGAACATGAATGCTTGAGAGATAGTTAAACCTTTACTTACAAGTGATTAGTGTTTGATCACACGGCAATACCATCTTCCAAAACTTTGAAATTTTAAAAATTGTTGTATAAATATTTGGAGGTTTTTGAAATCCCGGTAGCAATTAGTTAGCTAAATCAACCAGTTAGGAATGATGTATGGCCAGTAAGGAACCATGGTGGGTCTTGGAGGGTTCCGGGACAATCATGCAGCGCAATGTTAACTTTTGTAAAAACCTTGATTTTTCACAAACGAACTGTTCCAAAGAAATTGTGTTTCCGATCTTATTTAGTTTTCCTTAAATGCATCTGGTTAATTTATATCTTGATTCCATCCCTATATGTCACTGCCTATACTAACATGTGAAACAGGTTAATAAGATGCTTGTGTGCTCGAGGACAAAATATGACAATTTAGTAATGGAAATTGGTCATATCATATGGACCACCGAGAGGGAAAACAAGATAAACAAAAGGAAAATGTGTGAACTGCCATCAAACGTTGATTTAAACTCGTGTAAAAATGATTTACACGTGATAGAATTGCGGATGCATTTGAAAGCTTATGTATTGAAATCTTTATTCACTTATAACTCTTCCATTAGTTAAGCACAATGATCAAGCAGAGCTGATAACCAGCTACCCAACTGACACCAAGAACAATTGACATGGTTTAGTGAACTAGGTTTTAGACCTGACTTGTTGCAAAATTACTATTAAAAAAGACATTCTTGAATGTGGATAAGTGTAACAGTAACCCCAACATCAACCCAAAGCCCCCCCCCCCCCCCCCCCCCCGACACACACACAAGGATTTCGTTTGGTCTGAGCCTGGATCGAATGAATTGAAAGAATTGTTTTGGTCTGAGCCTGGATCGAATGAATTGAAAGAATTGTCTAAAAAGTAGCCGTTGGCTACTACATTTTCAACAAACATATGATTGTTCGGGAAGATATGACATTTCTCCGCTAGTGAAGTGTACCTCTGCAATTCGTCAATTAGCAAATGGCGCCGTTCCAGATGCTTTAGACGGATATCTACATATTGGTGATAAAACTTCGCGTGATTGTCTTGTTGCTTTCTGTAACGGGGTTATGGAGTTATATGGCAAGGAGTAATTGTGAAAGCCTACATAAACTCTATGCTTTTCACGAGGAAAAACATAGGTTTCTTGGGATGATAGGAAAGGGACTGTACGAAATGCCCGTGGGCTCAATGCCCACAATCATTACGTGGTTAATTTTGTAGGGGTGATTCCAGGCCAGATCCATTCATTTTATTAGAAGAGATTGCCTCACAAGATTTATGAATTTGGCATGCGTTCTTTGGTGTTGCAGGGTCGAACAATGACGTTAATGTTATACGTCAATCGCCTCTTTTAAACGATCTCAAAGTCGGGAAAGCACCAGAGGTTCTGTTTGTGGCTAACGGCGTGAATTATAGATGGGGATATTATCTTACTGACGGGATATATCCGGAATGGGCTGTTCTTGTTAGGTCTATTTCACAGCCAGGCTTGAACGATACAAAGCGAATAAAATACAAGCAAGCGCATGAAGCAGCAAGAAAAGATGCGGAACGAGCATTTGGCGTGCTAAAGAAAAAGTGGGCTATAGTAAAAACGCCCGCACGGTCGTGAAGTCTTTAGAAAATTACACATTTGATGTACACTTGCATCATATTTACATAATATGATACGGAAAGACAAAAAGAATGCAATATCTCCAAACTTTTATCCGGAGGAACAACATCATGAAGATGATCCTGTACGATCGACATAATCTAGGTTACAAGTTATCAGGGAAATACACAGCGAACAAACTCATCTAAATCTTAAAGCAGATTTAGTGGAACACATTCGGCATTGAACAAATGCACACTAATTTTATTGTAATGTTTTTACTTTTATTTTAATTATTTTATATATATTTTTTAATTTTATTTGAAATATTAATGTAATGTTTTTAGTTAAATGAAATTTTAATTAAAAATAAAAGTGTTTGGCCTCCTTACTACGAGTGTTTGGTCTAGGTTTGGTCTGATGAGAGAGAAAACTGATGTGGGGTGTGGGGTGGTTTTGGTTTGGTCTTATTACTACTATTAGTCTTAGGAATATGGAATTCTTAATTGCGTTATACCCTCTAACGAATTCTATTAGCTTCACAATAACAATTAGGGACCCTAATAATTTAATTACTTTTCCCGTTCTAAAATAATTGTTGCATGATAAAAACACATAGTTTAAAGAAAAGAAAAATCCTTACTGTTTATTTTTTTTTTTTTTTTTTTTATACTTTTTACAGAATAACAATTTTAACATTAACTAATGAATAACTGTTCTTTTAAAAGTTTATACTAATAATATCAAGTAAGGATAATATGGTATAATCTATATCAAAATTTCTTATTATTTTTAATAGCGGACAATTAATTTGAGACATCAAAATTAAAAAAAAAAAAAAAAAAAAAAAAAAAAAAAAAAAAAGGGGAAAAAAGAAAAACGTGAACAATAATATTGGAACACAAAGAGTATAAAATTCTTTGCGCATTAACTGAACATAAAATTTCTTGTTTACACTCACTAATAGACTGTTATTCCAACAATAGTTCGAAAAACGTATGTCAAGTAAATCCACGTACTAGCATACAATGTATAAGATTAACCTAAAATTTTTCGCCATTTATAAAATAACACCACAAGAAAATAGACCTATAGTGACAGAGTTTCAAGTGAAACAAAATAGTGTCACTAAATCTAACCTTTTAATGACAATTTTTATCAAGTGTGAGATTTGAGATTTAATGACACTTTTTATGTATAAAATATTTTTTGAAATGCAAAAGAAGTGTATCTTGACACCCCTTTTTTTTTGTCACTATAAATAGACCTTTACCTAGTAGACTTCTACATACACTTTTTAATCGTAGGAGAATCAAACATAAAAATTTTAGTGACACTTTTTTTTCTTTTTTTTTTTTTTTTTTTTTTTTTTTTTTTTTTAATACTTTTGTTGACACTTGTTTACTTTTATTGACACATTTTTTAACTTTTGATCACGCTTTTTTTAAGTGTCACCCAAAGACAATAATTTTTGTAGTGTAATTGTTACGGAAAACATATAAAGGCGGCGTTGGTTCATGAATTTAAAATTTCGGAATTTCAAATTATGGGAAATTTCAATTATCGAGGATTTAGAATTTCGGAATTAAAAATACCTTATCATGTTTGGTTGACAAAAATTCATAGTATTCTGAAATGTATCTATATGTTTGTTATTGCAATTTTTTTGTAACACCCCGTATTTTCAACGTAACAGCGGAAGACTAATTGGGGGTATTACTTCATAGATCATAGTCATAATCATAGAAAATGACTCAAAATGATACGTTTTAAAAAATTTGTTATCATTCAATGAAAACTTAATATTCGAGGTTAAAAAAGAAATTCCACATTGTTGATGTTACACCAAAGAAAATGTTAAAGTTTGAAATGAATGATAACATTATTGGACGCCGTCCAAAAAGAGGTCCCGTGCCAACTCCGTGCCAAATATGCAATTTTAATTACCTGAGATAAACATGCTAAAAAGTCAACAAAATTATTGAGTGAAATCCATAGGTTTATAATTAAACAGTTGAACACAAGATATAGTTGATAATTGATTCGAAGTACAATCATCAGGAAAAACAATATTATTGCAGTAAGCTCATGACACTCAAAACATTAACTGTGTATCATAATAATGATATAAGCGACAATGCCCCCTGGTAGGTAGTTGCCAATTACCTAGAGTATCTCAAATATAGTGTGTCTGGTTACTATTTCGACCCTTAACACAAACGGGATGCGTCAATTCCAACAGATCTATCCACAATATTCGCGTTCACTCGCAAATGCTTAATGGTTCATGATGGTGAGGGACTTGTGGCAATAGGTACTTAGGCAATAATAAGATCAGTAATAGCATACATTTGTAAAATTACTTGTGTTCAGGTTTATAGCATGTATCTCGCCCACGGGAATTTATAAAACGTGTAAAAGTGGGGCTATGAACTCACCTCAGTGGTATGGTAGTCAAGATATAGTAATATCAAGTGTGTACGAGAACGGCTCTAACACACGACCTAGATTAATATGGCAAGTCTTAGATTCGTTGGTTTATATTCATGACCTTAACAAATAACGTTTAGAAAGATATCGTTTGCAAAATATTTGTATCATCGTTACTTGTATGGTGAATGCTTAAAGCTCAAAAATAAGGTTTCCGAATATTATTTAAGTCGTGAGTATTGTATTAAACATAATATATATATTTGTTCTCGATGTTACTAAGTATATATAATATAAATGTCTAGAATTTATCCAATAATTAGTGGATGATAAGTTATGTTAAGTTAAAATATTTATTTTAAATATTTTAAGTTATTGGATGTTAAGTTATAAAATATTTGTTTTATTTGTTTTTAAGTTAATCGATAGTAAATTATATTATTCGTTTGAAAATTAATGTTGTTATTTATGTTTCAAAATCGTTGAAATTTTAACTTAAATGTAAGTTTTTATAAAAATTGACGTAACTCGTTTGTAAATATAAGTTTTTCAAAAATATTATACGGTTACAAAATTAACCCTTAACTTATTTTAAAGTTACACTTTTTACACAAAACTTATAAACTTTACAATTTTAACCCAATGTCATAAATTTACACCTTTTTCCTTTACTTTATGAAAATGACAGCTTCTACCCAGATTCATAACTATTTCAGTTTTAGTCCTAAAAGTCACAGTTTTTACTTTTAACCCGAAATTTTACCAAAAGTTACACTTTTTACACAAGTTTCGTAAAATTTGCATTTTTAGTCCAAAAATTAATAAGTTGTAAAATTTTGTTTTCTTTTTGTTTAATATGCTCCAAGTATTTATTTTGAGCTTATGTAAACTGTTTATTTCTAGAAAGCTTATTCGAAAGGCTTATGGGCCTTAAGGCCCAACGAAGGTTCGTTTGGTTTTTAAAAGAAAACGCCAACAGCTTTTCGAGTTTAGGGCTTGTTTTAGTGATTTTAAAAGAGTGTTTTTAGCTTATTGCAATAGCTTATAGGACTAGCTTATTTGAAAACATTTTGGGCTTCTCAAGTCCATTTAAGGTGTGTTTGGTTTGAAAAACAAACCAAATGGTTTGCATTTGATTTGAGGAGCAATTGAAGGGTTTGTGGGAGATTATTCAATGTATTTTCTGGCTTGTTTTCTCAGCTTATAATCAGCTACTCAGTTTTGAGCTTATACGAATTCAGATTGGGCTTCTAAGCCCAACGAAAGTGCTTAGTTTGTAAAAATAAAAACCATGTGAGTTATGTCGTTTAGGCTTAGCTTAGTGACTCCAAAATGGTGTAGATTAGCTTATTATTGTGGCTTATTTGTACAACTTATTTCGTGAGCTTATAGTAAAACGGGTTGGGCTTACAAAGCCGAACATTTGCTCGTTAAATAATGAAGATGAATTCCGATATGTTGGGAATTAAATGTTCAAACACTTAGTTTTGTCAAGAAACAGTTTGTATTGCTGAAGATATAACTAACAATACTAACTGAGTTAGTACTGCTAGCCTGAAGTTTGTACTGCTGAAGACTGCTTGTGAAAGAAGGTACTGCCAAGGGATAAAGACGTGCCAAGGTTAAATGATGTTTAGGCTAGCCGAGACCTTGAAAAGCCTAGAGTATACTTAAATACCTTCGCGAGGATAGGTCAAACTTAAGAAACGGAGTTACGACGCAAAAGTTATGGCCAAAGGAATGGTTACGTCAACATATAGTTTTGACAACCTATTATTTCTCTAATAGAAAGCTGATAGAATTTTTAGGAATAGATTTTGGACCTTTTTGAGTACATTTGGTTAAAATGAGGTAAACGAAAATGGTAGAACATTTCATATACTTATTAGACGCGTTAGAGACTGTTGAGATAACCGTTGACATGACGACTGTTAATACAAATATCGTCCTAAAAACGTTATTTATATTTTACGATCTTTAATTAGTTTTGTTAATGACAATTACAAAGTATATCCTTTAGCAAATTATAAATGCTAACTAAAGTCTCTTTAAAACAGATTTTAGATTTCACAAGTTTACTTAGAATTACATTTTACACATCTACTAGTTTATTTCCTTAAAAGGAAACTTTATCTTTAAAATGATACAATGACATCATGGCATGCATCATACATAATATCTTGGCTAGATCTTCAAGAAAGATAGTTGACTTTGGAAGATCTTGATATGACATGACAAAGGTGTGGAGGATACAGCTGGATTTGGAAAGATTTCCAAAACTATTAGCTGTCATATTGCTGTCAAGTCGGCGGATCCAATCGACATAAAGGACGGATCCCTTTTATGGGATCCGCCGGATCCGCCGGCTGTTCATCAGCTTGCCTATAAATAGCAAGTTGATCATTTGGACACATCATCACTCATAAAGCCTAATATTCATACTCATTCATTTACATATCATCTAACATTCATCATTCATTCATTTCATTGATCTTTCCTTTTGTAGCAAGGGAGATTAAGCATCAAGGTTCAACACAGACATGTAAACCTTTAGCAT
Organism: Artemisia tridentata subsp. tridentata; assembly: GCA_021014915.2. Taxonomy (NCBI): domain Eukaryota; kingdom Viridiplantae; phylum Streptophyta; class Magnoliopsida; order Asterales; family Asteraceae; genus Artemisia; species Artemisia tridentata. The sequence continues at coordinate 41,219,755 of CP139503.1, read as the reverse complement.
AGTTACTGTGTGATATAGTTGTAGTTCACACATAATTACTTGTATCATTTATCTCAGTGAGTGTGGTTATTGTTTTAGTCCTCAAAACACAAAGAGTGTAGGGAGTGGTTGTACCCTTGTGAAAGAACCAAACGGGAGTGGTTGTACCCTTGTAAAGAACTCGACATCTAGCTTAGTGTCGGTAATCGTATAGGCGACGTAAGGTTGGTTCTACCTTGTAATAGAACCCGGTGTTTAGCTTAGTACCAGAAAAGGAAGTAAGCAACGTGTAAAGGTTTTCTCCACCTAGAAGAGAGTTTGTTTCTTAGTGAAGGATAACTCTCGAGTTAAAGGCTCGGGGAAGTGGAGTAGGGCAAGGAAAAGAGTCCTTGTAGCCGAACCACTATAAACATCCGTGTTATGTGGTTTGATCATTCCTCTCTTTTCTTTTCAGATATATTGCTTGATTATCTTTATGTGCATAAGTTTAATTGAATTCACATAACCCACAAAACGGTTTAAATTAATTTTAAACGGTAAAACTATTCAACCCCCCCTTCTAGTTTTCCACAATTGGCATCAAGAGCCACGTTACTTAAGATTTTTAAAATATACGGTATTTTAAAACTTAAAACGATCCATGGATTTTGAAAAATTTAAAGAAGAAAAATCTATGCAAGAACTGCCACTATTTAAACAAGATAATTTTACATTTTGGGAAAACCGTTTTGGGATCTATGTGAAATCAAAGAATCGTAGGGAGTACTCTAAATGCATGAATTCTAGTCACTTGGTAGAAGAATGTTCAAAGCCTTCAAAGAACAAATCCCAAAAAGCACTCATTAGTAGAACTTGGAATGAAAGTGAAAAAGATGACGACAAGCCAATAAACAACGAAGTTGCTCTTATGGCTAATGAGGTACAATCTGATTCATACTCTTTCATTAATGATAACATGTTAGATATAGAATATAATAAATTATATAAAATCATTCCTAAAATCATAAGTAATAATAAGATCTTAAAAACCAGAAAGGAAATTTTAGAAAATGAAATTCGTCGATTAAAAGAAAAAGTTATAGGATTAGAAAAGGACAAAAGTATTAGAACATGTGTAACATGTCAGAAACTAAAACACGAAATAGAAACGATAAAACTTACACAGAAAGATTTTATCAAACACAACAAACTTAAGAGATTTGAGAAGCACCTAAACTATGTAGATGACGTACTGAGGTTACTAAAAATACCTCATGGTAGTTTCAAACCAGATTATATGAAAAATGGTTGCTTAAGTGATTTTCAGAATCAAACGACAAAAGAAAATAAAACTACACCAACTGAATCAGTGACCCACGGACATTTGGATCCGCGTGGTATAACCAAAGGATCCGTAGGTGAAAGTCAAAACTTAAAAAGTACTAAACCCGTTAAGATATCTAGAGAGCCTAACACTAATACAATTAGAAGAAAAGATAAGAATGAAGTTAAAACGACAGTAGACACTTCATTATGTAAAGGAACAATTTTTAGTGAACAAATTCCATTTGATTACCTCCAAGATATTAGTGAACCTTGGTAATATTGTGATTAACCCAAAAGGACCCATGAGATATTGGGGACCAAATACTTGAGCTTTTATTTGGTACGTTTGAAAGAATGGATTATGGATTAATGGAACTTCAAGATACATTGCTGAAAACAAATGTATCTTCTTAATCCACAAAATGTTCAACGGAGGTTACATAGCATTCTTAGAAACAATCATTGTAAGAAAGGTACGTTTCCTCTTGACTCCTCATGATGATTGCACTCATAGATAATTCAGATTCATACTCACTAAGTATAAGCTATTAGGTACCATGATTAGTATCATATCCTTTGTGATAATAGAAATATAGTATTTAAAAGTTAGCATAATAAGTAGGAAAAGAATCTTTAAACCTCTATGACATAATACACCTAAAGACAAGTAGTGTCTTATCTTCTTGGATTATATCTCAACAATATAGCATCAACTCTTAGGTAATAGTTCAAAGAACTTGTTAGGATTCTAACCAAGTTGAAATATAACCAACACCTTTGTGAGTAATTAGATATGTTATCACTTCCATGAATATTCTAAATTAAGTTCTGACTTAAGTCTAGGATTCCTCAAAATACTTAGAAAGAAGTTAATCTATTTTAGGATAATCTCACCACATTCGTCCCTAATCATAAAAAGGTGCATTTCTCAGGAATCCATGAAAAAGTAAGGTTTACATCATTCTCAAAGGTCAATGAGTTGTTGAACTCAACATTCAACAAAAGTCCTCCTCCTCCTAAGACATCATCTTTGGTAGATGATGACTTTTGAAAAACACTCACATTCTTCGAAACCAGACTCACCAAGGATAAAGTTAGTAAATTCATAAGATGACCCTAAACACAGAGATGCATTAGATAGAATACTCTATAGCTAGTACTCCAAATATTATATAGTCTACACTTTCAAGATGATTCCTACTTGAAACCATCAAACAACTTAGGAGACATTTATGATATCCCAAAGGATCAGGTGTAGAAACCACAATTATCTCTATAATTAGAGATATAGGAATAATTCAAACAAAATGTGTAATAATGTGAGACATTGTATCACATGATGATTTACTAAGAAACAAACGGTCTTTAAGGCAAAGTGTGGAGAAAACTCTCGTGGTCTATGATATTGACCTCTATAACCTTCTCCTGTGTTGCAACAACATTGTAACCATTCATCCCAGCAAAAGTTTTGCTTTCCATCATCATTCCCGTATTAAACAATGCTTAGATAATTAAATATCTCGAGTTGAGAATGTTTCTCAAAAGATAACATTGATACCTCAAGAAAGAACCTTACTTCTATCTATGGTTTATTGAAACCTAGAAAGTAGTTAAAACATTTGTTCGAATCCTAGTTCAACCAAAAACGGAAATAAGCAAACACATGTTCTGATCCTGCGGATCCTTTCGATAACAAGGGCGGAACCCTTGTTTGGGATCCGCTGGATCCATGGCTTGCTAAGACAAATTCTCTAATAAACAAACACTCCTTATTGCTCAGTACACTAATTAAAACACACAAAACCTACTGATTGTCGACCCTCATCACTCTAAACTCAAAAATTAGACCACTCTCCACAATTAACTCGTGCTTAATTGATCTAACTGTAAGTATTCTAATTCATTCTAATTCCTTATCAATGTCTAGGATTCCTAATTAGTTACACCAAATCAAAAATTGGAATCATGCATTTTCAGAAATCATAAAACATTTCAAAAATACATAAAATCATTTTTCTTGATTAAACATCATAATAATCATCAAACACTCAATTGAAATACTTCTCAAAAACACCTCTCAATCATTGTTCATACAAAATCAAAAACGTTATGTTTTAAAAACATCATAATGTTTAAATGTACTTTTGGATACATTTAAAACAAAAGCATTTAAGTTATCTCGCAAAAACTTGCTTCAAAAGAAGTCGAGATAAACATATCTTCACAAATTGGATAGTTCTAACTAAAATTATAACATTCTTGTCTAGGTGAATCATGCCTCCCGCAACTAACTATGATCACAAAAAGACTACCAAGTATCTACCCAAACATCATCAAACCAAAGGTCTCACAGATGCTCAAGTCAAAATTTTCAAAACACTAGAAAACCGTTATGTTCATGAAGGTAGAACTATAGACTCATCATTCTTAGAAGAAACTAACATCCGTGAACAAATGGCCATCATCCAATTTGATTCACTCCTAGACATAGATGAGCCAATCATTCCTAGGTTCATTCTTGAGTTTTATGCTTCCGTAAAACTTAGTACTGATGACTTAGGATTGCTAAACATTCACTTCAAAATAAACCAAAGTCAATTCAGTTTTCCTTTAGTTCACTTCGCAGAAGTTTTAGGTGTTCCTAGTCAAGGAACTTGTTTCTACTCAGACAAATGGCCTTTATCCATTCTTGAGTCTAATCTTGGTCGTGAATGCCCATACAACACTCCACTCACTCCCAAAGAAATTATCTGTGATCACCTCTTCAAACCTAGAAGCAACCCTGCTAAGAAACTCCGTGGCAAACAAGTGAGTCGAGATCCATTTGCTATGGAACTTAATGAACTCAAACCTGAATTTAAGAAACTAGAAGAAATTCTTAGAGCAAATGTTATTAGCACTGTTGGAAACAAATATCATGTGAATGCAAGCTTATGTTACATGCTCTACTGTGTGTCGACCCATCAACAATTCAATTTGGCTTACTACATCGCCAAAAGAATGGTTGACATACCTGTCTTAGGAAAAACCGCAATGCCATATGGAATGCTCCTCACCCGTCTATTTAAAGCTTCGATTCCCATCCCTCCAAACTCAGTTGGTTTTCTTCCAGACTACATCGAAATCCAACATACCTTCGTTCAACTTAGTGACAATAGAGTAAAAGTTGGGAAAGGAAAACGTGCCTATACTTCGTCTTCGTCTTCGTCTTCATCATCATCGGCTAGCGATGAAGATAGTTTACCTAACTCTAAGATTCCACCACTCGATTACTTACGTCAACTTTCTTCCATTGATAATGAGTCTGAGGAACATCGACAAAGAAAGGGAATTTTGAAGAATATAGGACGATGGATGATGAAACTTCGCAAGGATCAGAAGAAAATAATCAAAATGTTGAAAGATAAGTGAGATAGAGGAGTGTTTGGGACTAATCTTTATTAGACAATGTTATGTTAGACATATGTATTTCTTATTATGGTAGTACTTGATGTGAACTAACTCATATTTGCAGGTCGATAACATTTAGTGTTATCAATTTTCCGAGAATAAGCTACTGTTTGGCTTAACTCCATTTTAGGTAAGTTATGATGTACGGATTTATCCATATGCAAACGTGTGTTAGAATATACATATTTAGCATATTTATAGTACATATTAGCCAATAGATATATTCTAGGAGAATTTTCGGATTTTCATCAAAAAACGTGAAATTTGCATTGCTCTCTGTTTGTTTTAGGAGTTTTGTTCGACGGATCTGGCGGATCCCTCAAATTGGATCCGCCTAGTGTTTATGTTGGCTCCGCCAATGTTAAACCTGCGGATCAGACGGATCCAAAAGTATTGGATCCGCATGCCTTGGCAATTGGATCCGCAGGAATACACAATAATCTTTTTTTTCCAACTCATTCCAATACTTAGATTGTAGTTTAGTTTTCTTAAGACATCTTAGAAAATTAGGAAAATCCACCTCCAAACAAAATTTGAATATTTTTTCCTGCTCATAACTCATAGAATCTTACCCTCTCGAAAACAGTGAATTAATCACATTTCTCCCTTTTGAGTCATCTTTCTGCATACCTTCATGTCAACTCCATTCCTATAGATTGACTTTGTCAATAGGACAAACTACTTTATCTTGTTCCAAGTCTTTGAAATTTACACATCATTAATCCAAACACCAACTTCCATAAAAATAGGAAGTATAAATTAGAACCTTAAGATGATCATAACACACTAAAAGTTCATCCTCTTTGCACACCATTCCTGTAAACCTCTCTCAATGCACAAATCAAACCAATCTATTATGTCTAGACCATACAGACAAACCGCTAGAATTAGTGTTAGACCTTACTCGCTCATTAATCCAGTTCCAAACGTAAGCTCACCAATCATATCCACTACTACCACTACAACTTCTATCATAACTCCTATAGTCAACATGCCTTCATCTCCAAACTCACCATCACCAATCATAATTCCACTAGGTACAACATCATTACCCACATATAGCACACCGTCACCTGTAACTACACCAATAGCTTCTTCACCATCACCTTTACAATCTGAAGAAAGAAAATCATTATCACCACTAAATCCACCTAATCTTCAACCACATGATCTACTTACCACACTTCAACGCATTGATGATTCAATGTGGGTAAATCAAACAAACACTCAAGAAAATGAAGAACATGACACTAACCTTTGTGACACTAAGGATTTAGAAACCATGTGGCTAGCATCTATCATATCTCCATCAACACCAACAAATTCCACTTCATAGAAGCTGTTAGCTTTTCTTAAGTATCATCTTAGTGTATTTCGTAGAATTATTCTATGATTTCTTCAATCTTTAGGGGCTTTCTAATGTAACTTCAAGTTTGAGACATTTGTCACAAACAAATTTTCAATGAATAAAAGTTATATTTCAATGTTTGTAGGTGATCAAATATTTGTAGCACGGATCTGACGGATCCCTCATTTTGGATCCGCCATATGTTATCGTTGGTTCCGCCAACCTACATCCTACGGATTATGCGGATCCCATAAATTGGATCCGCACGTGGTATCAATTGGATCCGCAGGTATTACAGTAAATTTCTTAAAACTTTTTGACTCATCCCGATTCATAGATTCTAGTTTCTCGTGTTTTTTAGAATAGGTTCACTGATCATTATACATCTTAGAATGATTTACAAACCCTTAGAAACTTAAGAACAACACTTCCCACCAAAATTTGAATTTAAGGAGTGAGTTACCTTTCCTATACAAGCAAGGAACCCTTTTTAGGGATCCTTCAAATCCGTGAGAACATCACATCAGAAGCTTTTCCACTATCTCTTTGCATTTACTGCATATCTTCTTCATATTACTCAACATAAGTTCTATGGATTGACTTATGTGATGTGATTTGCACAAATTTTTGTTCCAAATCATTAGGAACCAACATTCTCTATTGGATTTACATCAAATCCAAACACTAGTTTCTATAAACCATCTGCCTATATATTAGGATCATATCTTAGAAAAAAACTCACTCATTTACCTTCTTCACAACATACAACCTGTACATCTTAATTCTCTTAGCTCACCATGACCAAATCAACCAACTCCTCCACCTCTAGACCTCCAAAACGCACTGCTAGCATAAGTGTTAAGCCCTGTTGCTTCATAAATCTTGCTAACTCATCATCAGAGGAATCATCTCCTCTTAATATCTCATCTCCTATAGCAAGTGAAAATTTCCTTACTTTATCCACACCTACACCATCAAATGTTGTTATACAAACACCACCACCAACCATTACTCCAATAGCCACTACTCCACCACCGGCTCCATCACAGCCTATTAGATCACCATCACAACCAAAATCAGCCAAACTCCAACCCTTGGAATTATTTAGGACTCCACCTACATCACCACATCTTGATGAATTAGAAGAACTTTCACCAAGATTAACCAATCTTCCACCCATGACCTTTGAAGGTCAACAACCCATGCTTTTTCACCCGGTTTACCCGGATATTCATGGCCCTCTATACCATGATGCACCATCATCCTAACCTCAACCACAACCTCTATCACCCACATCCACTCTAGTTGCCATTGATGAGGCAATGTGGATGAATATACCTCAAACCCAAGAAGAGATTAGTGAGGAACTCACCCGCCTCTATTCTCTTTCTAATATGGTTGGATCCCGCCTTGATGAAGCAATGAATATTCAAACCATCTTAATGAACTCCATCTCCACTCCACCATCATCCAACCAACAACAACAACAACCATCCAACAACAACAACCAACCACCACCACCACCACTACAAAACTTGGAGCCTAGTCTTCCTCCCGGCTTTTCAAGTCATGATTGCGTACATTGTGAGAGAACGGCTCACTTGGCCCAAAGGACCAACATTTTGGTCCATGAGCTTCAAAATGAGATGAGGTTCATCTTGAACCATGTTCTCGAGCGTCTCAATGCAATCTCTCATCCGCCTCAATAGAAGCATTGTTAGTATCCTTTTATAGGAACTTTCTAGGATGATGTTGTAGTAGTTGTCCTCTTAGGATTTATTTTTTTAATGTATCATCATGTTTGTGACTTTTGTCACATAATTTTCAATTAATGAATATAATGTTTTTATGCTTATGAGTGATCAACATAAAGCATATTATCAGTAGTTAGGTAACTAACATCATTATATAGCCACTTGGAATCTACATTCTAGTTTGATCACTTGTACCTTAGGTACAAAATTTTGATCAGACACTACATTTTGACTTTTTAAAGTCAACTAGATTATCATTCTTATTTGAATGAACATATCATATGCATTATGCTTCTCCATTTGAGGCTATTCACAACTAACATTTCTTTTGCAGCATCTCATACCCTTTTAATGTATACGTTGGGACTCTTGTAATGGGGAGTATACATCGAGGGGGAGCATTTCATTTTTCTAATCATTTTTTTGTAGGATCATGCATCATTACCTTGTTACTCCATTTAGGGGGAGTATCAAACAAGGGGGAGCTCTTAAAGTTCTCAAAATCGCTTACCGCTACGCAACTCTTCTTTTTGTTTCTGCAAAAAGGGGGAGAAAGGATTAAGTTTGCATAACTGTGAATCATCACAGTACATACACTTTTTGCATAAAAAGAGTTTTCAAACTCAAATAAAACAAACTTAATCTATATTTTAAAGAACTCATGCTATATTTATTAATTTGCTCAAAAGTATACTTTATGTTTTGTCATCAACAGAAAGGGGGAGATTGTTAATACAAATATCGTCCTAAAAACGTTATTTATATTTTACGATCTTTACTTAGTTTTGTTAATGACAATTACAAAGTATATCCTTTAGCAAATTATAAATGCTAGCTAAAGTCTCTTTAAAACACATTTTACATTTCACAAGTTTTACTTAGAATTACATTTTACACATCTACTAGTTTATTTCCTTAAAAGGAAACTTTATCTTTAAAATGATACAATGACATCATGGCATGCATCATACATAATATCTTGGCTAGATCTTCAAGCAAGATAGTTGACTTTGGAAGATCTTGATATGACATGACAAAGGTGTGGAGGATACAGCTGGATTTGGAAAGATTTCCAAAACTATTAGCTGTCATATTGCTGTCAAGTCAGCGGATCCAATCGACATAAAAGACGGATCCCTTTTATGGGATCCGCCGGATCTGCCGGCTGTTCATCAGCTTGCCTATAAATAGCAAGCTGATCATTTGGACACATCATCACTCATAGAGCCTAATATTCATACTCATTCATTTACATATCATCTAACATTCATCATTCATTCATTTCATTGATTTTTCCTTTTGTAGCAAGGGAGATTAAGCATCAAGGTTCAACACAGACATGTAAACCTTTAGCATAGTTACTGTGTGATATAGTTGTAGTTCACACATCATTACTTGTATCATTTATCTCAGTGAGTGTGGTTATTGTTTTAGTCCTCAAAACACAAAGAGTGTAGGGAGTGGTTGTACCCTTGTGAAAGAACCAAACGGGAGTGGTTGTACCCTTGTAAAGAACTCGACATCTAGCTTAGTGTCGGTAATCGTATAGGCGACGTAAGGTTGGTTCTACCTTGTAATAGAACCCGGTGTTTAGCTTAGTACCGGAAAAGGAAGTAAGCAACGTGTAAAGGTTTTCTCCACCTAGAAGAGAGTTTGTTTCTTAGTGAAGGATAACTCTCGAGTTAAAGGCTCGGGGAAGTGGAGTAGGGCAAGGAAAAGAGTCCTTGTAGCCGAACCACTATAAACATCCGTGTTATGTGGTTTGATCATTCCTCTCTTTTCTTTTCAGATATATTGCTTGATTATCTTTATGTGCATAAGTTTAATTGAATTCACATAACCCACAAAACGGTTTAAATTAATTTTAAACGGTAAAACTATTCAACCCCCCCTTCTAGTTTTCCACAACGACCAAAAACAAGTTACATTTTCTAAAGTGGTAATTTTCTAAATAAAGGATCAAATTGACGCAACTATATTTTGATGACAAATATTACAACAACATGTACAAGTGATAAAAGTAAAGTATGAACTTGCATGCATGGCCTTGTTTTCGAATCTAAGACACATGTAATACTTAGGTCGCGATTAGAGTTATCAGACTAAATTTGCTATTTACAATTTATCAAGCAGGATTTGCTTTTGCTGAGGTGAGTTCTCGTAGCCCCATTTTTAACGTGTTTTACCTTGGGGGAAAATGGTACTCAATGCTTTACAAATGTTTTCATGCTGTGAATTACTGTTTTACATGATTTTGGACATATACGTGTGATGATGCAATTATATGCTGTGATATATTTGCTTTGTGATTACATGACTGCGCCACTGTTAACTCTCTGCTGAGAGCCCACAGGTTATAGGTTCAGTAGGTGAAACTGTTAACTCTCTATTGAGAGCCCACTGGTTGATAGATCTATCGGGGTAGCTCCCCACGTGATTTGGTTATGTGATTGAGGAACACTATAGGGTCAGTTGGCGTGACACTATTGCTTTTTGATAATGTGCTTGTAATTGGTATTCGTTTCACTATGTCCTACTACTGTTCACAGCCACGTGGTTTAAGTTCTAAACCTACGAGCTCACCAACTTTATGTTGACGTTTTCGAGTATCCATTTTCAGGTGTTAAGAACGAAGGTACCATAGAAGGTTGAGTATTGGCCCGACTTAGCAAGACTTAGTCAAGACCCTCCCGGGGTATATCTCGTGGAGTTGCATTCTGATATTAAATAATGATGTTGTGTAACTTTGAGACTCATGTTGTTTTGTATTTTGTATTCATCCCTGTAGTGGGAGTTTGTGACTATTATCAGTTCAATGTATTAAATTTAGTATTTCTCTATTGTGACACTTTGTGTTCTTTACTAAGAAGTCATACCCCGTGAATGCCATTCTGCTACGCCATTTTTGGGGTGTGACAGATTGGTACCAGAGCCAAGGTTATAGAGAATTAGGTGGTTTAACCTAGACTATAACCTAAGAACCCCCATATAGTTGCATTATAGGAATTCTGTGTGCTATTATGCGTATAGTATGACACGAAGTGACGATGATAAGTAAATGCAACATGATGCTATCTTAAAAATGCCTGGCCAACGTTTTTACGATAACATGATGTGGCATGGACTTATCAAAGTCATGGATTGTCAGATAGGAAGTTAAGTGTAGTAGCACGACACGTATACCGACCTATCTTACCTATGTCCTATCTAACGTTTACCAATGTCCTACTTGTAGAATCATGCCTCCAAGAAGGTCGACTCGAGGTAACCGAGGGGTTGTACCACCAAGGGGTGGAAGGACTGGTGGACGAGGAGGTAGGGCAGGAGGTCGCGGTACGGGAAGCGACGATGCCAACAATGAAACTCCTGATGTTGCTACCATTGTCGTCCAACAACTACGGGAACTACTACCCATCATTGTCACCCAAGTTGGCGACCATATCAGTAACCAAGGGAACAACGCGAGTGGGAATGATCAAGCAGACAACAACAGTGGAAGTGATCACGTCAATGACAGGAACCACAACAACGGTAACAAAGGATGCACTTACAAGGAATTTACTGCGTGCAAACCGATGGACTTTGATGGTAGTGGAGGTACGATAGCTTATACTCGATGGGTCAAAAAGATGGAGTCAGTGATTGACATAAGTGAGTGTGCGAGTCATCAGAAGGTGAAGTATGCTACTTGTTCTTTGATTAGAAAAGCATTAACTTGGTGGAATACGCAAATTCAGGCTAAAGTTAGAGGAGCCGCCCTAGGGATGAGTTGGGATGAATTTAAGGTATTGTTAAGAGAAGAGTATTGTCTAGATAATGAGATGCAGAAACTGAAACATGAGTTCTACCATCACACCATGGTGGAAACTGGACATGCGGCTTATACGGAACGATTCCATGAGCTCGCTAGATTAGTACCTCATATGGTCACACCTGAATCTAAGAGAATTGAAAGGTACATCTATGGATTGGCCCCTGAAATTCGTGGAATGGTGAAAGCAACTGAGCCTGCTACTATCCAGAGTGCGATACTGAAATCTGCAGCCCTGACGGATGAGGTGATCAGGAATGGGACATTGTCTAAGAGTGGTGAAAAGAGGAAGGCCTTGAGTGAGCCAAGTAAGCAAGATGGAGCAAATGGTAACAATAAGAAAGCTAAGTGGGGAAAAGGATTTGTGGCAACTAGTACCGTCAAGAAGGAATATTAGGGTCCTTACCCTATGTGTGCTAAATGCAACTACCATCATCCAGAGACTAGGCCATGCCAGGTGGTATGTTTCAACTGCAAGCGACCTGGACATATGGCAAAAAATTGTAGGGCAACAACTAACCCAGTGACACCAGTGAACGTCGTTAACCCGAAGACTTGTTATGAGTGTGGAAGCCCGAATCACCTTCGTAGTACGTGTCCTAGGTTGGGTAGGACACAGGCGCCAGTGCATAGCAACCCGAATCAGGCTGCAACGATTGGTGGAAACAATGTGAACCATGGAAACAATGCAAACCGTGGGAACAATGTGAAGTGTGGAAACAATGTGAATGGTGGAAACAATGGTAACCCAGCTCGGGTTCGGGTATTTGTGATGAACGCTGAAGAAGGACGCCGGGAGCCGAACATCGTGACAGGTACGTTCTCTTTAAACGACCACTATGCTACCATATTATTTGATTTTGGTGCCGATTATAGCTTTGTCTCCACTGAATTCATGCGTCTGTTGAATATGGATCCTAGTAGACTAGGCTTTAGTTACGAAATTGAAATAGCAAGTGGTCAAAAGGTAGAAACAAATGAGATCATTCGCGAGTGTACATTAGAATTAGAAGGTCATACCTTTAGCATCGACTTAATACCATTTGGGCATGGAAGTTTCGATGTGATTGTGGGAATGGACTGGTTGTCTAAGAATAAGGCTGAAATAGTGTGTCATGAGAAGATGGTCCGAATACCATTACCTAACGGTGAGTTACTCAAAGTCTATGGAGAGAGACTTGAAGAAAACATGAAACATCTCGTGAGCATGAAGGTAGACGAACAGAAACTAGAAGATATCCTAGTCGTTCGAGACTTCCCAGAAGTGTTTCCTGATAATTTATCCGGATTACCCCCTACACGAGAGATTAAATTTCGGATAGACCTAATTCCTGGAGCAATGCCGGTTGCAAAGTCTCCCTACCGATTGGCACCTACTGAAATGGAGGAGTTGTCTAATCAACTAAAGGAACTCCAAGACAAAGGTTTCATCCGACCTAGTTCTTCGCCATGGGGAGCACCAGTATTGTTCGTCAAGAAGAAGGATGGTTCATTCAGGATGTGCATCGACTATCGGGAACTGAACAAACTAACCATTAAGAACCACTACCCTCTCCCGAGAATTGACGACTTATTTGACCAGCTGCAAGGTTCACGGTACTTCTCCAAGATAGATCTTCGTTCCGGCTATCATCAGTTACGAGTCCACGAAGATGACATTCCAAAAACCACGTTCAGAACTCGATACGGGAATTTCGAGTTCACGGTTATGCCGTTTGGACTAACAAATGTGCCTGCGGTCTTCATGGACTTGATGAATCGAGTTTGCGGGCAATACCTAGATAAATTTGTCATCGTATTTATTGATGACATCTTGATCTATTCCAAGACTAAAGAGGAACATGAGATGCACCTGAAGATAATCCTGGAGCTACTCAAGAAGGAGAAACTATACGCCAAACTTTCGAAGTGCGAGTTCTGGCTACAAGAAGTCCAATTCCTTGGACACGTGGTTAACAAAGATGGTATTCATGTGGATCCTAGCAAGATTGATGTAACACCCCAACCCGACAAGGGTAAAGATGTCACAATAATGGTTTCATATCAGATCAAACCAAAGCATACATCTATAGTAATACAAAAATCTTAAAGGTTGCAAATGAAATACCGAAACTACAAGGTTACAATGCGGATTACAATAAATACTAAGTCTAGAATAAACTCTTCTAGTCATCTCTAATCCAGAAAATCTATCAAGTATAGCCTTCTAAGTCCAAGGTACTCTCCACTCATCCCCAGCTTCCTACTAAAACCTGCCGCAGGAAAAGAAATGCGGCTGAGCTACGAGAGCTCAGTGAACAGATATAACGATAACAAAGCAGTAGTAGAGAAAGGTACAAAGCAACGGAAATAAAGGTCATGCAGATATAATATGGGTTAAGGGATAAGTAAATGAAAAGGAAAAAGAAAAAGGAACAGTAATCCACCACGAGCCCAGAAACAGATTATATCATATCAGAACAGTGTAACCATAAATCTTCATAATCATATAGAGGGGAGACCTCTCAGATAATCAGATAATGTGAGGGGTGTCCTCAGTAACCAAATGGAGTAGCTAGCTCCCAGATATGTGAAAGACGTGTATCGCACACACCATCAGTCACCAGATATATAACAGATAAACAGATAAACAGAAACAGATACAGATCAAATCTAGGATGCATCCATACGCCCCAGTAGGCCAGATTCTTCCTCTACGTAACTAGTCAAATCAAATCAGGGATGGGACAGGTCATCACTCTCCTGCCCTAGAGTCATGCCATCGGTGCATCAATGACATGGACATGAAACCCTCATGCCTAGTGAAAACAGATAGTGGCTCGTAGTATCAAACTGTGGGTCAAGGGTCAAGTATCAAGTATCAGATGTTCAAGTTCAAGTTTCATATCAAGTGGTTCAGATCAAATTTCCATTTCAATTATATCAGAAGGTCCATATCAAAGGTTCATATCAATAGTTCAGTATCAGATGGTTCAATATCAGATGGTTCAATATAAAAAAGGTCAATATCAGAAAGGTCAATATCAGATGGGTCAATATCAGAAGGTTCAATATCAGAAGGGTCAATATCAGAAGGTTCATAATCAAAGTTTCATAGCAACAGTTCATTTAAAAAGGTTTCTATTTAAAAGTCCATTTAAAGCAATCTTTCAAAAATGGTTTTCATAATAAATGATCTTACAAAATAGTTTTCATAAAAATGGTCTTTCAAAATGGTTTTCATAAAGATGGTCTTAAAATAGTTTTCTTAAAAACTTTTAGTAACTTTCATTTAAAAGTAGTATCGAATCTTTTTAAAATAGCTTTTCTCACACATTTTCATATATAATTCAGAAAGGTTTTCACTTCTAGTTACGAAAATCAAATAATCCTTCAAAGTATCAAGTGATTCAAATATTCATGTTACAGGGTGACGAACGAGTCATATCAAGTATCAAGGGAACATGGCAAGGCTCAATTATCAAGGTTCACAAATCAAGGGAAACATAACAAGGTTCACAAATCAAGGGGAACATAGCAAGGTTCATAGATCCAGGGAAACATAGCAGGGTTCACAGAACAAGGGAAGCATAGCAAGGTTCAAGGGAAACAAGATATAAAAGAGAAAGGGAGAGTTCATGAGAAACCTGTGAGAAGGTCAGAATATCTGTACCTTATACCGCAAGTGAAAACACAACAGAAAATATAAAGGTCGGAAGCAAACTCCATCTTCAGCGAATCTACACGAATTCATGACTGTCTTATTAAAAGCTTATTTAATTCAGATTACTTATTTTAGTCGGCTTTCCATTTCTAGTAACTTTCCTTTTTAGGTAACTTTCCAAAAATAGCAACTTTCCATATTTAGTAACTTTCTATTTTTAGCAGGTTTCCATAATTAGCAGGTTTAAATATTATAATTAGGTTAAGTCATTAATTATGGAAGTAAGGTTTATTTTAGCAAGTATCAAAAGTCTAGGGTTAAATATGGCAAGTTTTCATATTCTAGGGTTTTAAATGTAAATATACCAAGGTTAAAGGTTTAAAATGAAAATATCACAAGTTACTCATTTTAAATCATAAGTTATCCAGAATTACACTCTTAACCCTTTAGGTTTAACAATTTACAATTTATACCCCTTTAGTTAATTAAATTACAAATTAAACCCTATAATAATATAAATCACAATTTAACCCTTACTATATTTATATTTACACATCAAGCCCTTAATTTTACCAAATTACACAATTACCCATCAATTTAATAGATGATACGAATTATGTCCTTCAAGTTTCATGAATTACAAAACTAGTCCCTTAATTATCTAAAACTATATTTCCAATCACAAATTATTCATAATTACACATTTAGCCTTTAAGTATTCAGAATTACACATCACACCCTTTATATCATTATTTATATGAATCACCTTTAAGTATTCAGAATTTACAAAATTAGTCCCTCTATTTATTTAGTTTCCAATTCGAAGTGTAATTTACAAATTAATCCCTTTACCTTCAAATTTTACACAAGATACCCTTATATTATATTTTATATATTTTACCCCTGATCTAAACCACCTTACAAAAATATCCCACAAGTTCAAATAATTACAAAACACACCCTCTAATTTAAAAAAATCAATCGGTAACATTTTTATTCAACAAAACTCTAACCCTAATTATTCCAATCATTAGAAAATCATTATACAACCTTAAAAACACATTTATTGATCAGATCTAATCATAAAATATTAACCCTAGTTCCATTCGATTAGGGTTTAAATTTTTTCCTTATTTTCTCATAAATCCGATACACAAAATAATTAGCCACATGTATTCTAGAATTCAAAAATTACTAAGATCATTTTTACAGAGTTGCATGATTCGTATAGAACACAGAAAAATTATATTCAAGACCCAGAAAATTCGTATGAACATATTTCGATTTTATTTGTGTTTTTGATCTCTATAATTATTATGATAAAAAAAACGTGCATGGACCAGTATAATTAATTGATATGAGTCTTATATGATGCAAAGATCATAAGAAAAATACCAAACGAATTTTAGAACGTGTGAATTAAGCGTGAGAATTTTGTGTACCTCGGATGAACAATTCGACAAACAAAAACTTCCCACAATCGACCCAGCTATTCCATGACCCCAATCTTATTTTTCCTAATTTCCTTGGATGTAGAAGAACACTAGAAAAATACCCAAGAGCCTCCAAAAATTCGAATGAAGAAGAGAGGAATTTTATGTGTGTTTATTTTAGGGTTTTCGGTGGAATTAAGAGGGAATAAGTGGGAATTAATTGGAATGCCAAGTCAAGGGGGGGAAAGGAGCAATATACTCGGCCAAATAATGATAAGGTTGATTGTATATGATTTTTGTGATTTGTTTCCTTAATTGTTGATGTTTATCCCTTAATATAAAGGATTTCAAAATGTAAAATAGCTAATTAAATGTATTTTCAGTCCATGCATTATTTTTGTGTGTGACAATAATTTTTTTATGACATGTAAGATGTTAAAATGTAGTAATAAAAATTACCTTACTTCATATGTTCCTCATTACCAAAGGTTTGGAATTTATTTGGTGTTTTATGTAAGCTTTAATTAAATTTTAAAGTTTCAGGGGCAATTTGGTCATTTTGCATGCTTTTAAATTTTAGGTTTTACAACTTCTTCCCCTTTAAAAGAAAATTTTCGTCCTCGAAAATTGAGGTGAAACGTAACGGAAACACAACTGACTGTGAACAGAAAAAAAAAGGAATTGTTTCTCATGACTTTATCTTGTTGATCAAAGCTTCGGTTTCCTCAGGAAAGACAAATCATACTGAATCCAGATCAAAAGTGTAATATACCAAACGTAATAGATGATAATCGGATTCTCTCGGAAGAGACGCAGGAAATACATAGGATTTTGACGGATATGCCATCCACAGAATTTGATTAGACAAATCAGATGAGAACGTACAGAAAATAGATTGTCGATAACATCAATTGGCAGAAAGTTCTACAACAGAACCTAAGATTCTTATTGGAAGTGCAGAAGTCAGCAAAATGCGTGACGAGAATCCAGACGTATCAAATCGCATAACGGTGAAAGCAGATTACGCGTATAGGTAGTATGAACTTAAAGTCTCACTAACGTAGATAATCTCAAACAGTTATCCGAATTTCTAAAGCTCTAAGGCACTTCTCGAAATATCCGATGCCCACAACAAGTGCACGTTATATGATGTGAGTATTATCACGTTGGCCAGACGTCATAATACTGGCATCATATAAATATGCCCTCATGATGGTCGTACTTTATCTCAAGTCGTGAACAAAATAACTTATCTTAATCCGCCTACTCCTTCTACAGTCTCAGAGGTCATTAAAATCAAACACCATAACTAAGAGGAGAACTAACTACTCGAAAGAGTTAACGGAACAGATCCAGAATGTCTATCAGAATTGGATACGTCACCAATAGCGTCAATCCTTCATCACTCACCAGAATCAACTCAGGCAATATCAGTGGTTGCTCCAAAATTCTCATAACAAACCATCATCCAACATACGCAAAATCTACACAAAACGGAATTACTAGTAGGGAACATAAATCGCTCAGAGGATCTTATTATCAGGTAACGGAAATTTAAGTAGGCCAAGAGGAAATGAATTACGTCATCCATAGTTTCATCCTTCATAGAATCAACTCTTCCAAACACAACCGTTCGCTTCAGAATTTTCATCCACTCAAATACATGGTCCCAATTCCAAGTAATCTGTCTACGTCTGTCCATATGATCATAGAGTGGAAAGGAATTATGAACTCGAGTCTGGTCCCTCACGTCTTCAACACTTCTTCTGGGCACTGTGGTGTAGTAACGTGAATCTCTGACATGGTCACTGTGCATCTTCCATTCGCGAGTCTGCTTCTGCTCTCAATTCATCTTAGTACAACTAAGATGAATAGAGAAGCAAGACTGCGTGTCTTAGACAGGTCTTCCAGCACAGTTCGAAATTCGCCAACTCAAACTGCTGTCGTTACCGGATGCCTGGTAGTGTTGTCTGCTACAATCTCTGAACGCCAATCAAACCTACTCTTCCAGAACAAAGGGTCATTCTACTTAATACGAAGATGATCTACGTGTTCCTCGTTCGTCTCAGAGCACAAACACACCGTCATACTATGACAGTTGTCCAATTACTCACGAAAACATGATTCTATTGGCCAATACAATTGGCATCATTTAAAACTCATAATGACCACAACGAGTACTAAAGCAGCTTCATAAATCGTCTCAGGGAAAACTTCATGTCTCCTTCACATCACCTATCTTTCTCTTCACAAATAAAACTGGAAGGCTTCACGGAGGTTACTCTTAGTTAGTCATCTCCCTTCTTAGCAGTTCTTGTGGTTGCTTCTCCAGTCCTTCAACTTCTATAGCATCATGGTTCGTCAACTGAGATCAGTTCAATGCCAACTTTATCTCCTGAGCAGGAGGGAATCAAAAAGGTTCATCAGAAAACACCAAAAAATTGTACAACAAGACTTCCAATGCCAAAGCTTTCTAAGGGTGGGTACTAATAGATGTCAGGAGAAATTGACAATCAATTAAGATTGGAGTAAGTGTTTCCATAGCAGCATTAATCTTAACAGATTTAAGTGGTTGAGAGTCATCAAAGTTAAGGTAGAACGAAGTAGATTGTTTAAAGTTCACCTATCGGATATGGTAGTCCATGGTAGCTTAGCAAAAGTCACCCAATCCATAACCAAAAGACCTCAAGGTCAATTATACCAAGAGTAAACAGATCCACAGAACGAACATGGTCGTTACACCAGACGGATAGTTCATATATCAGAGTCAAGTACATGTTTCAATATAGTGTGAGATAGATAAGCGAACCATTCAAGGTGTTGGAATCTTGTTTAGCTATTTAGCACAAGTGGTAGGTAGGTTGTGAATCATCGGTAATACGAACATCATATAACTGTCAAAAGTGAGGCGTATGGAATATCGGTTATCAGCATCATCATGCTCAGTTAACAATTCTGTACTAAGATAGTATTTACATTGCATCCTTCCAGAGGAAAACTAGTTGGCGGCAAGATTCATCATTCAAAGGGAGGGAGTAATCGTTCTATATCCATGGTTAATAATCACCAGAGTTCTCATAAGAGTAGTAATGGATTTTGCAAGACTGAGTAGTATCAGATGATACATTTATATCCAACACGGGTAATGAATTCATAGAATGTGTCAAACACATTAAGGTTAAATGACCTTCGGAATTGTTGGAGAGGTATCAGATTGTTTATCAAACAGATCGGAAGTGAAGATCAAAATCAGGTAGTGGTAGCAAAAGTTTAACAATCGGTACTCATGGTAGGGAGTTCAAAAATTTGTTTCAAATACCAAAAGTGAGACATAGGAGGATAGTTGTCAATATTTGAATGTTCAATCAACCAATCCCTTATAAGAATAAAATCAAGGTTAACTATCAAAGAAAGACGGATCAACAAAGCAAATCTTATTGTTCAAAATGAGAGGGAAACATTTTTATACTCATGGTTAAAAACACCACAAGACTTCTCATGGGAACAGAGATGGTTAAGACGAAATCAATTTGTGTCAAAAAATTCATAGATGATTATCAAAAGCAAGAGAGAAATAACAGAATGTATCAAGCATATCATCGACATGGAGATTCTCAGAATGCCCAAAGAGGCATCAAAATGATTAACAAAAGGATCAGAGGTCAGAGTCGGAATCTGAAGACAAGGATCAAATAGTGTCAGGCAATTACTATGCAAGTTTCAATGTTTTCAAGATTTAATTAGGTTTCAAATCTTAGGTGCAAGGCATAAGCTTTCAATTTCCAAAAGTGATCTCAACAGGCTTTAACCAAAAGCAAGGCACGAATCAGGGTGATGCGGAAGCAATGATACTTAAACAAATGACTTATAGTCTACCCATTCCTCACTGGTCAGAACTTAAGTTCCTATAGGGAAATCCTACAGCAAATTTTCAAAGGTTGTCCTACGAGCGCCTATAGTGGAAACTTAGTGGTCCAAACTTCACAGGTCAAGGGTAAATGTATTACGTATCGCAGCCTGTCTCTCTGATACCATAAATTGTAACACCCCAACCCGAAAAGGGTAAAGATGTCACAATAATGGTTTCATATCAGATCAAACCAAAGCATACATCTATAGTAATACAAGAATCTCAAAGGTTACAAATGAAATACTGAAACTACAAGGTTACAATGCGGATTACAATAAATACTAAGTCTAGAATAAATTCTTCTAGTCATCTCTAATCCAGAAAATCTATCAAGTATAGCCTTCTAAGTCCAAGGTACTCTCCACTCATCCCCAGCTTCCTACTAAAACCTGCCGCAGGAAAAGAAATGCGGCTGAGCTACGAGAGCTCAGTGAACAGATATAACGATAACAAAGCAGTAGTAGAGAAAGGTACAAAGCAACGGAAATAAAGGTCATGCAGATATAATATGGGTTAAGGGATAAGTAAATGAAAAGGAAAAAGAAAAAGGAACAGTAATCCACCACGAGCCCAGAAACAGATTATATCATATCAGAACAGTGTAACCATAAATCTTCATAATCATATAGAGGGGAGACCTCTCAGATAATCAGATAATGTGAGGGGTGTCCTCAGTAACCAAATGGAGTAGCTAGCTCCCAGATATGTGAAAGACGTGTATCGCACACACCATCAGTCACCAGATATATAACAGATAAACAGATAAACAGAAACAGATACAGATCAAATCTAGGATGCATCCATACGCCCCAGTAGGCCAGATTCTTCCTCTACGTAACTAGTCAAATCAAATCAGGGACGGGACAGGTCATCACTCTCCTGCCCTAGAGTCATGACATCGGTGCATCAATGACATGGACATGAAACCCTCATGCCTAGTGAAAACAGATAGTGGCTCGTAGTATCAAACTGTGGGTCAAGGGTCAAGTATCAAGTATCAGATGTTCAAGTTCAAGTTTCATATCAAGTGGTTCAGATCAAATTTCCATTTCAATTATATCAGAAGGTCCATATCAAAGGTTCATATCAATAGTTCAGTATCAGATGGTTCAATATCAGATGGTTCAATATCAAAAAGGTCAATATCAGAAAGGTCAATATCAGATGGGTCAATATCAGAAGGTTCAATATCAAAAGGGTCAATATCAGAAGGTTCATAATCAAAGTTTCATAGCAACAGTTCATTTAAAAAGGTTTCTATTTAAAAGTCCATTTAAAGCAATCTTTCAAAAATGGTTTTCATAATAAATGATCTTACAAAATAGTTTTCATAAAAATGGTCTTTCAAAACGGTTTTCATAAAGATGGTCTTAAAATAGTTTTCTTAAAAACTTTTAGTAACTTTCATTTAAAAGTAGTATCGCATCTTTTTAAAATAGCTTTTCTCACACATTTTCATATATAATTCAGAAAGGTTTTCACTTCTAGTTACCAAAATCAAATAATCCTTCAAAGTATCAAGTGATTCAAATATTCATGTTACAGGGTGACGAACGAGTCATATCAAGTATCAAGGGAACATGGCAAGGCTCAATTATCAAGGTTCACAAATCAAGGGAAACATAACAAGGTTCACAAATCAAGGGGAACATAGCAAGGTTCATAGATCCAGGGAAACATAGCAGGGTTCACAGAACAAGGGAAGCATAGCAAGGTTCAAGGGAAACAAGATATAAAAGAGAAAGGGAGAGTTCATGAGAAACCTGTGAGAAGTTCAGAATATCTGTACCTTATACCGCAAGTGAAAACACAACAGTAAATATAAAGGTCGGAAGCAAACTCCATCTTTAGCGAATCTACACGAATTCATAACTGTCTTACTAAAAACTTATTTAATTTATATTACTTATTTTAGTCGGCTTTCCATTTCTAGTAACTTTCCTTTTTAGGTAACTTTCCAAAAATAGCAACTTTCCATATTTAGTAACTTTCTATTTTTAGCAGGTTTCCATAATTAGCAGGTTTAAATATTATAATTAGGTTAAGTCATTAATTATGGAAGTAAGGTTTATTTTAGCAAGTATCAAAAGTCTAGGGTTAAATATGGCAAGTTTTCATATTCTAGGGTTTTAAATGTAAATATACCAAGGTTAAAGGTTTAAAATGAAAATATCACAAGTTACTCATTTTAAATCATAAGTTATCCAGAATTACACTCTTAACCCTTTAGGTTTAACAAATTTTAATTTATACCCCTTTAGTTAATTAAATTACAAATTAAACCCTATAATAATATAAATCACAATTTAACCCTTACCATATTTATATTTACACATCAAGCCCTTAATTTTACCAAATTACACAATTACCCATCAATTTAATAGATGATACGAATTATATCCTTCAAGTTTCATGAATTACAAAACTAGTCCCTTAATTATCTAAAACTATATTTCCAATCACAAATTATTCATAATTACACATTTAGCCTTTAAGTATTCAGAATTACATATCACACCCTTTATATCATTATTTATACGAATCACCTTTAAGTATTCAGAATTTACAAAATTAGTCCCTCTATTTATTTAGTTTCCAATTCGAAGTGTAATTTACAAATTAATCCCTTTACCTTCAAATTTTACACAAGATACCCTTATATTATATTTTATATATTTTACCCCTGATCTAAACCACCTTACAAAAATATCCCAAAAGTTCAAATAATTACAAAACACACCCTCTAATTTACAAAAATCAATCGGTAACATTTTTATTCAACAAAACTCTAACCCTAATTATTCCAATCATTAGATAATCATTATACAACCTTAAAAACACATTTATTGTTTAGATCTAATCATAAAATATTAACCCTAGTTCCATTCAATTAGGGTTTCATTTTTTTTCCTTATTTTCTCATAAATCAGATACATAAAATAATTAGCCACATGTATTCTAGACTTCAACAATTACTAAGATCATTTTTACAGAGTTGTATGATTTGTATAGAACACAGAAAAATTATATTCAAGGCCCATAAAATTCGTATGAACATATTTGGATTTTATTTGTGTTTTTGATCTCTATAATTATTACGATCAAACAAACGTGCATGGACCAGTATAATTAATTGATATGAGTCTTAAATGATTCAGAGATCATAAGAAAAATACCAAACGAATTTTAGAACGTGTGAATTAAGCGTGAGAATTTTGTGTACCTCGGATGAACAATTCGACAAACAAAAACTTCCCACAATCGACCCAGCTATTCCACGACCCCAAGCCTATTTTTCCTAGCTTCTTTGGATGTAGAAGAACACCAAAAAAATACCCAAGAGCCTCCAAAAATTCGAATGAATAAGAGAGGAATTTTATGTTTGTTTATTTTAGGGTTTTCGGTGGATTTAAAAGGGAATAAGTGGGAATTAATTGGAATGCCGAGTCAAGGGGGGAAAAGGAGCAATATACTCGGCCAAATAATGATAAGGTTGATTGTATATGATTTTTGTGATTTGTTTCCTTAATTGTTGATGTTTATCCCTTAATATAAAGGATTTCAAAATGTAAAATAGCTAATTAAATGTATTTTCAGTCCATGCATTATTTTTGTGTGTGACAATAATTTTTTTATGACATGTAAGATGTTAAAATGTAGTAATAAAAATTACCTTACTTCATATGTTGCTCATTACCAAAGGTTTGGAATTTATTTGGTGTTTTATGTAAGCTTTAATTAAATTTTAAAGTTTCAGGTACAATTTGGTCATTTTGCATGCTTTTAAATTTTAGGTTTTACAATTGAGGCAGTGAAAAATTGGGAAGCTCCTAAGTCCCCGACAGAAGTCCGATCATTTTTAGGCTTGGCAGGTTACTACCGACGTTTCATCGCGAACTTCTCCAAGATTGCCAAACCACTTACCTCACTGACTCAAAAGAACAAGAAATACGATTGGGGTGAAGCACAGGAGAATGCCTTCCAAACGTTGAAAGATAACGTATGTAATGCACCCATACTAGCCCTCCCCGAGGGACCCGAAGATTTTGTAGTGTACTGTGACGCGTCATGTCAAGGCCTTGGGTGCATGTTAATGCAAAGAGGTAAGGTGATTGCCTATGCCTCTCGAAAACTGAAGGTTCATGAGAAGAACTATACCACCCATGATCTGGAGTTGGGTGCTGTAGTATTCGCTCTCAAGATATGGAGGCATTACTTGTATGGGACGAAAAGTATTATCTATACTGATCACAAGAGCCTCCAACACATTTTCGATCAAAAAGAGTTGAACATGCGCCAGAGGAGGTGGATCGGGCTCTTTAGCGATTATGACTGCGAGATTCGCTACCACCCAGGTAAGGCGAACGTGGTAGCTGATGCTTTGAGCAGAAAATGAAAGACTCAGGCCTAGGAAAGTAAAAGCCATGAGTATAACCATACAGTCGGGTATCAAGGATAAGATATTAGCACATACAACTAGAGAAAAAGGACGACGGTGGACTGTACTTTGTAGACCGAATTTGGGTATCGTTAACTGGTGATGTGAGAACCCTAGTCATGAACGAAGCACATACAACGAGGTACTCTGTTCATCCAGGAGCAGATAAGATATACTATGACCTTAGAGACTTGTACTGGTGGCCAGGGATGAAGAAGGACATAGCTGTCTACGTTAGCAAGTGTCTGACTTGCTCTAAAGTGAAGGCAGAACATCAGAGACCATCTGGTTTGTTACAACAACCGGAGATTCCCGAATGGAAGTGGGAAAGGATAACCATGGATTTCATTACAAAGTTTCCGAGAACTAGTAGTGGGTACGATACGATTTGGGTCATCATTGATAGGTTGACTAAGTCTGCACATTTCTTACCTATCCGGGAAGATTATTCGATGGACAAATTGGCTAGACTTTACATCAAGGAGATAGTGACAAGACATGGTGTGCCTATATCGATTATATCTGATCGCGACAGCCGCTTCACGTCAAACTTTTGGCAATTATTGCAAAGTTCCCTGGGAACACACTTAGATATGAGTACGGCGTATCACCCACTGACCGATGGTCAAAGAGAGCGTACCATACAGACCCTAGAAGACATGCTCAGGGCATGTGCCATAGACTTCGGTGGCAATTGGGATACCCATCTTCCATTAGCCGAGTTCTCCTATAACAACAGTTATCATACCAGCATAGATATGGCATCATTCAAGGCACTTTATGGAATTGGGCGGAAGCTGGAGAGAGTAAAATGATAGGACCTGAGATAGTTCTAGAAACCACTGAGAAGATCATTCAAATTAAGGATAGGCTCAAGGCTGCTCGAGACCGTCAAAAGAGTTATGCCGACAACCGACGGAGACCCTTAGAATTCAGCATTGGTGATCATGTTTTACTCAAGGTATCACCTTGGAAGGGTGTTGTTCGATTTGAAAAGAGGGGCAAGTTAGCACCTAGATACGTGGGACCTTTTGAGATCACTGAAAGAATTGGTCCAGTGGCTTACCGACTAAAACTACCACAAGAGCTGAGTGGCGTTCATGATACGTTTCACGTGTCGAACCTTAAGAAATGTCTTGCTGATTAGACCTTACACATACCCTTGGAAGAAATTCAGATAGATCCTAAGTTACACTTTGTAGAGAAACCAGTTGAAATTTTGGAACCTGAGGTCAAGAAATTGAAGCGTAGTAAGATACCAATAGTTAAAGTCCGCTAGGACTCAAAGCGTGGACCCGAGTTTACATGGGAGCGTGAGGACGAGACGAAGCGAAAGTACCCTCACCTATTTTCAAATGTATCGGGTAACTCGAACTGAAACCTGGGACGGGTTTCTTCTGAGGCTGGGAGACTGTGACAACTGGTAAATTTCAGGAACCTTTAAGTTACCGCATTTCGTTTTAAATAAAGAATTTATCACTAGGACTTAGGATACATTTAGTCCACAACGCTCCAATACCTTGCTCCTGCTCCAGTTCACAATTTTAAACCATAAGACAATTCCCTAATCTTTAAACTATTTGCGGTTGTCAATTCAACAAACCATATTTGTTATTCAATATTTAACACCCGACATACCCGATTCTTTCAACGATTGTTTCTAACATATTTTTATACTTCCAAAATTATTACCAAAGTTCCAAAAATATTTTTTGATGCCTAAAGAAATTTCTTTACAACTTACGTTTAAATACTTATAACTTTCGTTAATTACCGAAACAATAAACAATGCATATTTTTAACACCCAATACCTACAAATATACACTTTTTTTAATAAAAAAATACTCATTTCATCTAAACTCTTAACCATTGGCCCCCCCCCCCCCCCTTCACTTATTATAGATATTAAGTAGACAAAATAGCACATGGCCATTAATTAGCCTCCAAAACCCCCAAAACAAGGAAGCTTATTCAACATGGAGGCTTAGCCTCCCAATTGCCCCCCCCCCCCAAAGTACCCCATTCGGCCCTCCTCCCCCTAGTTAAAATAATGAGATTTGACTTAACTATTGAAACCTTGAATATGCACTGGCGACTAAAAGTTATTAGACGCGTTAGAGACTATCGAGATAACCGTTGACATGACGACTAAAAGTTGGTCGCAAGATAAACAAGTTACATTTTCTAAAGTGGTAATTTTCTAAATAAAGGATCAAATTGACGCAACTATATTTTGACAAAAAATATTACAGCAACATGTACAAGTGATAAAGTAAAGTATAAACTTGCATGCATGGCCTTGTTTTCGAATCTAAGACACATGTAATACTTTTGTCGCGATTAGAGTTATCAGACTAAATTTGCTATTTACAATTTATCAAGCGGGATTTGCTTTTGCTGAGGTGAGTTCTCGTAGCCCCATTTTTAACGTGTTTTACCTGGGGGGAAAATGGTACTCAATATTTTACAAATGTTTTCATGCTGTGAATTACTGTTTTACATAATTTTGGACATATACGTGTGATGATGCAATTATATACTGTGATATGTTTGCTTTGTGATTACATGACTGCACCACTGTTAACTCTCTGCTGAGAGCCCACAGGTTATAGGTTCAGTAGGTGAAACTGTTAACTCTCTGTTGAGAGCCTACTGGTTGATAGATCTATCGGGGTAGCTCCCCACGTGATTTGGTTATGTGATTGAGGAACACGATAGGGTCAGTTGGCGTGACATTATTGCTTTTTGATAATGGGCTTGTAATTGGTATTCATTTCACTATGTCCTACTACTGTTCACAGCCACGTGGTTTAAGTTCTAAACCTACGAGCTCACCAACTTTATGTTGAAGTTTTCGAGTATCCATTTTCTGGTGTTAAGAACGAAGGTACCATAGAAGGTTGAGTATTGGCCCGACTTAGCAAGACTTAGTCAAGACCCTCCCGGGGTATATCTCGTGGAGTTGCATTCTGATATTAAATAATGATGTTGTGTAACTTTGAGACTCATGTTGTTTTGTATTTTGTATTCATCCCTGTAGTGAGAGTTTGTGACTATTATCAGTTCAATGTATTACATTTAGTATTTCTCTATTGTGACACTTTGTGTTCTTTACTAAGAAGTCATACCCCGTGAATGCCATTTCGCTGCGCCATTTTTGGGGTGTGACAGGCACTTCCGACCATAAAGTGCTTCAAATCGTGCTACCTTAATACTGGCATAATAACTGTTGTTGTAGGAGAATTTCGCTAACGGTAAGTGTCTATCCCACATGCTGGTAGCATGTCCTCCAAGGTTTAGATAGTTCTCTCGCTTTGACCATTGGTCTGCGGGTGATACGCAGTGCTCATGTCTAACCGGGTACCCAAGACCTTTTGAAGTGACTGCCAAAATCTAGATGTGAAACGGTTATCATGGTCCGAGATAATGGAAATCGGCACTCCATGCCGTGAGACTATTTCCTTCAGATATAACCGTGTAAGAGTACCCATCTCGTCGGTTTCCTTGATTGGCAAGAAATGTGCGGATTTGGCAAGGCGGTCAATAATGACCCAAATGGTGTCAAATCCACTTGATGTCTTGGGTAGCTTCGTAATGAAGTCCATTGTTATCCTTTCCCATTTCCACTCTGGAATCTCTGGTTGTATCAGCAAGCCGGATGGCTTTTGACATTCGGCTTTAACCATAGAGCATGTCAAACATTTTCTGACATACTCAGCGATATCTGCCTTCATTTTTGGCCACCAGTAGAGTTTCCTGAGATCCTGGTACATCTTGTCAGAACCGGGATGAATGGAATACTTGGACTTGTGTGATTCGTGCATAATGAGGTCACGTATTCCTTCGTAGAGTGGGACCCAACTTCTGTCCTTGAAACACAACAGTCCATCTGATCTTTTCACGAAACCATTCTCACTCTCTGGCTGTAACAATTCTTATCTTCAGGTTACTATTCATTCTCGTATTTTACTATTCATTTTTTAATATTTACTTCTGTATTTTTATTTATTATTCTCATTAATAAACCTATTTCCATGATAACGTGACAGTTTGAATTCTGTCGGGTCATTTTTGCAACATACGTCTAAGTTACCGGTTTCACGAACTGTGTCTTAATTTTACATTTAGGTTTAAACGTCATTTAAACATCCCTAAATGTCCATCCAATTTTCTAAACAAG
Source organism: Artemisia tridentata subsp. tridentata (assembly GCA_021014915.2). Classification (NCBI taxonomy): domain Eukaryota; kingdom Viridiplantae; phylum Streptophyta; class Magnoliopsida; order Asterales; family Asteraceae; genus Artemisia; species Artemisia tridentata. Next base: position 41,190,503 of record CP139503.1, on the reverse strand, counting down.
AAAAATATTTGTTTTTCATGTCTTACGATATTTCCACAAGTTTTGGATTTTTACGTTTTTCAATTTACGTTTTACGGGTTTTAAACCTACGTTTCGAGCATTAACAGCATTTACGCGGCCCGTTAAACTTATCACTCCTTTAATATACTTAAATAAAGTATATTGATAAGTTTAATCATTTCTACAAGTTTCCTATTTTTACGATACCCAGTTTTACGTTTCGTGATTTAAATACTTTACGTTAGCAATTACCGGGACCAAAACTCACTCCGTAAATAAGATAATACCAAGATTAACCATCTAGTCATTCATGCCTTTTCATAGGAAGTAGGGGTGAGCAGGAACCGCACCGCAGTCCGCAAACCGCAAAAAAACCGCAAAATCCGCAGCGCAAAAACCGCACCACAACAAAAACCGACGGTGCGGTTCTTGAAATTAGAAAAAACCGCATTTTGCGGTGCGGGTTGGGTTTTACCCAAACTCACTCCGTAAATAAGATAATACCAAGATTAACCTTCTAGTCATCCATGCATTGTCATAGGAAGAATCACCAAGACACTTGATGTCTTGGTAATGGCCTTGTCCAAGATTTCTACACCTATACTAACTTAATGTCTAAGTTATGCTTAATCTAAAGATACATGTATTCATCTAACCTTATAATTAGCCTCTAAGGTATATGAGAAGTATCTCATGACCGCCTCATCACCATAATGAGTCATATAAATGACTCTCTAGGCCATTTGGCATTGTTATGTGCAATCTTGCACAAGATTAAGACACATGCTTTACTTAGCTATTAAGATAAGATATGACTCATGCATTCCTAACCTCCTCAAGACCCTATATAAACCCCCTCCCCCTCCTTGTTTTTCCATCCACTATAATACACACAAACATACCCATAATTTATTTTTTTACTTCAAATTCTACAACAAGTATTCAAGCTACAAGTAAACTATATCAAATCCTTGCAAGTTTAGGTGATCCTCTTGAGTTTAAATCTACACAAGTCACCTAAGGTCTCATCACAAGCCCTTCAAGAATACAAGAAGTGTAGAAGGTTGCTAAGGTGTTGGAGATTGCTCAAAGTCCTAGTTCCAAGTCCTTGTTATTCCTTTCTTTGGAAAGCCAAAATTTGTAAGAAAATCTAGCTCACCTTCTTGATCAATGCCATTTACATTTTTAATTCATACTATATCTGTAACACCCCCAAAATATCGCAGTGGAATGTAATATCATTGGGGTGCTACTTATTAGTACAACAGTCATAATTATAGAAAATGACTATAAATGAGACATTTTTAAAAGTTTATCATTCGATTATAATAAAACATCAGAGTTACAAGAGGTCCCAAATAGTTTTAATTTGCATAACACGTAAACATAAAAGTTTATAATGGTTTATCGAATGATAATATTATACAAGCCATCAAAACGTTCTCCGTGCGACTTCGTGCTTGCCAAATACCTTAAGGACCTGAGATAAAACATGCGAAAGGTCAAAACAAAGGTTGAGTGAAATTCACAAGTTTATAAATAATTACTGGACCACAAGATTTCAGAGTTAAAATAATAATTGCAACGAATACAATTATGGTTAAATAATAATTATTGCTCTGAGCTCATGACACACAAACTGACTGAAGGTTCATAAAATGAACCAATGCCCTGAAAGGTATATTGCTATTTTACCTAAAATTCAAATATAGTGCGTTTGTGGCATCTTATCTGAACGCACAAACGAGATTCGTCAATCCCAATAGGCCTATTCACAATATTCATGTTCACTCGCAAGTGATTAATGGTTCATGATTCATTAGGGTTCGATTAAGTCCAAAGGTTCGAATTAAATCCAAAGGGTTCAAATTACTTCAAAGGTTCAAATTAAGTCAAAGAGTTCAAAATATATTAAATGGTTCAAAATCAATCTTAGACGTTCAAAGTGTGCCATAAGTCCAAAACAAGACATAAGTTACAAAATGCCCAAAAGTTCAATAATTAATTCAAAAGACCAAAACTATTTCCAAAACTCCACTAACATTTCAAAAGCCCAAATTAAATTTTAAAAGCCAAATATGTTAGTGCTGTTAGGATTTTTATAAAATGTCTATCTTTAAAAATTCATTACTGACAAACCGTAAAGAGTTAAATTTTGATCTTTATATCCCAGGGAAGGTATTTGAGTGTACTAACTAGATTTGTGGGTCTCACTGAGTCAAAAAAATTTCCTAACAGTAGTGCAATTACCAATTTACCCTTAATAACCCAGTTCTGATTTTAACAGCATCACAACAGTCCTGAAAAAAAATGCGATATCTAGAGTTCTACAAGCCCGCTTAACCCCAATTTTGCGGCCACATTTAAGTTAAGATGTTAGATATATTTCATAAAACTGGGGCAAGTAATGAAAATATTAGATCAATGAGATTTTTACGTTTAAAATCTGTTACTCAAAATATGACATGTTTCACGAAAACATTTTTAGTTTAATCATCGTAATGAGTTACTCAATGAAATTCCTGGAAAAACGACCGTAAGACATTGATCTATAACCACATATTTTTATTTAAGGTCCAAAGTCTACTGATTAGGGCAGTTAAATCCGTTTTTAAGCTTGGTCAGAGAACAGTTTTGCATGTCTAGTCCTTATTAGGTTTTCTAGTTATCTAGCATATATACCAAGTATAACCAAGCATAATAAATATATTGAACATATAAAATACATAGAAAACAAGTATTTTCAGAAGTGAAATGAAAATAGAGGAGGTTTCTTACAAGAGTGAGATGAAAGCACAAGAATCAAGGTCAAGAATCACTAGATCCTAAATCAAGAACTAACAATCCCAAGCTTCCAATCCTTTTACCCAACTTTAATAACCCCTTGTTAAATCACCCAAATACTTGTAAGAACTTTGTAAAATCTCTTCCAATAACTCCTAGATTAACTTTGAAAAATAGTGAGATTGATGTGTTTATTTAGTGAAATGAACCAAGGATCACTTGTTAGGACTACAAGTCTTCAATCTTGAATCAAGAAATAAGTAAAATAAAAAGATGAATTTGGTGTTTTGGTGTAGTATAAGCATGGCAAGAAAAGTGAACAAAAGAAGATGAAGAAATTTTGTTTGAGATCTAGTTTAGTATATCATGCAAGATAAAGACTCCATGTGTCCTAAGTAGTAATCAATTTAAGACACCACATCAAATATGTGTCACAAATATTAGGCATGGCACAAGGATATGAATAAGATGAAGATTTTGTTTATATTAAGTTATATTAATAGTTTAAGGTTTAGAGGGTATCGTTTGATCTCGGTAATTACTAACGTTAAATCCTTAAGTCACGAAACTTAAAAACGGGTAATGTAAAAATATAAAACTTACAAAAATATTAAAACTTGACATCAAAACCTATTTTGATATTTTAGGTGATCCTTGAGTTTGTTGGGTGATTACTTGATGTTTAAAAATTGAAACCGCGCGAAACACAAAATGTGCAAAGTTTAACTAAAAATGCAAAAGTAAAAATGGGACATTTAAATTATGATTGTAAGAAACCTAAATGCATAAAAATAGTTATACTGTATACTGTCAAGTGTCGGTTCGAGTTAAATGTACGTTTAATGAAGTACGTGGAATAACCTATCTAGTTATTCGTAAGAGCGAATTTACTTAAATTAAAAAAATATTAAGTAAAATTAAATAATTAAATAATGACCTGAAAATTATGAATTGTTACAGTACCTAATCCTTAAAGGGAATCCCATACCGGGATTCAGTTCGAGATAGATGTCGATGATTTGTTGGCGAAGAGATGTGGTTATTTCCCATGCATCTGGTCTTCTTTTTCCTAAGTGTATTCCGGTCCTCGTCGAGAGTTCCAACGAATTTTGACAATCGGAATATGGCTCTGCTTCAGTCGCTTGACCTCTCGGTCCATGATTTCTACAGGTTCTTCGACAAAATCAAGTTTGTCGTCAAGTTGAATCTCCTCTAGTGAAATGTTGAGGGTTTCCTCTGATATGTATTTCTTCAAGTTCGAAACGTGAAATGTGTTGTGTACTCTACTGAGTTATGGTATAAGTTCGAGTTGGTAAGCTACCGAACCGTCTTTAGCCAAAATTTTGAAGAGTTCAATGTACCCCGGGTTTGTTTTTCCTTGTTTCTCGAAACGTATCTCGTATTTTCATGGCGAGATTTTCAGCATGATTATATTTCCAACCTAAAATTCTAATGGATTACGTGTCACATTGGCATAACTCTTCTAATGACTTCGTGCGGTTTGCAGTCTGTTGTCTAGGAGTGTTGTTCCTAAGCCCTGATACATATTAATGATTAATGTAGATGGGACAACCACGGAGGCGTACTATCAGTCGAAAGAAGTAGATATCAGTGTTATGGAAGAAATGATATGCACAATAAAATTGAAAGAGCTAATGAATCATAAAAATAGTAATGTGATTCTGCCATGTGTAATATTTAGGAGCAAACATTGCTTAAAAGGGATAGATTAAATATTTGTATGAACAAAGGAGAAAACCATTATCGATCAATGCAAATGATGGTATTGATGAATAATAATAATGGATCAAAATTAGATATCAAGAACATTTGTACTTATCATGAGCAAAGAGTGTTCGAAAGAAGATAGGTATTTGTATGAACAAAGAAACAAACCGTTACTAACCGATGCAAATGGAAGTATCAATGAATTAAAACAACAATGAATAGGTTTAGATATCAATATCATTCGTACAAGTATGAGCATGGAGTGCTCGAAAGAAAGATTTGATATTCGTACGAACAATGAAGCAAACGAAAGGGTGTGTAAAAGAGAAGCCAATGCAAATAGAAGAATCATAATTTATCACAATAGTAAAGAGAAGAGATATAGAATATCAGCACGAAGTAATTCAATTAACTGAGAGAATCAATCGAATCAAACCATTAGCCAAAAGAGGCCAATACTGAAAGACAGAATTCTGAATGAGGTTCAATAATGAGACAGACAATATTTATTACGAATGTCAAATGAGAATGAATAATGAAAATCCATATCTAAGAAGGATAATAAACATCATGATTGTTAAGAGAGATTAAGTGAAATGGACAAGAATTGAGAAAGCAATAAGCATTACAATATGTTAAATGAGAACAAATGAGATAGACAATAAATGTGAAAGCAAACGATAAATGAGGAAGACAATAAGTGTCGCGAAGGAGATCAACAATAAATGATGAAGTCCATAAATATTACGAATGTTAAATGAGAATAACTGAGAAATCAATAAATGAGAAAGACAACTGATAGCACGAATGCTAACTGAGAGTAAACAATTAATGAGAAAGGCAATAAGTGACAAAGACAATAAGCATTGCGAATGCTAATTGAGAATGAATGGGGACCAACAATAAATGAGAAAAGCATTACGTTGTAAGCATGCATGTTAAATGAGAACAAACATAAAATGAGAAAGACATTGAGTATTACGAAAGTTGATTGAGGATAAATGAAAACAAATAATAAATGGTAAAGTCAATAAACATCACGAATGTTGATTGAGTAAGATCCGTATTTAGCTCCTCGAGCTTTATTCTGCTCCAACAAGACTGTAGGTTGGCCATCACAGCTCGTGTAATATCTTTCATGATGTGCCATGTGTGTCATTAGTGATGGGATGCTGTGGCGGATGGGCTCTTTGGTGATAAACTCTGATCGGGTGGGAGGAGTAGGTGTAGTAGTGGTTCTCCTCCTCGTCTTCTGAGGGGTTCTTCTTCGAGTGAGTGATTCTTTTTTGGTTTGGGTTCATACTCCATAGCCTTGTCCTCGAATGGCTCCGTCTCACTTTTAGACATTAGTATGTAGGTTGGTAAAGTGGGTGTCAGAGTGGTGGCCGACGAGTTCTCCAATTTGTCCTTGGAATCGAAAGATAGCATTAAGTTAGGGTAAACATTGCTGTCAAATTTCGGCGTTACATTCCTAGCGCGTAATTCTTCAAAACCAAAGGGAGTGAAAAAGAATGAGATATTATAAAGTCGTGTTTCGAAAGTAGGTGTTCCAAGGCGGCACGTCAAAGTCAAGTTCTAATCAACCGACGTGTCTTTAGGCAATGGTTTACAAGGCGATGTACAAGTTCCATGAGTATGGGACGAATGTTCAAACTCATCTCTGGAGACAGATGGTAAGACAATCAAGGGAATTCGATAGACTGTAACGGGTTTGTGTAAAACGATGTTATGAAAGATCATGAAAAGTTTTAGCGAATCATGTAATTACTCGCAATGTTTTGAAATTAATTGAGACCATTGTTTTACTCACAATGTCTCGAAAACAAATGAGATCATTGTGTCATCCACAATGTCTTAGGAAAGTTTTAAAGATCATTAAAATGTAAGTGTAGGTATGTGATCGGGGAAAACAGGGTTTGACCTGAAGTTCTGGAAACGAGTATAAGAGATCAAAATCAATCAAACATATATATAAATAATATTTTATATAAATAAATAGTGGTCAAAAGTCACTCAAATGTATATATAAATATTCTTTATATATAAATAGAATAATGGTGCATAAAATTGTGCATAAGTGTTCGGAAAGTGTAAGCGCAAGGATAGAGTAAGGCAATGCAAAGTGGAGTGGTTAAATATAAAAAGCGGTTATAGTCTAGGTCTAAAATGCGACCTGGTTCTCTATAACCATGGCTCTGGTACCAATTTGTAACACCCCCAAAATATCGCAGCGGAATGTTATATCATTGGGGTGCTACTTATTAGTACAACAGTCATAATTATAGAAAACAACTCTAAATGAGACATTTGTAAAAGTTTATCATTCGACCATAATAAAACATCAGAGTTACAAGTGGTCCCAAATAGTTTTAATTTGCATAACACGTAAACATAAAAGTTTATAAAGGTTTATCGAATGATAATATTATGCAAGCCATCAAAACATTCTCCGTGCGACTTCGTGCTTGCCAAATACCTTAAGGACCTGAGATAAAACATGCTAAAAGGTCAACACAAAGGTTGAGTGAAATTCACAGGTTTATAAATAATTATTGACCATAAGATTTCAGAGTTAAAATAATAATTGCAACGAATACAATTATGAGTAAATAATAATTATTGCTCTAAGCTCATTACATGAAAACTGACTGAAGGTTCATAAAATGAACCAATGCCCTGAAAGGTAAATTGCCATTTTACCTAAAATTCAAATATAGTGCGTTTGTGGAATCTTATCTGACCGCACAAACGGGATTCGTCAATCCCAATAGGCCTATTTACAATATTCGCGTTCACTCGCAAGTGATTAATTGTAACACCCCAACCCTATAAGGGTAGAAGTATTACGTTATGATGACATATCAAAGCAACACAAGCATATGACTTAAATAATACAAATGAATTTCGAAGGTTACAAAGGGAAAATCTGAAATACAAGGTTACAAATGAGAATTACAATAAATTCTAAGTCTAAACACGTAATCACTTCTAGTCATCTATAATCCAGCATAACTATCAAGGTATAGTCTTCTAGGTCCAAAGTACTCTCCACTCATAACCCAACTTCCAACTAAAACTTGCCGCAGTAAAAGAAATGCGGCTGAGCTTAAAAAGCCCAGTAAACAGATATATATAAACGAAACCAAAAGATAAGGTACGAGCATATAAAGTATGATGCATTGGGAAAAGCATAAGGTATAACAATTTGATATCAAGTAAGGAAAGGAAAGGAAAGATTAGTAATCTACCACGAGCCCAAACAAATCAAATCATATCATAGTAACCATAGAGTAGCTAGCTCCCGAACATGTGAAAGACGTGGATTGCACCCAACATCAAACACCAAACAGATCAAAACATAGCATACACAAAGCATACACAAAACGTACCTAGGATGCATCCATACACCCCTGCAAGGATATTAGTGGCCAAACATATATAATAATTGAGCTCATAATAAATAACAAAAAGGGACGGGACGGAACATCACTCCACCGCCCTAGAGTCATGTCAGAGGTGCATCAATGACACGGCCATGGAACCCCCATGACTAGGAAACAAAGTGGCTCGGGTATCAAACTGTAGGGTTTAAAAATCATATTATACCAAAGGTCCATTATTTTCATAGCAAAGGTTCAATTCAAATGTTCATTTAAAGAAATCTCTTGATAATGGTTTTCATAAAAGTAGTCTTTAAAAGTAGTTTTCAGAAAAGATAGTTCATAATTCTATATAAAAGTGGTATCGCATCGTGCTTATAAACATCATTTTAAAATAGTTTTTCTCAAAACATTTTCATGATATAATTAAGAAAGGTTCTCACATCCAGTTACAATATCAACGTTTTACAAATCTAATATCTAAAAGATGTGTACGAATCATAAGAAACCTTTTCATGATATAATAAGAAGGCTCAGATCAACGGCATCATGGTCAAACTAATATCTAAAAGATGTGTACGAATCATGAGAAACCTTAAGAGATAAGGTCAGAATATCTGTACCTTAGATCGCAAGTGAAACACAAATAGAAACATAAAGATCGAAAGCAAACTCCTTCTTCAGCGAATCTACACAAATACATGATCGTCTTATTATTAATATCTTATTTAAATCAGATTACTTATTTTAGTCGGCTTTTCATTTTTAGTAACTTTCCAATTATAGTAACTTTCTATTTTTAGCAGGTTTCCCGAATTAGTAAGTTTCCATAATTAGTAGGTTTTCATACATAGTATCTTAGGGTTACTTTATTCTAATTAGGGTTTATTATGCAAATGTATCAAGTTTAGGGATTATGGTGCAATTATTGTAAGATTATGGTATGAAATGCAAATATTACAAAGTTACATGGTTTCACAAGTTTAGCCCTTCAGTTTAGAAAATGATAAGTTCAACCCTTAAGTTTAAATATTACACAAATAACCCTTTATTTAACCTTTTTTTTAACTTTTATTAGCTTTTATCTATGAACAGATCACAACTTGTCGAATTTTTCTACCACATCAGGACTCAAAGATAAATTCCACAAAAATTCACACAAGTACTTTCATGTCTTTAGAACTCACAAGTATTTTCCCAGAATTTATTTGTTAGTTTAACCCCACAAGAAAAATGCTCCAACTCAGACTACCTAGAAAATGTAACTGCTGTGGTACCCAGAAAGTATCCAATTGGTTGACCCACCAATACATCCAGGAAAAATCCCCAAAAATTCATGCCATTACTAAGCTTATAGAAGTTAAATTCTGGAAAGTTTTATGACCCAACTCCTCATGGTTTGAAAATGAAAAATCGGCCAAGTGGACTGATTTTCAAAATCCCGAATTCAGTTTTGACACTTGAACTTGTAAAATCAGAAAAGATATCTTCCCGACCTATAAAAATTACAAGGCTTACATATTCAGAAAGCTCTTTTCCTGAACTTGATTTTAGACCCAAGAATCACTCAAAAATACGTTGATATCATCAAGATAGACCCCTTTCAATTTGACATTAATTTCTATCAGCAACTAGGGTTTATAATTTTTATGTGGTCGGTTTAGGTTTATACATTCCAATGATTTATCTCTTGTTACAAAACGATTATGAATGATATAAAACAGATATAGGTCGACTTATGTGTGGTATTAACATGTGTAAACAACTCGAAGCAAAGCAATAACATAAGGCCGATTAGATAGGGTTTTCAAAGTCGTTATTTTATGTGGTTACTTGTTATGATTTTATGTAGCTTTTCTTCTATTGTGTTATGTGAATTAACTCGACAAGAACAACAAGGTAGGAACGAAACATATCAAGAATCAAGACAAGTAAAGTCGTATTTGAACAAGGATGATACTAGTTACCCTTGATGCGTGATAAGGAGAAACAAAAGAACCACAAGGATCGATTCACCAAGTGAGTTTCCAGCCGAAACCCTAACCAAGACTTCTTCGAAGAACTGCCAAAGAAACCCACGATCGAACCACCACTTGAACCTGCTGTAGCACCTCGAAAAAACCACCAAGAAGAAGCACCCAAGAACCTCCTTTGCTGCCTTGTTTTGGATCGAACAGGAACAGAAAGAAAGTAGCAGCCGAGCTTTGTTTTGAATCGACTAGGAAAAGAGAAAAGTAGTAGCCGATTGTTTTATGTTATAGGTTTTTAGGGTTTTGCAAATGGAGTAAAGATTTTCGGTATAGAAAGGATATGGCAAACCGTGTGGTGTGATTAGGGTTTAAAAAGGAAAGAATCAAGTATAATGTGATTGTGATTTATTTATAATTATCACTTGGGCTAAGCTTATGTGCATGATCACCTCTTCAAATTTTCGGTCCATACTAGGAGTAATTAGGCGTGTGATTTTATTTGTTAAAATGTGTACATTCGTTTTATTCGTTCAATTATTATCCGTTAGTTACTTAGGATATACTCGGGATTAAATGTCTTAATGTTTTAAACGCCCTTTCTGAATTTGAGATCAAATGGTATTTTGGGTATTTTACGTGTTCCAAAATTTCGGGTTTTACATTAATGGTTCATGATTCGTTAGGGACTTATTTTGGCAATATCGGTACTTTAGCAATAATATGTTCTGATAAGCATACAGTTTAAATCACTTGTGTCCAAATTGTAAAATAGCATGTATCTCACCCAATGGGTTTATAAAAAGTAAGAGTTAAAGTGGGGCTATGAACTCACCGAAAGGAAAGTGAACAATCAAAGTGAATGTAGTGATGAATAAACCGCAGGTGTTCTACGAGCAACCTAGACATATACGTGTGTCTCAGATTCTAAAATAATAAGTATGTCTATATGCTTTATAGATTATTATTTCAATTATGCCTGGTGCATAATATATAAATATGTGTCAAGACAAGTCATAAGGGTTTGATTAAGTCCAAGGGTTCCAATTAAATCAAAAGGGTTCAAATTACTTCAAAGGTTCAAATTAAGTCAAAGAGTTCAAAATATATTAAATGGTTCAAAATCAATCTTAGAGGTTCAAAATGTGCCATAAGTCCAAAACAAGACATAAGTTACAAAATGCCCAAAAGTTCAATAATTAATTCAAAAGACCAAAATTATTTTCAAAAGTCCACTAACATTTCAAAAGCCCAAATTAAATTTTAAAAGCCAAATATGTTAGTGCTGTTAGGATTTTTATAAAATGTCTATCTTTAAAAATTCATTACTCACAAACCGTAAAGAGTTAAATTTTGATCTTTATATCCCCGGGAAGGTATTTGAGTGTACTAACTAGATTTGTGGGTCTCACTGAGTCAAAATAATTGCCTAACAGTAGTGAAATTACCAATTTACCTTTAACAACCCAGTTCTGATTTTAACAGCATCACAACAGTCCTGGGAAAAATGCGATATCTAGAGTTCTACAAGCCTACTTAACCCCATTTTTGCGGCCACGTTTAAGTTAAGATGTTAACTACATTTCATAAAACTGGGCTAAGTAATGAAAATGAATAGATCACTGAGATTTTTACGTTTAAAATCTGTTACTCAAAATATGACATGTTTCACGAAAACATTTTTAGTTTAATCATCGTAATGAGTTACTCAATGAAATTCTCGGAGAAACGACCGTAAGACATTGATCTATAACTACATATTTTTATTTAAGGTCCAAAGTCTACTGATTAATGCAGTTAATTCCATTTTTACCCCTACTCAGAAAATAATTTTGCATGTCTAGTCCTTATTAGGTTTTCTAGTGATCTAGCATATGTACAAAGTATAACCAAACATAATAAAAATATTGAACATATAAAATACATAGAAAACAAGTATTTATAGAAGTGAAATAAAATACGAACTAACAAACCCAAGCTTCCAATCCTTTTACCCAACTTTAATAAACCCTTGTTAAATCACCCAAAATACTTGTAAGAACTTTGTAAAATCTATTCCAATAACTCCTAGATTACCTTAGAAAAATAGTGAGATTGATGTGTTTATTAAGTGAAATGAACCAAGGATCACTTGTTAGGACTACAAGTCTTCAATCTTGAATCAAGAAATAAGTAAAATAAAAGATGAATTTGGTGTTTTGGTGTAGTATAAGTACAGCAAGAAAAGTGAACAAAAGAAGATGAAGAAATTTTGTTTGAGATCTAGTTTAGTATATCATGCAAGATAAAGACTCCATGTGTCATAAGTAGTAATCAATTTAAGACACCACATCAAATATGTGTCACAAATATTAGGCGTGGCACAAGGATATGAATAAGATGAAGATTTTGTTTATCTTAAGTTATATTAATAGTTTAAGGTTTAGAGGGTATCGTTTGATCTCGGTAATTACTAACGTTAAATCTTTAAGTCACGAAACTTAAAACCGGGTAACGTAAAAATATAAAACTTACAAAAATATTAAAACTTGACATCAAAACCTATTTTGATATTTTAGGTGATCCTTGAGCTTGTTGGGTGATTACTTGATGTTTAAAAATTGAAACCGCGCGAAACGCAAAATGTGCAAAGTTTAACTAAAAATGCAAAAGTAAAAATGGGACATTTAAATTATGATTTTATGAAATCAAAATGCATAAAAATAGTTATACTGTATTTTGTCAGGTGTCGGTTCGAGTTAAATGCACGTTTAATGAAGTACGCGGAATAACCTATCTAGTTATTCGTAAGAGTGAATTTACTTAAATTAAAAAATATATTAAGTAAAATTAAATAATTAAATAATGACCTCAAAATTATGAATTTTTACAATATATGTTTAGTTATATTGATCATATGATGCTTAATGCCTTATAAATCAAGCTTACACTTATATGTTAACTTATGCAAGTAAACAAGTGAAATTAGTGGTTTTATACTATGAAAAACGACCAAACTAAATACCCATTGTAGAAAACTAGAAGGGGGGTTGAATAGTTTTACCGTTTTTAAAATTAATTTGCTTTGAATACTTAGTGTGATTTCAACTAATGCAAATAATAAACAATAAATAACATGCAAGTAAAGAAAGAAACGATCAAACCATAATACGTTTGTTTATAGTGGTTCGGCCTACAAGGACTCTTTTCCTTGCCTACTCCACTCCTCGAGCCTCTAACTCGAGAGTTTTTCTTCACTAAGAAACAAGCTCCCTTCTCGGCGGAGAAAACCTTTACAAACATCGCTTACACTTTTTCCGGTACAAAGCTAAACACCGAGTTCTTTTACAAGGGCACAACCACTCCCGATACACTATGTATTTTGAGGACTAAAATACTAACCGATCACTACTGTGGTATTATGATTGTTTGGTACAAACAATGATGTGTGAAAAACAACAAATTCACACAATGACTAACTAACAAGTCTTGCAACGCTTTGTTGAAGCTTGTGATGCTTTGATCTTCTTGCTACAAAGAAAGATCACTAACAATGAAATATGAAATATGAATGGGTTAGAAATGAATTAAAGAATGTATGATGTTGTTTATGCTTATGAATGATGAGAAAACATGAATGTGTGGCTTTCTATTTATAGGCCAACTGCCTCAACAAGCTACGGATGGGATGGATCCAAAATGAGGGATCCGTTCGTGTATCCTTTTGGTTCAGCGGGAATCTGACAGCAAATCTTCAAAAATCTTCACCAAATCTAACCAAGATATTTCCATATCTTTTCATTTATTAAGGATCTAAGCAAGATATTCATATGATCTTCAAAATCTCCTAAAGATTTCAAAGTGATGCATGCCATGATGTCATAGTACATTTTCCAAATTTAGAATTAAAATGTATATGAAAGTAACTTGTAAATGTATATGAATATGTAACAGGTATATACTAGAGACTATATATGTAACATGTAGATTATGTTATGTGTTTATGAAAAGCTTGTGACTATATATGTAAAAGACTTAACTATATTTATGTTTTGCTAAAAATAAAGTTTATAATTTTCATTAACCAAATTTAGCAAAGATCGTAAAATATAAATAATGTTTTTTAGACGATATTTTTATTAACAATCTCCCCCTTTTTGTTGAGGACAAAACATAAAGTTAATTTTTAAGAAGTGAGATAAATAGAGTGCAAGTATTTTAAAAATATAGATTAAACTAGTTTTATGCAACTTTAAAATCAAATTTAGCCATTTTAAATTGTATAAAATGTATGATGTATGAGTTTAATATTTTCTCCCCCTTTTTGTCGAAACAAAAAGAAGAAATGCGCAGCGGAATGTAGTGCAAGCCCTTGGTTAATACTCCCCCTAGTTAGGGTGCCAAGTATAATGATGCATAAATTTTGAGTGCTTGATTAGCTCCCCCTTGGACAATACTCCCTCTAGTTAGAATGCCAAGTATATGATGCATGAATTAAAAATGCTACAAAATAAAGGTTAGTGCTTGATTAGCTCCCCCTTGGTCAATACTCCCCCTAGTTAGGGTGCCAAGTATATGATGCATGAATAATGAGTGCTACAAAACAAAGGTTAGTGATAAGAAGTCACAACCAACCATGTATAATAATAAGTCACAACTAACACACAATCATCAACAAACATCTTTCATTTGAAAATATTTTGTGACAAAAGTCACAAAATTTGGCTATAATGGAGATGCAACAAAGGAAATAAATAGAAAAATAACTTAGAAAGAAAAGTCCTAGAATAAAAATCCTAAGATAAAAAAAATAACTTAAAAAAGAAAAATCCTAAGATATAAAGCTCCTAGTGTGAGCATCTATTGAGGAGGATGAGAAAGAGCGTTAAAACGCTCGAGGATGTGGTTTAAGATGAATCTCATCTTGTTTTGTAGCTCATGAACCAAAATGTTGGTTCTTTGAGTGAGATGAGCGGTTCGTTCACACATGGGGCAACCATGGCGAGGGAAGTTTGGTGGTAGTGTAGGTTCGTTTGTTGGTGGTGGTGGTGGTGGAACATAGGAGGATTGGCGGTTGGGATTTGGTGGAGTGATGGAGGAAAGTAAGGTGGTTTGGAGTTCCATTGCATCATGGAGGTGAGAATCCACCATGTTGGAAAAGGCATAGAGGTGGTCAAGTTCCTCATTTATTTGACTTTGAGTTTGTGGAGGGTCAATCCACGTTGACTCATCAATGCCTTGAAGTGTTGAGGTTGGTGAGAAGAGTTGAGGTTGGTGAGAAGAGTTGAGGTTGAGGTTGTTGAGGTGGCGGAGCTTGATCTCCGTATAGAGGGCTATGAATTTCCCTATAAATAGGGTGGAAGAGTAATGGTTGTTGTTGTGAAGGCTCACTCTCATATGGCAATGGTGGTGGATTGGTTGATCTAGGTGGTAAGTCTTCTAGAGTTTCCAAGTAGGGGTGTGGCAAACAACTCTATAGGTTGGAGTTTTGGAGATCTAGGAGGTGATGGTGATTTTGGTATTTGAGATGGTGCGAGAGGTGGTGTGGTAGCCACTGGTGTTTTTGTTGGTGGTGGAGTTGTGATGATGATATGTGATGATGTTGGAGTGGACAAGGTAAGAAAGTTTTCATCATTGATTGGAGATGAGATGTTGAGTGGTGATGAGTCTGATGATGAGGAGTTGAGGTTGACAAAGCAACATGGTCTTACACTTATCCTGGCAGTTCTTCTATGTGGTCTAGATGGTGATGAGGAGTTGTTTGACTTTGTCATTATGAAGAAAATGTTTGAGATATGTAGAAAATCTACTAGAAATGGTGGTGAAGGTGTGAGAAATGATCATCCTAAAGGTTCCAATTTATAGAATCCAAGATTTATGGAAGAGTGTGTTTGGATTTGATGTTAAACCATATAAAAATGGTGGTTTCTAATGATTTGGAAGTGGAAGGGAAGGTTGTCAAATCACTAAAGTCAATCCAATGGAATTGAGTTGAGTGAAATGAAGAAGATATGTAGTTAATGCATGGTGGTAAGTGGAAAATCTCATGATGTGACTGACCCACGGATGGCAAGGAACCATTTTGAGGGATCCTTGCTTTGTGGAGAAAGGTAACTTGAGTGAAATTTTGAAATCTTAAGTTTTGGTGGGAAATTGTTTTTCTATTAGTCTAAGTAAGCTAAGGTGATCTTAATATGAAGGAATATAAGTTAAAGAACCCTAATAACAAGAATGAGTGAACTAAAGTGCGATATTAAACTAAAATTTAAAAATTATAGTTGTTAAATGGCGGAACCAAACGATAACACAGGCGGAACCAAGAATTTGGTTCCGCCTGATCCGTCAGGAAATTTTTGGCGGCACTAAAAATTTGAACGGACGAAACCAAATTTTTGGTTCCGTCCAATCCGCCGATAAAAAAAGTAAACATAGGCAATTTTTG
>CP139503.1:41021495-41174123 GCA_021014915.2 Artemisia tridentata subsp. tridentata | reverse complement strand
TATTGTAGAGTCAACTAAGATATGTAGATGATGCATGCCATGATGTCATGTATATTTCTATTTTAAAAAAATAAAAATAAACATGTAAATGTATATAATGTAATTCCTAGTGATCATGTAATGTGTAAAATGTGTTTTAAAAGACTTGTTTCTATAAATGTGAAAGACTTAATCTTATATTTATGTATTGCTTAAAGATAAACTTTGTAATTGTCATTAACAAAATTAAGCATAGATCGTAAAATATAAATAACGTTTTTAGGACGATTTGGTTCAAATAGTGGTGGTCTTTGCATAGATTGCCCTTCTTTGAAAATTTCAAAATCCATGGATCGTTCCAAGTTTTAAAATAATATATATTTTAAAGATCTTGAGTAACGTAGCTCTTGATGCCAATTGTGGAAAACTATAAGGGGCACTAGTACAAAAACGACCTATGGTCTCACATGGTCGATTTGGAACAGCCACACATTCAAATATTTGTGTGGCTGAAGGTAGGTAAATTGACAGCATTTACGAGTTAGTCACACATGAGCATTTCGAATGTGTGACCATAAGAACTCTATTGCCACACAATCGACCCTTATGTGACTAAACGTAACTGGTGATTTTGTTCCAGATCATTTAGTCACATATGCATTTGGAACGTGTGACAAATACAATTAACCTTGATGCCATATATGGTCACACTAAACTTATAGTCACATTTGCTTCTAATAGTATGACCAAATGCCATATACGGTCACACAAAACAGTTTGTCACACATTATTTAAGTGTAGCCAAAATCCAGTACATATAGTCACACTAAACAGTTTGTTACACATTATTTAAATGTAGCCAAAGCATGCTTTGTGTGACTACATGTTATCAAAGGCCACACAATAACAAAATTCATGTGGCCATTGGATGTTTAATAGTCACACAAAATACACATTCCTTCACTTTAAACATCATATGGTCACACTTATTCACACTTTTGGTCACTTTATGCTTAGTTGTATGTGACTAAATACACCCCAAAAGCATCGTTTGTGTGACTAAATGTTACGAAGGCCACACAAAAACAAAATTCATGTGGCCATTGGATGATAAATAGCCACACAAAATACACATTCCTTCAATTTAAACATCATATGGTCACACTTATTAACAATTTTGGTCACTTTATGCTTAGTTTGTATGTGACTAAATACACCCCAAAAGTATGCTTTGTGTGACTAAATGTTACCAAAGGCCACACAAAAAAAAATTCATGTGGCCATTGGATGTTCAATAGTCACACAAAATACACATTCCTTCACTTTAAACATCATATGGTCACACTTATTCACACTTTTGGTCACTTTATGCTTAGTTGTATGTGGATAAATACACTCCCAAAAACATGATTTGTGTGACTAAATGTTACCAAAGGCCACACAAAAACCAATTTCATGTGGCAATTGGATGATCAATAGTCACACAAAATACACATTCCTTCACTTTAAACAGCATATGGTCACACTTATTAAACCTTTTGGTCACTTTATGGTTAGTTGTATGTGACTAAATACACTTCCAAAAAACATGCTTTGTGTGACTAAATGTTACCAATGGCCACACAAAAACAAAAGTCATGTGGCAATTGAATGATCAGTAATCACACAAAATACAAATTACTTCACTTTAAACAGCATATGGTCACACTTATTAACACTTTTGGTCACTTTATGCTTAGTTGTATGTGACTAAATACACCCCAAAAACATGCTTTGTATGACTAAATATTACCAAAGGCCACACAAAAACAAAAGTCATGTGGCAATTGGAAGATCAATAGTCACACAAGATACACATTACTTCACTATAAACAGCATATGGTCACACTTATTAACACTTTTGGTCCCTTTATGCTTAGTTGTATGTGACTAAATACAGCTCAAAAACATGTTTTGTGTGACTAAATGTTACCAAAGACCACACAAAAACAAAATTCATGTGGCAATTGATGACCAATAGTCACACAAAATACACATTACTTCACTTTAAACAGCATATGGTCACACTTATTAACACTTTTGGTCACTTTATGTTTAGTTGTATGTGACTAAATACACCCCAAAAACATGCTTTGTGTGACTAAATTTTACCAAAGGCCACACAAAAACAAAAGTCATGTAGCAATTGGATGATTAATAGTCACATAAAATACACATTACTTCACACTTATGCTTATATTAACACTTTTGGTCACTTTATGCTTAATTGTATGTGACTAAATACTCAAAAGAAACATGCTTTGTGTGACTAAATATTACAAAAGGTCACACAAACATAAAATCCATGTTGTTTTTTGAACAGCCACAGTCAGATATTTATGTGACTAAATGTACGAGAATAAAATACAAAGCCACACTTGATCCGACTTGTGTGACCATTTTGGAATTTCACTGTCACACATTTGAATATTTATGTGACTAGTTTATCTAGCTTTACAGTCTATTAATCGTCCATTATAAATCCATCAAGTCCAATAAGTCAAGTCCGTTTTAGTCCGTTATGTCCAATATATTTAGTCCGATAATCAATAAACGTGGCATGTTAACACAAATAAAAACAAACGAGGATTGAAACCCGCGCTTCGCTGCGGGGTGTTTTCACATAGAAGTTTTATAGACGACATCTCAAATAAACTCAAATAGAAGCATATCGTTTTGTGTTTTTACAACAATCAGTCACTTTTTACAAAAAAATAAAATAACATAAGAAGCTTTCAACATGTATGTTGTTGCTATGTTCCATAAGCCGTGTGGATCTTGTGTGTCAATATCAAGAAGCAAACCTGCAAGGGAGAGTCACACATTATTTTCAGAAGTTATCTGTTAAATATAGGCCTTTGATAGCTGATTTTATATAATGTCAAAGTTAGATTGACCCTGCAAACATAAGAGCAATACCATCCGTAGCATTATAATATGTTTGAAGACTCATCCATACTTGAAGAAAGTATCTTGCATACAGCATCACATAAAACATTTTGAGTATCGACTTTCACAGTATTTTATGTGGCATCGATCATTCACCTACATTCAAAATAAATAAATAAAATCTTAAGTTGTAAACCCTAACCTGTTTTGATCCCTTACCAAATCAACCCATTATAAATCCTACTCACATTTTCAGTTATCAAGTAAACTGTTTTCAAACAAATTCTACCGGTCCACTTGAAAACCATCAATCACAGCCAATATTAACACAAATCATACCATTGAAATTATATCAAACTGTCACAAAAGCTTAAATTCTAATTACAATGGCACTCTTTAAATTCAGTTAATAAAACGGTACTCTTTTATTTTCATTTTCACATGCTTGTGCATAGATGTTTCAACAGCAGAAATAGTTTAATAGCAAATAAAAAGTAACCTGCTATCTGTTTGCAGGAGGCCAAAATATCACTAGAAATCCCACTAAAAGCCATAAAAACGCGTCTTAAAAATGACCCAGTTAACCCCTTGACTGTTTCTGTTTTACAGCACTCTCGAATATTTGTAAAAACGGTTTTGGTATCCACAACTTGAAAACACAAACCATTCGAATAATCTAGTAATGTAACCCTTTTGTATTTCGATCCCGAAGTTGGAAGTGAATACTTACCTTTTTACAGTCCTGATCGACAAACCGAGTATGGAAGGTAGGAATAGTCGATGTTATAGTGCTTGTATCAATTCCAGTGTCCACATCTATTGACCAACAGTCATTCACTTCTGGCGCATTCTACAATCAAACCAAGATGGCATCAGCAACCCCACAATAATATCAGTTCACTTTAAGAAAAGAAAAAAACTAATTTACAAATAATTCTACCCGGTTTGCAAAAACGAATATAAGCGGCAACAGGACAACAGATAGTTGTGTACGTGATCCAACTGGTATAGAAGGACCAACAGAAGCAGTTGGTATAGGAATAGTTGGTCTTGGCAAAGAGTGGATGGGGTGCAACTACAGTTCTCAGAGGTGGGTGGGCTGTAATGCCAATTCTCAGAGGTGGGTGGGCTGCAACTGCATTTCTCAAAGGTGGGCCGGCTACAATTCCAGTTCTCAAAGGTGGGTGGAGTGCCATTTAGTTGTGGCATAAGCAGTTGTCGTGCAAGTCAGGTAACATTACATAATGGGTAGCTTTATATTATGGGTCAAAACAGGAATGGGTTATTTCAGGTTGACCTGGATGTTTTATAATACCTTTAATTGATTCATTCATATGTAAATGGGTTTACGATATACTTATTAGTAGAAGCGGCAAACAATTTTCCTAATTTCATTGACTTTCAAAAAAATTAATAGACTGCATTGGATTGAAAAATATATTACTAAACACTTTTCCTGATTTCAACTCCCCGCTCCCATGTTTCAAGTCAGATCGAAATCTACGTAGTGTCTGGAATTGCTTTTTAAGGCATCGTATGCTTTTTTAAGATAACCAGAAACAGATAATCAAGTGTAACAATAACAGTATAACTGAATATTTAAAATATAGAATTCTGAGTACTAAATATACATTGACCAAACTACTTATTCATAGTCAAATAAGCAAATAAAAATAATTAGTTTGTTTCTATCCAAAGCAACAAAACAACTAATTAGTCACAGAACCGACCATAGACCGTTTTGGTCAGATCTGGTCAGATTAGGTTAACCGCAAGCATTTTTCTTCCCCTTATTTTTAATCAATAACTAGAGCACTAGTAAGGCTAAAACGTATTACGATTGTGGATAAAAGGTTAACAATTCCTCCTCCAACATATGAATTCCGCAATATAGATATTAGGAATATTAAATTTTCAAAACAAACTAAGACCGTAGATAATGGTAAGTCACTATTTGTATACCTAAATAACAATATGTTCAAGTGTACATAATAGAAACTCCACTAGTAATATCATAATTAAACAATGTAGTTTTGACCAAATAAGCTATACCTGACGAGAAACGATGTCCAAAGGAAGATCTCTTAGCGAACATGATATGGAAATCATCTTACTATTGATCATCCAATTCGCCATATCTTAACCACCAATAAGCTGCAAAACCACAAAATGCCACAAAGATTAATAAGATGAAATTGTCAAAAACACAAGATGCTATTAATATGTAAAAAGAACTTATGTTGACCACAATTAGACTCAAATTAAAGTAACTACACAACCATATAATCGAGTACATATAATAAAAAATAATAACTAAATTACAATGTCAGAGGTTACCTAGAAAACATTAGTCACTCCGCCCTTTATACGATATGGACTATGGACCTATGGTATACGGTTAGGGTTTCATGACAAGGTAGTATGTGCCGACGGTTGCCATGTTAGTGGCCAGCGATTGCGATATGTGTGGAGGGATAAGCAGAGTGACAGTTCCATGTAGATGACGAGAGTGCGATATTAGCGGATCCATTTTTGGAGGATCCAAAATTTGGGAGGGAAGTTAGAAATGGCAGCAGGAAGTAAAATTTGGGGGTGGGGAGTGTGGAGGGATTCTTAAAAAAACTAGTGTATAACTATAAACAATAAACAATCTTAAAAATTACTCTATAAATATAAGTATTTAAATTAAGCGATAAGAAATATCTTAATAACAAAGTTTTAAAAATCGGTTTTCTAACTGACTCGATCGAGGGTCACGGTTTAATCGGCGGTTCAACCAGGTTTTTGGATCAAAACCGGCCTTTGGTCACCCGACTGGTCCACTGTTCAACCGGCCAGGTCAATCCGGGTTTTAAAACACTGCTTGATAAAAAAAAATAAAAAAAAATAACGCGTTTTTGTATGTGACGACGTACCATATCTTCCAAACTATGCTAGTCGTGCCTAATATGAAATCCGAACGAACCATAACAACCTGAACTATGTCTCGACTATTCTTTTAGATTGTAACAATTGTTTCCTCCGAGGTGTCTAAGTATGGGAAAACATCCACTGAGTTCAGGTACAGACACACTCGGAGGAAAAGACTACCATGGACAAGTAGTGCAAAAGGTTAGTGATGTATGCGGATATTTTCCAAGATTATTACCCAAGTTTGGTAACACACGTTACGCGAGGATGAAGTTTGAAATATAAGGAAGCATAAACTTTGGCCTAGAATGTGGAAATCTAAAGCGTCTTTTGCCTGACAAAGGTGTCACTTACAATCTTACATATCGTTAAGCTAAGGATGTTTTGCGTTTCCACATGTTAAGCCAAAATGTATGATTCATAATATTTCAAACTACATGTGAGCGTTATACACTTTCACTTTTATATTGTAACCAAGCATTAAGTGTGGGAATGTCATAAACAAATTACACAAATGGACTTCCGAAAACCGTACTGTCGGCGTATATGGTCGACTGGTCCTAGCCGAACGACCATATAGGCCGTTCGAATTAATGAATAATTCCAGAACAAGTCAAAACTCAGAACATGTGATTCCGAAAGGATCTATCCGATCGGACTCCCATGTCCGAACGGTACATATCCGAACGACCTATATGGTCGTTCGGACCAACGGTCACCTCCAGATCAGGAAGTCAACTTCGATATTAATAGTGTGTGGCAGAACTGCAGTAACTATGTCAGGTCAGGAAAAAGGCCCCAAACAGAGTAAGTTCCAGGTGACGCCCAAAGCGGTCGTCAGTACATTTGGACATATCCGATGGAGACAAAAAAGGGACTACTATATAAAGGAGCAGTTTCTACAGTAATGGTAACTCACTTTTACACACAGTACTTAACCTACAAAACACACTTATTATCTTACCTTCGTATACTTACTCTCACGCCGGAGTTTGGTCCTGGGGTCACACCCGGGGCGAGACTAACGCGTCTACTTTCTTAGCAGCTATCCGAAAGACTTGACGGACTCAAGGCCGAAGGATATTTTGAAGAATCACCTCACCTGCAGAAAAATACTTAAACAAGCCAACACACCCGAACCGACCAAAGACCGTTTTGGTCAACGGTTTTTAGTTTTTTTTTTGGTTTTCAACGATTTAGGCCAAAACCGAAAAAAGCCCTACCTAAATCTTATTGAACATTATCTGACGCAATACGAGACCGACCTAGTGTATTTGTTCGGTTATTAGTTTTCCATCCAACATGTTGCGTTTTTCTGTTCAATTCAATACTAATTAGCTTGTTCAAACATAATTTATTATGTGATTTAAATAAAATTAAATCGACCAAACCACAACTAAACTCGTGCTTTATAGGACTCATACATATTTCAAGTGGGGACGACGTGAAGCATGAAAACGCCACCCACGGTGTGGGTCTGGCGTCATCGTGTCGTGTTTTTGGGACAGGACGAAAATGCAGGGTACATTAGGCTCTAATAATCGAGCTTGAGCCTGTCTTTATATTTAAATATCGAAAAAACTTGTGAGCCTAAACGAGCCTTAAAGATATACGTGTATACATTTTGGGTAAAGGTATATACAAGCTCAAATAGATATAAGAGTTGACATTTGCTTAACAAGCCGATTATAATTTGAGATTTATTTTTTTAACTCATCATAAAAATGAGTCAAGCCCGATTTTGTGAAATACTAAATCTGTCGATTTTCTGCTCTGTTCATGAAATGGTCCAACGAATTTTGCATAAATCAGCAAATGGGTATATTTTGGGCGTGTATTTACCTACAAATTAACAAATCTCGAGCCCGACTCGGTTCAAGCCGTATTTGTTAAGCTCGAGCTCGGCTCATGGTACATATATGTTATATAGGCTTGGGATTGGCTCAAGCTCGGCTCGTTTATGTGATTCGGAAATAAAATATTAAAGTTTGGCTCGAGCTTGGCTCGTAATATATCTATGTTGAGCTCGTTAATAAGATTGTTAATAAGTTCACCTATAATACATATGCATAACATTTATATATGTTTAATATATAAAATATCATAGTGTCATTTAGGCTCGCGAGCCCAATCAAGTTTTGTATGTAAAACTCAGGCTCGAGCCCGATTGATAGATGAGCTGCAACTTAGGCTCGAGCTCGTTTAAGCTCGGCTCAATCAAATTTTTTACTGATATGATCCTGAGCTTTTCACGAGCGGCTTAGCTTATTTCCGCTCCTAAAAAACAAAGATTAAGATAGTTCATATGTTGAATTTATATGTAATACTTTACATATCCCGCACTTAGTTTTTCCCAAAATAAAATTTCCTTATAAAAATTAACTTTTCACAAGGCCCGCCTAAATTTTTCCCCAAAATCAAATTGCCCCTCCACCCATCTTTCTTTTTTATCAGATCTCACATCATCTTGTTCGTAATATGTTCTCCATAACTAATTTTCTAAATCTATCTCACACCCCCTATTCACCACCACCCTTCACCGCCTCACACGCCGCCTCCCCACTGACCACCACCTCCACAGTCGCCTCACGCTGTCGTTTCATGCCACCAAGAACAAGAAAGGTTGTGGAGGTTGTACTTGGGTTTAGATGGTGATGTTAGGGTTTCATTTGGTTCGAGTTTATCTCAACCGCCACCTCCCTTCCATCTTTTTCTCCTCGTTTCTTTGGTATGACCAATCTTGACCTTCTTTGTTACTATCCTTATTTAAAATGAATATAAAAATGAGTTAATAGATTTTCGTGGTTAAAAACGGGATTAAAAAACATTTTTGGTATTTTTTTCGTGTGGTAAACAAATTAAACATGTGCTTGTTTGGTTTTGATTTGGTATACGGGTCTGGTAAAACCCGTTTGAGTTCCGGGTCGACCAGTTAGTGTCTGGTGTTCAGATTTAGGTGTGTTAATCTAATTTAGTTATGTATATTTGGCCATGTTGTGCTTCGCCAGGAAAGGAACCAGCCAAAGGGTGTGTTTTTTTCGAAACACAACCCAACTGGGGGCGCTTGGTTTAGTTTGGTTTGGTTTGGTGCTCGATCGCTAACAGCCCACCCCAAAAGGGTGTGGGTTTGGTTTGTTTTAGCCACACCATATACTCGTAGGTTTTGGCCACCAAGCCGTCACCCATTTAGGATGAATTTGGTTTGTTTTTGGATCGACCACACCCCAAAGGGTGTGTTTGTTTCTGTATGGGTTAGCCACAAAACCACCTACGGAAGGGTGTGTTTCTTTTCCAGTTTTTATAATTTATATTGTATTTTGGAATGTGGATTAGCCTATCGAACCTTTACCTTATTGGCATTAAATAGGTGGTTCATGTCCCTGAGGCTGTAACATTTTTAAGCCAAGATCTGCATCTCCTTAAATCTGTGGAACTTAAGCAAAGAGTAAAGCATGTAGCTGACATCATCGAAGAGGTGTCGTGGGAGAATGTGGACCCGGACACACTCATGAGGTTTTCTTGCTTATACTCTATTTGTTAATACACACACGCGCGTATATACATATATTTAGCAATTTTGAGGGTGGAATTGTTATGTTTGATCCCCAACAGGTACAAAGGGTTAATACAAAAATTTTGCTAAAAAGGAAATGGATCAAATTGGCCAAGGGATCAAAATTTATGCCACTAACATTAACTGGTTTACAGAAATATTTATGTGTTTATAATTATAATAGTATACTTGTTATCTTAATCATTTAACAGTAATTATCCAGGAGGAAAAAAAAAAAAAAAAACTCAAAAAATGTATAAAATACTGTCCATGAGTCAGCACTTACCTAAGATGCCCTATTACCTGAAGTTTATTGTGACCTCTACCCATTTTGACGCCCTACATAGATTGCATAAACACATTCCGGTATTTACTAGAATTTCACTCGTCAAATAATGATTATGATATTCATGTGAAGTTCAAGTAATTTTTACCTTTTTAATGTTTTGTGCAGCAAATTCATGAGCGATATAATCATGTCTGTCACATCTTCAATGTCTACACGTGATAGAAGCTCTGAAGGTGCTCGTTTCGAGATGTTGAGTGCAGATTACAGTGGCGTTGTTCTTGGTAGTGAAAACTCTACCATTCATATCGATGCTATTATTGATCCTTTGAGCTCTTCTGGTCAAAAAATATCATCACTTCTTCGGATCATACAGAAATGCAGTCAGCCAAGCATGAGACTCGTGTTTAACCCGTTGGTTAGTTCTTTATCCAACTTAACAACTAATTATAAAGAAACATTTTCCAAAGCTTTTTAGATTGCTCCATGATATTGTTCTTGTCTGTCTTCAAATGAAAAGTTCCCTCCTATGGCATCTTAATCTGATTTGGCAAGTAGTTTGTTTATCGAGTTTCTAAATTTCTGTAATATATCTAAACGTGTTCAATGTTTTCTTGACAGAGTTCCCTTGTTGACCTTCCACTGAAAAATTACTATTGGTTTGTTATTCCATCTGAGGTATAGTTCTTGTTCATGGCAACCGTTAATTCATTTATTCTTGAAAGCTAGTTCTTTCCATAAAGTTTCTGCTCGGATATTTAGGATGACTTCAGCAACACTTATTCAACAGTACATGGCCCCAAAGCATTTTTTTGCAAATATGCCACTATCTAAAACCTTAACCATGAATCTTGATGTTCCTGAATCATCGCTTGTTGAACCTGTCATTGCAGTGTAAGTTTCTACTGAACCCTAAAACATTTACTGTATTATTTTCCACTTTTGTAACTTCATTAATTTTTTTGGTTACGGGTGTTTCAGCCATGATCATGACAATATATTGCTTGAGAACCTTGGTGACACAAGGACACTACAAGCAGTTTTTGAACTTGAAGCTCTCGTTCTGACTAGGTAAAGTTGGTTCAGTTCGATGGTTCTAAATGCTTATAATATCTGTCATCTTATAATACATAATACTGAATGAAAATGAAAAAACCCACTAAAGTAACATTACAAACAAGCTAAAGCATCTTTTATCTGTTGTAACTAAATCAAGTTTGCTGTTATGATATATTAAGCTAATTATCTATTGTCGACTGATTGATTTGGTTTGAAATTCTGGAATCGAGATTAGATCAATTATCCCAAGATTGAACCAGAATAACTGGTTTGGTTAAGGGCTTGTTGGGTGTGTGTTATATTGAATGAAGCGTATAGTATTGCCTATAGAAGACAGTGTTTAATGTGTTTATGTTATATAATGTTGATAATCAGATAATCAAATATTAAATTGCTTCTTTTTTCAGTTTCAATATGCAAATTATAGCACTCCTTGCTACAGAGACACAGGAAACGCATCCATGAAGTTTCGACTGATCAACCAAAGATCTGACATTTATTTTGCATTGTTTTCTGGTGGATTATCGAAGGTTTGCTTATGGTTTTGGTTGTTTTTATTCCCTCTTTATTCTATCTTTTAGAACATGTTTGTAACATGTGGTTTAACTTGCATCGTGAAATAGCCAAAGCTTGTAGCAGTGTCAAATTCAATTTGTCATAGTTAAAACTGAATGATTCATTATTGTTACAAGATGGCATATTAGTTCATGGAGTCATAATGTTAATATGTGTGTGTATGTTTCTGATGAATTCATTTTTAGGTGCTTTGGTTGGAAGAAACATTGGATCAGCACAAAGAAGAGCATGTTTGTCGTGAAGCCGCTTGAAAAAGGAATTTGAGGAAGAGTAGGCGGTTTTTTTGCATGGCCAAAGGATCAAGTGGTTTTGGATCCAAAGGTACATGTGTTTTATCAACTCAGTGTTTGATACACGCGGCTTTTGTTTCCTACAGGCAACACCACCAAGTACCATACAAATGATTGGTGAGAACAAAACTGCACATAAATTACAAACAAAGCGCAAAAACGTTTACGTATCTAGTGATGCCATGCAAAGGAAAGCTAAGAAGAAGGGTCGGAAGTCCTTAAATTATTGAGAATTATATTATGTACGACATTACAATTTTATATTTGGTTCAATTATATATACATTCCAATTTTATTGTATTTGAATTTGTTTTGATATATATTAATTTCTTAAATGTGACTAAAAGATACATATAGTCACACTTATTAACACTTTTGGTCACTGTTTGCCTAATTCGTTGTGTGACTAAATAATACAAAAGGTCACACAAACATACAATTCATGTGGCTATTGGATGATCAATAGTCACACAAAACACACATTTCTGCACTTTAAACACCATATTGTCACACTTATTAACATTTTTGGCCACTTTATGCTTAATTGTATGTGACTAAATACCCAAAAGAAACATGCTATGTGTGACTAAATGTTACAAAAGGCCACACAAAGATACAATTCATGTGGCCATTGGATGATCAATAGTCACACAAAACACACATTTATGCACTTTAAACACCATATGGTCACTCTTATTCACACTTTTTGCCACTTTATGCTTAATTGTATGTGACTAAATACCCAAAAGAAACATGCTATGTGTGACTAAATGTTACAAAAGGCCGCACAAACATACAATTCATGTGGCCATTGGATGATTAATAGTCATACAAAACACACATTTCTGCACTTTAAACACCATATGGTCACTCTTATTCACACTTTTTGCCACTTTATGCTTAATTGTATGTCACTAAATACCCAAAAGAAACATGCTATGCGTGACTAAATGTTACAAAAGGCCACGCAAAAACTAAATTCATGTGGCTATTGGATTATCAATAGTCACACAAAACACACATTTCAGCACTTTAAACACCATATGGTCACTCTTATTCACACTTTTGGCCACTTTATGCTTAATTGTATGTGACTAAATACCCAAAAGAAACATGCTATGTGTGACTAAATGTTACAAAAGGCCACACAAACATAAAATTCATGTGGCCATTGGATGATCAATAGTCACACAAAACACACATTTCTTCACTTTAAACACCATATGGTCACACTTATTCACACTTTTGGCCACTTTATGCTTAGTTGTATGTGACTAAATACCCAAAAGAAAAATGCTTTGTGTGACTAAATGTAACAAAAGGCCACACAAAAATAAACTTCATGTGGCCATTGGATGATCAATAGTCACACAAAACACACATTTCTTCACTTTAAACACCATATGGTCACACTTATTCACACTTTTGGCCACTTTATGATTTATTGTATGTGACTAAATACCCAAAAGAAAAATGCTTTGTGTGACTAAATGTAACAAAAGGCCACACAAACATACAATTCATGTGGCCATTGGATGATCAATAGTCACACAAACCACACATTTCTTCACTTTAAAGAACATATGGTAACACTTATTCACATTTTTTGGCCACTTTATGATTAATTGTATGTGACTAAATACCCAAAAGAAACATGATTTGTGTGACTAAATGGTACAAAAGGCCACACAAAAACCAAATTTATGTGGCAATTGGATGATCTATAGTCACACAAACCATACATTTCTTCACTTTCAACACCATATGGTCACACTTATTAACACTTTTGGCCACTTTATGGTTAATTGTATGTGACTAAATATACAAAAAGAAAATGCTTTGTGTGACTATAAGATTTTTTGGTCACACAAAGCAGATTAATCCAACTAAAATTGTACCTATTTAGTCACACATTTTAACGTTTTGGTTACTCTTTTGTAAGTGAGACTAAAAAGAACCAAAACATGTGACCGTAGGTACCCTATGGTCACACCACCTTTAGTCACACACACGAAAAAAACCATGTGTGACTATATGTATATCGTCACACATATTTGGTGTAACCAATTCCATTTTTTGTTCTAGTGGGAAACTATAAGGTGGGTTGAATAGTTTTACCATTTTTAAAATTAATTTGCTTTGACTACTTAGTGTGATTTCAACTAATGCAAATAATAAACAATAAATAACATGCAAGTAAAGAAAGAAACGATCAAACCACAACACGGTTGTTTATAGTGGTTAGGCCTACAAGGACTCTCTTCCTTGCCCTATTCCACTCCTCTAGCCTCTAACTCGAGAGTTCTTCTTCACTAAGAAACAAGCTCCCTTCTCGGCGGAGAAAACCTTTAAAAACGTTGCTTACACTTTTTCCGGTACAAAGCTAAATACCGAGTTCTTTTACAAGGGCACAACCACTCCTGATACTCTATGTATTTTGAGGAATAAAATACTAACCGATCACTACTGAGGTATTATGATTGTTTGGTACAAACAATGATGTGACACAATGACTAACTAACAAGTCTTGCAACGCTTTGTTGAAGCTTGTGATGCTTTGATCTTCTTGCTATAAATAAAGATCACTAAGAATGAAATATGAAATATGAATGGGTTAGAAATGAATGAAAGAATGTATGATGTTGTTTATGCTTATGAGTGATAAGAAAACATGAATGTGTGGCTTGCAAATTATGGGCCAACTACCTCAACAAGCCACGGATGGGACGGATCCAAAATGAGGGATCCGTTCGCGTATCCTTTTGGTTCCGCGGGAACCTGACAGCAAATCTTCAAAAATATTCACCAAATCGAACAAAGATATTTCCATATCTTTTCATTGAGTAAGGATTTAAGCAAGTTATTCATATGATCTTCAAAATCTCCTAAAGATTTCAAAGTGATGCATGCCATGATGTCATAGTACATTTTCCAATTTTAGAATTAAAATGTGTATGAATGTAACTTGTAAATGTATATGAATATGTAACATGTGTATACTAGAGACAATATATGTAACATGTAGATGATGTTATGTGTTTATGAAATGCTTGTGACTATATATGTAAAAGACTTAACTATATTTATGTTTTGCTAAAAATAAAGTTTATAATTATCAATAACAAAATATAGCAAAGATCGTAAAATATAAATAACGTTTTTTATACGATATTTGTATTAACACCTATGACCTTGGGCAATTACTTACTGTTAAAGAGGATTTTACAAAGAAAATGTAGCAATTTGAATCACCCAAAATGGACACACGAGTCAAAAGTTATGATCAAAAGAAGTTAACGAAACTGAAAAGCTGAAATTGTCAAAACCTTACTGTCCCGATCTTTATACACGTTTTTTAGGCCCTTCTAGTCCGAATCATCAAAAATATAAAACAAGAAAGTTATCCGGAATGATGTTTTATGCACGCCATGGTAGATCTCGGCGGTGCGGTCTATTTAGGACCCGAAACATAATTTTTCCAAAAATCTTTTCTCATTCGACCTAGTTCCCGAACTTGATAATTTACCAAACTTACCAAACTTCATTAATAACCTATAAACGTCATTTCTATAAAATCATACACTTGACCCTCGGAGTAATGTTTTTCACGTGTGAAAACCCGTTTTTCACATGTAAACCCATGTTTGAAAAGTATAAATATTTAACCTTGGGAATAATATTTTTCACATGTGAAAACCCGTCCTTCACATGTGAAACCATGTTCAAAACTTATAAACGTTATTTATATCATATACAAGTACAAATTATATGTTTTCCATACTAAGCATTGCAATACTAGGGAGCTTCATGTGAGGGCCATCATTTGGGTAAACGGATCGACGAGTTGCTGGTTTTACGAATTAAAGTGTCCTAGCTCCTCGAACGTTTACTACATGACCTCTGAATTATGATGGCTCGAATAGTAGACGATATTAAACTAGACACGTTTTATAAGCATGTAAACCATTATAATGACAAACACGATTTCTATAAACTACTATATACAACATCATGATCAATAAAATAACTTATATAGACTCGTTTATATTTCCACATCGTTATTTCAAAACCTAAGACACGATATCATATTTCTAGGTTGTACGTAGAGGTTTTCCCGGCTTATCCAGCGATTTCGTTATATCCTTAAACATCATCCACTCACAGTGAGTCATAGCCCCACTTTTCTCGTTTAAACTGTTTATTTAACTCTTTGGGGGAGATACATGCTCAACTTTTTTATGACAATCACGATTATTTGCAAACTATATGTTTATCTGAACTGAATGTTTATTTATACTAAGTAACAGTATTGACATACTTAGAGTTTCTATATCATGGACCATTAAGCACTATGCGTAGTAAGTACGAATACTATGGTTAGATCTATTGGGATTATTATAACTGTTAAGTTAACTCAGTTTGAGCAAACAAACGCAACGAACATTGGAGAACACTAGGTATAACAACAGATTACCTACTAGGCTATGATTGCAACAATTATTCCAATTTCTATTGGTACGAGATTTACATTTTGATTTTCATAAGAATAGTACAATAACAAACAATTTTCAACGCTCTGGGTGTATAACAACGTAACCCATACACAGAAAACAACACATTTGGTGGCCCCCTACCGGGTAGATTATCGAGGTTATCGACATCTACAAGAATGGGATGCTTTCATGTACTTGGTACAAACTATGTGATCTAATGGACTTGGTGTAATCTCGAACTAATAGAATTGGTATAATAGCAAACCAACGGACTTGGTACAATTATGAACCATTCAAAAACAGAAACTTAAGGTTTTGATGTCAGGAACTAAGAGCAATAGAACCACTACGTATATGTGACATTGTATTTAGTACAATAGTCATACACTTGGAATCCTAGAAGTTTACATTTATCATTTACATATACTTGTCACGATGATTTTACAAGGGCTTTCACAATTATTTCAATAAACTCTATGAACTCACCAACCTTTGTGTTGACACTTTTAGCTTGTTTATCTCAGATCCATATTGATCGAGGCTGGCACGGAGGAGCATGGATACTCAAGAAGGCTATAAATTTTATTACCATTCAAAAACTCATTTAATGTAATTTGTAAACCGTGAAACTACTAGGACCTCATTTTGTAAACTCTGATATTTATATAAATTCGAATGATAAATCTTTTAAAACGACTCCATTAGAGTTCGTTTTCTATTGTTATAACTGTTGTGCCATGAAGTAACACCCAGTTTGAATTCCGATGCGTTCACAAAATTGGGGGTGTTACGGATTGATATTAGAGCTATAGTTATAGAGAAACGGGTCTAATCGAGACCTAAACTATAATCACTTTTACACAAAAACATTTTATAGCCTTACGCTCTCCGTGCCTTCCATCCTCCAAACGATTATGTGACTTTTAGACATTTTATTTTACACGAACATACTAGTATATTAATGTATAACACACACTAAATTCTGGGACAGAATTCCTTTTAAGGTGGTAAGACTGTAACAATTCTTATTTTCAAGTTACTATTCATTCTCGTATTTTAATATTCACTTTTTACTATTCACTTCTGTATTTTTATTTATTATTCTCATAAATAAACCTATTTACATGATAAGGTGAAAATTTGACACTCGTTGGGTAATTTTTGCCACATACGTCTAAGTTACCGGTTTCACGAACCGTGTCTAAATTTTACGTTTATGTTTAAACGTCATTTAAACATCCCGAAATGTCCATCCAATTTTCTAAACAAGAAGAATATTTGTTTCATGTCTTACGATATTTCCTCAAGTTTTGGATTTTTACGTTTTAAATTTTACATTTTACGCGTTTTAAACCTATATTTCCAGTTTTAACAGCGTTTACGCGACCCGTTAAACTTATCACTCATTTAATATACTTACATAAAGTATATTGATAAGTTTAATCATTTCTATAAGTTTCCTATTTTTACGATACCCGGTTTTACGTTTCGTGATTTAAATACTTACCGTTAGCAATTACCGGGACCAAAACTCACTCCGTAAATAAGATAATACCAAGATTAACCATCTAGTCATCCATGCCTTGTCATAGGAAGAGTCACCAAGACACTTGGTGTCTTGGTAATAGTCTTGTCCAAGATCTCTACACCTATACTAACTTAATGTCTAAGTTATGCTTAATCTAAAGACACATGTATTCATCTAACCTCATACTTAGCCTCTAAGGCATATGAGAAGTATCTCATGACCACCTCATCACCATAATGAGTCATGCAAATGACTTACTAGGCCATTTGGCATTGTTATGTGCAATCTTGCACAAGATTAAAACACATGCTTTACTTAGCTATTAAGATAAGATATGACTCATGCATTCCTAACCTCCTCAAGACCCTATATAAACCCCCTCCCCCTTCTTGTTTTGCCATCCACCATAACACACACAAACATACTCATAATTTAATTTTTTACTTCAAATTCTACAACAAGTATTCAAGCTACAAGTAAACTACATCAAATCCTTGCAAGTTTAGGTGATCCTCTTGAGTTTAAATCTACTCAAGTCACCTAAGGTCTCATCACAAGCCCTTCAAGAATACAAGAAGTGTATAAGGTTGCTAAGGTGTGGGAGATTGCTCAAAGTCCTAGTTCTAAGTCCTTGTTATTCCTTTCTTTTGAAAGCCAAAAGTTGTAAGAAAACCTAGCTCACCTTCTTGATCAATACCATTTACATGTTTAATTCATACTATATATGTCTAGTTATATTAATCATATGATGTATAAAGCCTTAGAAATCAAGCTTACACTTATATGTTAACTTATGTAAGTAAACAAGTGAAATTAGTGATTTTATACTATGAAAAATGACCAAACTAAATACCCATGACCTTGGCCAAATACTTACTGTTAAAGAGGATTTTACAAAGAAAATGTAGCAATTTGAATCACCCAAAACGGACACACGAGTCAAAAGTTATGATCAAAAGAAGTTAACGAAACTGAAAAGCTGAAATTGTCAAAACCTTACTGTCCCGATCTTTATACACGTTTTTTAGGCCCTTCTAGTCCGAATCATTAAAATTATAAAACACAAAATTTTCCCGGAAGGATGTTTTACCTATGCCGCACTAGATCTCGCCCAGAAAACGCAAGGAGAGGGCTGGGCGGTGCGGTCTATTTAGGACCCGAAACATAATTTTTCCAAAAATCTTTTCTCATTCGACCTAGTTCCCGAACTTGATAATTTACCAAACTTACCAAACTTCATTAATAACCTATAAACGTCATTTCTATAAAATCATACACTTGACCCTCGGAGTAATGTTTTTCACATGTGAAAACCCGTTTTTCACATGTGAAACCATGTTTGAAACGTATAAATATTTACCCTTTGGGATAATGTTTTTCACATGTGAAGACCCGTCTTTCACATGTGAAACCATGTTCAAAACTTATAAATGTTATTGATATCATATACAAGTACAAATTATATGTTTTCCATATTAAGAACTGCAATACTAGGGAGCTTCATGTGAGGGACTTCATTTGGGTAAACGGATCGACGAGTTGCTGGTTTTACGAATTAAAGTGTCCTAGCTCCTCGAATGTTTACTACATAACCTCTAAATTATGACGGCCCGAACAGTAGATGATATTAAACTAGACACGTTTTATAAGCATGTAAACCATTACAACGACAAACACGATTGCTATAAACTACTATATACAACTTCATGATCAATAAAATAACTTATATAGACTCGTTTATATTTCCACATCGTTATTTTAAAACCTAAGACACGATATCATATTTATAGGTTGTACGTAGAGGTTTTCCCGGCTTATCCAGCGATTTCGTTATATCCTTAAACATCATCCACTCATAGTGAGTCATAGCCCCACTTTTCTCGTTTAAACTGTTTATTTAACTCTTTGGGGGAGATACATGCTCAACTTTTTTATGACAATCACGATTATTTGCAAACTATATGTTTATCTGAACTGAATGTTTATTTATACTAAGTAACAGTATTGACATACTTAGAGTTTCTATATCATGGACCATTAAGCACTATGCGTAGTAAGTACGAATACTATGGTTAGATCTATTGGGATTATTATAAGTTTATAACTATTAAGTTGACTCAGTTAGAGCAAGCAAACGCAACGAACATTGGAGAACACTAGGTATAACAACAGATTACCTACTAGGCTATGATTGCAACAATTATTCCAATTTCTATTGGTACGAGATTTAGATTTTGGTTTTCATAAGGATAGTACAATAACAAACAATTTTCAACGCTTTGGGTGTATAACAACGTAACCCATACACAGAAAACAACACATTTGGTGGCCCCCTACCGGGTAGATTATCGAGGTTATCGACATCTACAAGAATGGGGTGCTTTCATGTAATTGGTACAAACTATGTGATCTAATGGACTTGGTGTAATATCGAACTAATAAAATTGGTATAATAATAAACCCAGACTTGGTACAATTATGAACCATTCAAAAACAGAAACTTAAGGTTTTGATGTCAGGAACAAAGAGCAACAAAAACATTACGTATATGTGATATTGTATTTAGTACAATAGTCATACACTTAGAATCCAAGAAGTTTACATTTATCATTTACATATACTTGTCACGATGATTTTTCAAGGGCTTTCACAATTATTTCAATAAACTCTATGAACTCACCAACCTTTGTATTGACACTTTTAGCATGTTTATCTCAAGTCCATAATGATCGAGGCTGACACGGAGGAGCATATATACTCTAGAAGGCTATAAATTTTATTATCATTCAAAAACTCATTTAATGTAATTTATAAACCGTGAAACTACTGCGACCTCATTTTGTAAACTCTGATATTTATATAAATTCGAATGATAAATCTTTTAAAACGACTCCATTGGAGTTCATTTTCTATTGTTATAACTGTTTTGCCATGAAGTAACACCCAGTTTGAATTTCATTGCGTTCACGAAATTGGGGGTGTTACAGATTGGTATCAGAGTTATAGT
Source organism: Artemisia tridentata subsp. tridentata (assembly GCA_021014915.2). Taxonomy (NCBI): domain Eukaryota; kingdom Viridiplantae; phylum Streptophyta; class Magnoliopsida; order Asterales; family Asteraceae; genus Artemisia; species Artemisia tridentata. Next base: position 41,153,514 of record CP139503.1, on the reverse strand, counting down.
TATAGAGAAATGGGTCTAATCGAGACCTAAACTATAACCACTTTTACACAAAAACATTTTATAGCCTTACGCTCTCCGTGCCTTCCATCCTCAAGATGATTATTTGACTTTTATACATTTTATGCTACACGAACATACTAGTATATTAATATATAACACACACTGAATTGGACGGAATTCCCTTTAAGGTGGTAAGACTGTAACAATTCGTATTTTCAGATTACTACTCATTCTCGTATTTCCAGACTGATAGCAAATCTCGCAATCATAGTCACTAAGCAACTCTAACCATCAGCGTTGCCTTATGTTCAAATCCTTCTGATCAAGAATGTGCTTAAGACTCTTATGATCTATGAATACAGTGCACTTATGCCATACAGGTAATATCTCCATACCTTAAGAGCGAAAACCACTGCTCCTAATTCTAGATCATGTTCAACTCCTTCTGATCAAGAATGTGCTGAAGACTCTTTTGTTCTGTGAATACCGTGCACTTGGTGCCATACAGGTAATGTCTCCACATCTTAAGTGCGAAAACCATTGCTCCTAATTCTAGATCATTGGTGGTGTAGTTCTTTTCGTGGGTTTTGAGTTGTCGGGAGGAAAATGCAATAACCTTGCTCCTTTGCATCAACACAGCGCCTAAACCCTGGTATGATACATCACAACACACCACGAATTCTTCACTCCTTCCTGGTAATGCTAAGATCAGGGCTTCACAAAGTTTTTATTTCAAGAGTTGGAAATTTGACTCATGATCTTCTCCCCAGTTAAACTTCTTGTTTTTCTGTGTCAATTCTGTCAAAGGTTTGGCGATTTTGGAGAAACCTTCAATAAACCTTCGGTAATAACCCGCAAGACCTAAGAATTGGCGTATCTATGTGGGGGTTGTAGGAGATGCCCAATCATTAAGAGCTTTGATCTTTGCAGGGTCGAAGTGAATACCTTGACTATCGATTACGTGCCCAAGAAACGGCACTGTTTGAATCCAGTAATCACACTTGGAGAATTTGGAATACAACTCCTACTTCTTGAGTAGTTCCAAGATGGTCTTCAAGTGCTCTGTATGCTCTTCCTTGTTGCGGGAATAGATGAGAATATCATCGATGAACACAATTACAAATTTTTCTAAGTAAGGTTTGCACACTCGATTCATTAAATCCATAAACACTGCTGGTGCATTGGCTAAACCAAATGGCATCACTTGGAACTCATAGTGACCGTATCGTGTTCTGAAAGCCGTCTTAGGAATATCTTCTTCTCTGATTCTCAATTGATGATAACCTGACCTCAAATAAGTTTTTGAGTGAACACTCGATCCTTGCAATTGGTCGAACAAATCATTGATCCTGGGTAATGAATATCGATTTTTCACCGTAAGTTTGTTCAACTCCTAATAATAAATATACATTCTAAAAGATCCGTCTTTCTTTTTGACAAATAAGACTGGAGCTCCCCAAGGCGAAGAACTTGGTTGAATGAATCCTTTGTCTGATAATTCTTGCAATTGATCAGATAACTCTTGCATTTCAGATGGCGCCTACCTATAAGGAGCTCATGCTACTGGTGCCGCCCCTGGCACCAAATCAATTTGGAATTCTATTTGGCGGATGGGTGGAAGACCGGGCAAGTCTTCAGGAAATACTTTCCAAAAATCTTTAACTACTGGTACATCTTCAAGTCGCTTATCCTCTGACTTCTTTTCCGTCACTTGAGCTATGAAAGCGTGACATCCTCTGTCTATATACTTCACGGTTTTGATGTAGGATATGATGCTTAGTTGGGTCTTACTTTGATCACCACGGATAATTAGGGTTTCACCATTGAAAGGACTGGAACAACCTTCTCGTCGCAAATAATTATCGCATGGTATTTGGATATCCAATCAATACCGATGATAGCGTCGAAACTACCAAGTTTAATAGGCATGAGATCTATGTCGAATGGTTGGTTTAGTAAGAGTAAGGTGTAACCTCGGATTATGGTGTTAGTGCCTACTAGTTTTCCGTTGGCCAATTCAATGTCGTAAGTAGTGTCTAGAGTAGTTGCCATGATGTTAAGTAGAGAAGAAAATGAAGTGGACACAAATCTTTTATCTTCCCCAGAATCAAATAAAACTTTAGCACAGTGGTTGTTGAGTAAGAACGTACCCGTGACTACTTCAGGGTCCTGTTGAGCATTCCTATTTCCTAGTACATATACTCTCCCACGAGCATTGTTGTTTCGGTTGGCATCCAACTTTGGGCACTAATTTTTATAATGCCCCCTTTCTCCACAACCGTGGCATGTCACAATCACCGGTTGTAGGTTACTTCCAGTGGCGGGGGTTCTGCAATTCTTTGCCTGGTGACCCACCTTGTGGCATTTCCCACACCTATTAGTGCATGGTCCTTTATGATGTAATTTGCATCGGTCACATAAGGGTAGGTTCCCAGCATATTCTCTGCCCTCAATCGGGTTAGTAGCATAAGCCCTGGCGGCTTCCTGCCTGCGGTTTTGTTGATTGTGGTGGTTGTTGCGGTTTTGATGGTACGGATTGTTGTTGTTGTTGTTGTTGTGGTAGTGAGAGTTGTTGTTGGTATTGCTTCTTAGATCATCAAACTTCCTTTTGTTGTAACTATTGCCCTGCACAGACCCGTCTTTCAGGACCTGGTCCATTAGGCGATGGGAAATAGTGATCACTTTTGTGGAAACCGTAGAGGGGGGGGGGGTGAATACGTTTCCATTTAAAAACTTAAAAAGTTTTTGTATCAAACACCCGATCAAGTGTGACGTAATATGAAAAGTGTCAACAATAATCATATAACATCTAGGGATGAATAAATTAAACTACAACACTATCACAATCAAACCATGACACATACATAATCAACATATCATAAGCAACTAGCCACACAAGCATAAACGCAATGCAAATATAACTATAAAGCGATAAAGAATAAAATGAAAGTAAAGAGATAAGTAAGAAGGCGCAAACCAGACACGGTGATTTATAGTGGTTCGGTCACGAAGCTCCTCGTCGCCCTACTCCACTCCCCGAGTACCCAACTCAAGAGTTACTTCACTAATCAACAAACTCCCTTCAGGCGGAGAAAACCGTACACATCGCTTATCCTATTTCCGACACTAAGCTAGATGTCGAGTGCTAATCTTAGCTAGCACCAATCTATCACGACCTACGATCTACCCTTGATCCACTTGATCAATACACACAAGCCCAATGGCTTCAAGAGATCTCCAAGATCTCGACAAGATCACAATGATCTACTCCCACTTGACTCGATCTACCCAATCTACCCTTGATCTTCTTGATCAATCACACAAGCCCACAAGCTTCAAGAGATCTCCAATATCTCGACAAGATCACAATGATCAACCCTCACTTGACTCAATCTACCCTATCTACCTTTGATCAACTTGATCAACACACTATCCCAATGGCTACTAGAGATATTCACTATCTCTATAAGATCACAATGATCTTTCCTCACAAACTCTCAAAAGAAAAATGATCTTGATGTATGCTATGATACAATCAAGAGTGTAACAAATGTTACAACTGCTTCTACCTACAACTACAACACTTTGTATCTACTTGGATACCTTGTGTTCTTCTCTTGCACTTGAAGAGGAATGACAACCATTTGTATCTACATGGATACCTTGTGTTCTTCTCTTGCACTTGAAGAGGAATGAAGAGGATCTCTTGGTGGAATGAAAGGATCACTCTTAGACCATGTGTAGTGGTAATGGGTGGAGAGTGGGGGGTTGTTTGACACGTGGCATGTGGGTATTGCGGGGCTTTGTTGAAAAAGTGGTGTTGTGGTGAGTGGTGAGTGGGGGGTTGTTTGACATGTGGCACCCTTTTATTTATTTATTTTTTGTTTTTTTAATACTAAAACTAATTAATAAAACTAAATAATATATATAAAAAAAACAATTTCATTAAAATAAAATCTAAATGGGCCAAATACAAACAAAACAAAATTAATATATAAATGGGCCTTTCACCCAAAACTAAAAGCCCAATAAATTCACCCCTTCTTCTTGTTCCTTCTTTCACATTCACACTGGTGCAAATCTGCAAACTGCTGCTGCTTGCTTGCTACTCCTCTATAATTCGTAAGTAAATTTGTTTCTTTTATATAAATCTTGTTCTAAAACTACACAAAAAAACAAAACAACTACAAAAAAAAAAAAAAAAAAAAAAAAAAAAAAAAAAAAAAAAAAAACAAAACCAAGACACATTCGGGCGCTGTCAGAACCACCGGGGAAGGGATTTTTGGGGCAACAGCGCCCCGGCGTTTTGGGCATAGGGGCGCTGTTGGGGCGTTTTTCGGGCAAATTGGAGCAAACAGCGCTTGACTACGCATGGTCTTAAACAAACTAAGACTCTCTAAATGATCAAAGAAAATGTTTTAAGTTAGGAGGGATTAGACCAGAGAAAAATGACTGGAAAAATCAAGTTGGAAGTGTAAAATGGTCCACTATTTATAGGCAAGGGGAAAACTAGCCGTTATAGAGGCACAACTCCACTAATTGTCAGACGGCTCCACTAAATTTAGTGGAGCCGTCGGTACTTTAGTGGTACCGTGGACGCTCCTCCATTTGTTTTTAGTGGGAAAGGTTTATTTGGGAATGTTTGGAGCTGTTTGGGGGGAAAATGACTGTTGGGAGTTTTTAAACTTATTTTTCAAAATAAAACATTTCTTTTTAATTCAAAAATATTTGTAAAATATATTTTTGAAAGAAATGTTTTGTCACATTAAAAATGTGAAGTTTAGAGAAAAATATAATCCTTTGATCATTTGTCAAGTAGTAGATTTGTTTGTCCATACCTTGAGTGATTTACGTCGGGATGGAAATCTACGACTTTGTTGAAGCATACTTGAGACGTCGGAAGGTGTTGATGTAAGTATGCATTGATGATTTAAGTTTACAAGTAACTTGCACATTTTATGTTATGTATTACAAGTTACATGTTTGTCATTATTAAAACCGAAGAAATCGTTTAGTTTAAATATCGTAATATTTACACTAACAATCTCCCCCTTTTTGATGATGACAAATATGTAAACCTTAACACATAGTAAAATGTAAAAGTTACCTGTTTACACTCCCCTTCTTCCCCTTTTGTCGAATCAAAAAGGTAGTTGCCCCGAGCGCTCCCTTGAATTTACTCCCTACTCCCCCTTATTACACTACTATCCTTTCTCCCTAGAAATGCGAGCTTGCATCATCCCAGTGAAGCCTTCTATCACCACCTGTGAAGACGACTCCATGCTATGTATTCAAATACTCCCGAGCTCCCCCTAGCTCAATGCTCCCCTATGGTGACTTAATCCCATTGTTTATTTACCTTAGTATCTAGCGGATCCATGGATCAAATTCATACAAAGACTTTTCCTACATCAAGGGCTAGCTTCGTGCAACATAATATATAACCGTATAGGAGCAACATTATAGGAATGGAATACACATAACAAGACATGCAAGGGTTAAACTATGTGAGTGACACAACCTAAAAGTGTGCCAAAAGGGAAAAACCTAAAAGAAAGCCCAAGAAAATTGAGCGACACAAAAAGATGAATGCATATTGCAATTCAAAGACACTTGAGTGTCACAACCCGACCGACAACCTAAGGTGTAATTGTTCAATCAATCACACAAACAAGAACGAGATTAGTTCATTGACTGACACACAAAATAACTTCTTCTAAGTTGTCATTGGGAAAGCAAGTTCTAACAAACCTTTTGAACAACATAATCATCTACCTAAAATGATTGGTGTTAGGATGGTTTAGATTAATATATCGTTTGCACTGACAATGAGATGCATGATATATTTCAAAAGAAAAGAAAAAAAAAATTGTGCATGTGATCCTAACAGGATTGGGGGTGGATATCTCTAACGGGGTTGAGGTGACGAAGTTCTAGATTTCTAGTTTGGATGATCCTAGTTGTGTGTTAGAGATAATTTAGTGCATGAAGGGTTTCGTGTGATTGTGAGGATTGAAGGTTGTTGAACTAACTATCACTTATTCAAAGTGAGAAATAGTTGTAAGGTTTGAGTGTGATGATCGATGGGTTGAAGGTTCTTAGACTAACTATCAATGTCAAGAGTGAAGTGTAGCTGAAAGGTTTGAGTGAGATTGATATAAGGGTTGAAGGTTTTTAGACTAACTATCACTGTCAAGAGTGAAGTGTAGCTAAATGGTTTGAGTGGGATTGATATAAGGGTTGAAGGTTTTGAAACTAAATATCACTTTCAAGAGTGAAGTTTAGTTATAAGGGTTGAGTGTGATGAGGAATGATGTTAATGTAAGGTTTGAAGATGAGATGCATGATAAGCTTGCAATGGTGAAGCCTTATATAGGAAAGAGTAGTGGGATTCGAATTAAAGTTGGTGGTAGAGTCCTATGGTTTAGTGAGGGAATCCTAGGGTGTATGTGAGTTTGCAAAATTTTGCAGGTTTGAGGTTAGGGATGTAGGGATCTGGAGGTAACAGTGAAAATTCGTCAAACATAGGTACGGTACCACTAAATACCACATGGTACTGTTAAATTTAACGGTACCGTGACCTGGAGGTCACAGATTTTCCTGTGCAGCCTAGTTCTGGGCAGCTAAAGGGAAGTTTTCTAGGGAATAAGAATCACATTTGTGTGTTCTTGAGAGTGTTTGTTGATAGACTATACGAGTGTGTTTTCGCTCCCCCTTAATCTATGACCATCCGGACAAGATGTGAAAAAAATAAAGAGGAAAACAAACGTTGATGGAAGCGATGAGCTTACTAACATCATGACAAGTGGTGGATAGCATACAATAAACTTCACCTTTGAAGTCACGTAGCTCTTCTCAATCATTATGAATATTCATATGATGAGGCATGTGATCACGTGGAGATATCCTAAGGGTTAAGAAGATAAAATCTTCAAGGTTATGGGGTTAGTGACAAGGTTCTAGTGGGGTTATCTCAACTTATCCTAGCGGTTCTTCACTTGAAGTGTGTGGAAGGTGAGTGGATACGGAAGCATTGATAGTGTAGAACTAAGGTTGAAAAGTGTAGATAAGTTGGGAAGATAATGGATATAGAAGTAACCATACATATGGTGTGTTCAGTACCATGCGGAAGTGAAAGGAGAAAAATCTAAGGAATCAGAAGTTAGACAGAATCTATTCTGATAGGAGACGGTTCTGGTTCAAGACTACATCGAGTGGGTTTTGATAGTGTTGGTGAGAATTAAAGACGAAATAAACTGTCTCAGCAGACAACGGTCCTACGGTACCGTTAAATTTAGCGGTACCGGCCCCTATTTAAGGGTGCCGTGACCTGCTGAGGTCAGTTTCGACCCAGAATTAGATTTTTGACAAAGAAATTTCACATATGTTGTGATTTTTCTGGACCTTAGATTTAAAGGAATTTATCCGAATAAATTCTTTTATGAATGAATCCAACGGGATTCGATGACCGTTAATTGAGAACGAGAAATGACATTTAATTGCATTTCGCAAGTTAAATATACTTTAAATATTTCGGATGAAATATTTAAGTTGTCATTGGAGTTTAAGAGGATTTTACGAATAAATCTCGCTGATTTAGTGAGACTTTTCGACACGAGGAGAGAATTTATACCTAATAAATTCTTTGAACGGTATTGGACGAGAAGAGATGACTTTCATATTTTCGAGGAAATACATAGGTAGTCATTAGAGCGATGTGAAGGATGTCTTAATATTCCCAGTGAAATATTTAAAAAGTCATGAGACGAGACACAAGATATGACTTGACATTTCCAGTGAAATATCTAAAAGTCATGATACGAAATAGAAGAGATGATCTCAATATTTCCAATGAAATATTTAAGTGATCATGCAAGGAATGTGAGGGATGACTTAATATTTCCAGTGAAATATTTAGATAGTCATGAGAGGGATTTAAAGAATGACTATGTATTTCCAGTGAAATATTTAAAGAGTCATGAGAAGAGACAGACGAGATGACTACAATATTTCCAGTGAAATATACAGGTAGTCATAAGAGGGGTATGAGGGGTGAATTTAATATTTACATTGAAATATTTAAATAGTCATAAGATTTATGGAATATGTTCCATCATTCCTAGACCTAGACGAAGATGATTAGGGAATTCTTGGTTGAGAGGTTTGGTTGATTTACGGATTTTGATGTGCTTCGCACGCGAGTGTTTCACGGGGTTTTGAAAGACGTAAAGCTAGGCCTATGGTGTTGATTTGCTGCAGGGTTTGGGATCTTAAGAAGTGTGTAATCACACGAGGATGAAAGGAAACTACTAATCACTTATATAGTGATTCGTGAGTCCTTTGTCACCCGAGGGTTGATGTACGTTAGCTTTTAGCTTTTGGATGAGCGTTTTAACATATGTTGTTAAAAGGCATGAATATGATATTTCGGATATGACATTTAACAATTGCGATCGCAAGTTAAACTTACTTGAATATTTCGGATGAAATATTTAAGTTATCAATCCTACTTCGAGTTCTACTAGGTTTGTATCTAACCTTCCCATGACAAAAGGGTGTATAACTTGGAAGAAGGCGAAGTGGTGACTAGGGAATTAGGACAACTTCGCGACTACTCTATCTTATAGGTTTTGACACTAGTGTATGACTCTATGACTTCTAAGGGTTCATAGTGATGGGCATACCTAATTCCTAATGTGTCAAAAGGACATAGTGTGGGTGCAAACTTTACAAGCAAATCATGGAAAATGCACATAAGGAATAAATGCAAACATCATGCAAAACATGATAATCATTTAGCATTTAAGATCATGAAGTCATTTAATCATATCTTACGAGAACATGTTATCATTTTGAAACACGTATGTGGGATGCAAGCAATCTAGGTTTGCTAAGGAAGATCGTAATTACTGCTTATTCAAAATGAAATCCTAACGGGAGATAAAGTTCACCTATGTAAACTGTCTCTAGTCAAATGTAGGAATGAAAAATTTTCAAGTTAGAGAATGAGTATGAGACTATCACTAGTGGTGCTCAATTAAGGCTAAACACGACCATTTTTACGGGTTATACCACAAACCCAACTTCTCTCCTGGAAGCAATTCAAACGTTAGGTCAAATTGAATTTCTAGTGCGATAGGTTCTCCAGTAGTCATTCTCATGTTAGAAAATTCAAATTCCTATATTTGCCTATTGAAGTGTAGCTAAGATGATATTAGCTTATTTCGCTAATACATGGCCTAATATGACTCTACTAACCATAATTTGAAAGTCGGTTAAGAGAATGACATGTCTTACACAACTCCTAACAAAGGCAAGCAAAATGTTTTATTTGGGAATGTTTGGAGTGTTTGGGGGAAAATGACTGTTGGGAGTTTTTAAACTTATTTTTCAAAATAAAACATTTCTTTTTAATTCAAAAATAATTTGTAAAATATATTTTTGTAAGAAATGTTTTATCACATTAAAAATGTGAAATTTAGAGAAAAATATAATCCTTTGATCATTTGTCAAGTAGTAGATTTGTTTGTCCATACTTTGAGTGATTTACGTCGGGATGGAAATCTACGACTTTGTTGAAGCATACTTGAGACGTCGGGAGGTGTTGATGTAAGTATGCATTGATGATTTGTGTTTACAAGTAACTTGCACATTTTACGTTATGTATTACAAGTTACATGTTTGTCATTATTAAAACCGAAGAAATCGTTTAGTTTAAATATCGTAATATTTGCACTAATAACGTCTTCCACTAATTGTGGTTTGGATGAGGTACCCTTACCCTCAATGCTTGGGGGCAGGCCCCCGATGAGACTTTCCAGTAGCTTTTCATCATTGGGAACCATAGCTGGACATAGTGCAGCTAGCTCTAGGAACCTCCTAAAGTACGTCTTGAGATCATTTCCCTTCACAACCAGATGATAAAACTCCTCTTCCAACTTCTTGATTTCAGTTCGAGGACAATACTTCTTCATTAGCAGTTTCTTCAGATCAGCCCAAGTAGTCTTGTAGGCTTCGTCAATGCCGATTGATTGGGCATAGGAATTCCACCAAGACAGAGTGTCTTCCATTAGTGTACCTGCAGTAAATTTGACTTTGCAGTCCTCGGTACAGTCGCTCAGAAGAAAAACTGATTCAGTTCGCTCAAACCAATGAATAAGTCCGAAAGTGCCTTCAGTTCCTTTGAAGAATGTTGGCTTGCAGTTCATGAACTCTTTGTAAATGCATTTGCGAGTTACTATTGTTTCGCTCCCACCAGTGTGGTTGTCAGTGCTGTCAGTGGGAGTACCGTCTGTGGTACGCCTTGCAAGAGCTGCGTCAATACCATCAGCAATCAACTTCTGAATAGCAGTTGGTGACATTGTTGGGGTAGTCTTCTTAGCAGGCATGTTTCTATAAATACCACAAATGTATACATCATAATCCGGAAATCGTCAACACCATAATAAAGTGAAACATCATAAATAAATTCATAATAGTAGAGATCATCACATAATATCATACAACCACGATATGAATACGTAAATCATCACAATCAGGAACCATAACAATAAAAAATAACGTCGCGACATGTTTGAATACAATCACAACACACATGGAAACATAAATGATCGATTAGGCTCATATAAACCGATATCATAACAGCAATATATAACAGAATCACAAACACAATGTAACCATAAATAACTTGTTCAAATTGTTAAATAACAATTAGTAATACAAGAGTCAAATTCACGCCACACATCCCGTGGCTATAGTTTTGAAATACAACAAAAGCTACAAATGATAAAGGATCTATCTAACTACCTGGTGCTCCATCCAAACGACTCCTGAGCTCTGAGATCTGGTCGAGAAGACGTTGCATGTCCTCCCGATGACGAACCTGGATGTCCTCAATAAGTACCTCAAGCGTGGAAATCCTAGCGCGGGAAGTACAAGCTCATCAACGTACCCCTCCTGCTCTCTCTGATAAGTAGCCTCCTGTGTGCGAGTCTCCAATATCTCGGCCTCGATTCTAGCTAACCCCTCCTGAACGTCAAATCTCTCAGCAACAAGATCCTGGATGGTATCCTTGACCGTCTCAATGCGGTCAAGGGGTACATCATCAAGGTAACACAAGGTTGTGTCTATTTGCTGCTCATGACGCTCCAACCCCGCCATGAGAGTGGTGAAGGTGGGTAGGTGGGCGGTAGCAGCCCTGGAACTCTCCCCGATCTCGAAGACTCGAGCCGAAAGAGTAAAACCTAGTGGAAAAGGTGGAGATGATGAGGTGTGAGGAGATGATGTGCGGGCCCACTTCTGAGGGGGCATATCCTCCTCAAGAGCAGAATCCCGATGGCGGGGTGAATAGGGGAATGACTGAGTAGATAGTGCAAAGAGGCTATCGGGCCTGAGCGGAGCAGGTGATGGTAGTCGAGCTGGTGGTGGTGATATTGATGATGGTGGCACATATGATGGTAGCATGTATGGGTGTGGCTGATGGGGTAAAACTAGTGATGGTGGTGATGACGGTGGTACAATGGGAGCTGGTGGTACACGCACCCTCTTCCGGGCAGTGTGAATCATGATGAGACCATTAGGGTGACGCCTGTATGGTCGCATGAAGGGTGCGGGCTCATAAGGCTGAAGAAGTCGTACTCGCCTACGCCGCCGAACCGGTGTAGGTGGGGGTGATGATGTCTCAGTAGATGATAAGGAGGTCTTAGATGACTCGGTATCGGATGTCTCAACATCCGCCTCAGAGCCTGTGGTGTAGTGTGCCTGCCTGACCTGCATGTAGGGATCATCAGACGGGGGGAGGAGGTAAGTCGGAGAGTCAAGGTGATCCTCAGGGGAAGCAGGGGTATAGTCTGGTGATGGTGAGATGAGGGAAGTGGGTGCAACAGGTACAACTGGTGGTGTAGGGGCAACTTCACCCTCCTTGAAGGGCTCGGTCTCCCCAGAAGCAATCTCCGGCAATGTAGGAGCGGGAATAGCAAGGGATACTGGTGCGATGGTGGATAGCGAGGCATCCTCGATCTCAATGTTTGAGAGAATGATGATGGGACATGACGGTGAAGACATGACTCTGTAACAACTCAGTAATAGTAAATATAATTCATAATATATGTTAAGTAATGATTAAATTAGTTATGTAACATCTGCTAAGCAAATCTCTATACATAGTGTTGGTAAAAGTGTAGACACGGAGGGCGTAAAGTAGTAAAGTGTAAAATGGTGAGTTTTAAAAGCGTAGTTATAGTACAGTGTTTAAAATACATTTGGTTCTATATAACCATGGCTCTGATACCAATCTGTAACACCCCGTATTTTCAACGTAACAGCGGAAGACTAATCGGGGGTATTACTTTATAGATCACAGTCATAATAATAGAAAATGACTCAAAATGAGACATTTTAGAAAAGTTGTTATCATTCAATGAAAACTTAATATTCAAGGTTACAAAAGAAATTTCACATTGTTGATGTTACACCAAAGAAAATGTTAAAGTTTGAAATGAATGATAACATTATTGGATGCCGTCCAAGAAGGGGTCCCATGCCAACTCCGTGCCAAATATGCCCTTTTAATTACCTGAGATAAACATGTTAAAAAGTCAACAAAATTGTTGAGTGAAATAAATATGTTTATAACTAAATAGTTGAACACAAGATATAGTTGATAATTGCTTCGAAGTACAATCATCAGGAAAAACAATATTATTGCACTAAGCTCATGACACTCAAAATATTAACTGTGTATCATAATAATGATATAAGCGACAATGCCCCCTGGTAGGTAGTTGCCAATTACCTAGAGTATCAAAAATATAGTGCGTCTGGTTACCATTCCGGCCCTTAACACAAATGGGATGCGTCAATTCCAACAGATCTATCCATAATATTAGTGTTCACTCGCAAGTGATTAATGGTTCATGATGGTAAGGGACTTGTGGCAATAGGTACTTAGGCAATAATAAGATCAGGAATAGCATACATTTGTAAAATTACTTGTGTTCAGGTTTATAGCATGTATCTCCCCCACGGGAATTTATAAAACGTGTAAAAGTGGGCCTATGAACTCACCTCAGTGGTATGGTAGTCAAGATAAAGTAATATCAAGTGTGTACGGGAACGGTTCCAACACGCGACCTAGATTAATATGGCAAGTCTTAGATTCGTTGGTTTATATTCATGACCTTAACAAATAGCGTTTAGAAAGATATCGTTTGCAAAATATTTGTATCATCGTTACTTGTGTGGTGAATGCTTAAAGTTCAAAAATAAGGTTTCTGAATATTATTTAAGTCGTGAGTATTGTATTAAACATAATATATATATATATATATATATATATATATATATATATATATATATATATATATATATATATATATATATATATATATATTTGTTCTCGATGTTACTAAATATATAATATAACCGTCTAGAATTTAACAAAAAATTAGTGGATGATAAGTTATGTTAAGTTAAAATATTTATTTTAAATATTTTAATTTAGTGGATGTTAAGTTATAAAATATTTGTTTTATTTGTTTTTAAGTTAATCGATAGTAAATTGTATTATTCGTTTGAAAATTAACGTTGTTATTTATATTTCGAAATCGTTGAAATTTTAACTTAAATGTAAGTTTTTATAAAAATTGACATAACTCGTTTGTAAATATAAGTTTTTCAAAAATATTTCACAGTTACAAAATTAACCCTTAACTTATTTGAAAGTTACATTTTTTACCCAAAACTTATAAACTTTACAATTTTAACCCAATGTCATAAATTTTAAAATTTACGCCTTTTTCCTTTACTTTATGAAAATGACATTTTCTGCCCAGAATCATAACTATTTCAGTTTTAGTCCTAAAAGACAGAGTTTTTACTTTTAACCCGAAATTTTACCAAAAGTTACACTTTTTACCCAAGTTTCTTAAAATTTGTTTTTTAGTCCAAAAATTAATAAGTTGTAAAATTTTGTTTTCTTTTTGTTTAATATGCTCCAAGTATTTATTTTGAGCTTATGTGAACTATTTATTTCTGGAAAGCTTATTCGAAAGGCTTAAGGGTCTTAAGGCCCAACGAAGGTTCGTTTGGTTTTTAAAAGAAAACGCCAAGAGCTTTTCAAGTTTAGGGCTTGTTTTAGTGATTTTAAAAGAGTGTTTTTAGCTTATTGCAACAGGTTATACTCAACAGCTTATAGGACTAGCTTATTTGAAAACATTTTGGGCTTCTCAAGTCCATTTAAGGTGCGTTTGGTTTGAAAAACAAACCAAATGGGTTGCATTTGATTTAAGGAGCAATTGAAGGGTTTGTGGGATATTATTCAATGTATTTTCTGGCTTGTTTTTCTCAGCTTATAATCAGCTTTTCAGTTTTGAGCTTATACGAATTCAGATTGGGCTTCTAAGCCCAACGAAAGTGCTTTGTTTGTAAAAATAAAAACTATGTAACTTATGTCATTTAGGATTAGCTTAGTGACTCGAAAATGGTGTAGATTAGCTTATTATTGTGGCTTATTTGTACCGCTTATTTCGTGAGCTTATAGTAAAACGGGTTGGGCTTACGAAGCCCAATATTTGCCTGTTATACAATGAAGATGAAGTCCGATCCACATGAGATTTTAAAGGAATAATTTTAGTGCTTTATCAAAATGTAAATTAGATTATACTTAAGTGCTTATTAGAATTTCTATAAATGATTGTTTATTCTTGTTAGCTTGTTACTAGTTTCGTTAGTCATTCGACCACACAAGACTTTTATGATACAACATGTAGCTCATGTTTAGGTGTATACGTAGCATGGGTGAAACAACAACGAGTTTAGAAAATTTAATGTGTTACGTACAACGTGAAAGTTTGAAAGAAAACTTAGCAACGAAACTGACTATGCTACGTATTGAAATTGGTTTGGAAAGACTTACAACACCAAATAGGTGGAGATGAGGCACGAATGGAAGAACAACGAGAATAAGGGAACCCGATACTCTAACTGTTAACACAAATATCATCCTAAAAACGTTATTTATATTTTACGATCTTTGCTTTATTTTGTTAATGACAATTTAAAGGTTTATCTTTAGCAAAGCATAAATATAAGTTAAAGTCTTTTACATTTTAGTAACAAGCTTTTTAAAAGGCATTTACATATCACATGATCACTAGGAATTACACATTGCATACATATATACATTTACATATTTATTTTTATTTCTTAAAAATGGAAATACACATGACATCATGGCATACCTCATTAGGAAATCTTAGTTGACTTTACAATATATTTTGGAAAGATCTTGAAGCAAAGGAGTTGACTTTGTAAGATCTTGACAAGACTAAAGAAGATATGGTAAGATTTGGAAAACTCTTAGCTGGCATGTTCCCGCGGAACCCTTATTTTGGGTCCGCCAAATCCGCCAGTTGTCTGATCAGTTTTGCCTATAAATAGCAAGCTGATCATTCAAGGACAACCATCACTCATATAGCTTAAATTATATATTCATTCATTTGAACATTACTAACCCATTACATTCATTCATTTCATTCTTAGTGATCTCTCTTTTGTAGCAAAGAAGATCAAGCATACAAGCTTTAACACACTGTTGCAAGTCTTGATAGTTAGATACTGTGTGATTAGTTAGTGTTCACACATCACTGTCTATACCATTCATTCAGTAGAGTCCGGTTAGTGTTTTAGTCCTCAAAACACATAGAGTGTCGGATGTGGTTGTACCCTTGTTAAAGAACCAACGGGAGTGGTTGTACCCTTGTAAAGAACTCGGTGTTTAGCTTAGTACCGGATAAAGAGTAAGCGACGTGTAAAGGTTTTCTCCTCCTAGAAGGGAGCTTGTTTCTTAGTGAAGAAAAACTCTCTAGTTAGAGGCTCGAAGAGTGGAGTAGGGCAAGGAAGAGAGTCCTTGTAGCCAAACCACTATAAACATCCGTGTTGTGTGGTTTGATCTTTTCTTTCCTTACTTGCTTTATATATATTGCTTGATTGTTTGCTTTAATTTGAAATTACGTTAAGTATGCAAAGCGAAGAAAAGTTTAAAACGAAAAAAACTATTCAACCCCCCTTCTAGTTTTCCACAATTGGCATCAGAGCTATGTTACTCAAGATTTTCAAAATATATTGTATTTTAAAACTTGAAACGATCAATGGAGTTTAAAACAAGTATAAAAAGAGTAAGAGTGGGGTTATGATTCACCTGATGCACTAACATATTTTCAGTATTAACTTGTACTAACATATTTTCAGTAGATTGGCTCTCCTAGATCACGTCTAACACCTCGTCTTGTCCTTTGAATCTCGGCGAACAGCACGCATAATTTTCAGAAATTAGTTTTTCGTCGCCAAACTTAGAAAAATCATAACTTTCTCGTCGTAAGTCATTTTTTTGTCATTCAAACGGCCACGGTTTCGTTTTTGAAAGTATTTTCTGAATATGAAGGCCAAAATATCCCCTGAGTTACTGAGTTTTCCAGATTTCACGTTTTTGGACAGACCATTTTCTATTGTTGTTAAAAACTCATTTTTCTAGTTTAAAACTTGATCAAAACACTTCCAATCAACACCACAACTAATCTAATCCTACCATACACCTTCTTAGGGTGTTATGGGATCCTAAACATCACCAACATTGGTGGATTTTATGAGATTACTAATAAAACTTATGGATCTATTGTTTAAAATGAAAGGTTAAGCATGGAGTGGTATGAAACATATATATTTGCATAACTAGTTACTAATATAACTTGAAAATACATCAAATGAAAGTATGAAAAGATTGAAAAGATTACTTGAAGCTTACTTGATGATTTGAAGAGTTTTGGAGATAAATACTTAAGTATCCTAGAGGTTTTTATTTCAAAACCTAAACTAGGAACACAAATGAGATTAGATGATCTTAATCTTGTAAAAATTAGATGAATCCTTCTTGTTCTTGTTTTTTGGCCGTCTCATATGTAGAGGAAAATGATGAGAGGATTTTTGATATCTTAGCTAGTATGTTAGTTGCCTTGAATGTGAAAATAATTGGAAGTATATGTGTCTTTAGCTAGCATTTAATTTAGTCAAATTACTTATGTGAACTATGGACTAGGGGGGACATGGGGGGGGGGGGGGACGGCACATATGGAAGAAAAAAAGAAAGTGTGTGTGCTCATAAATGAGTTTGTCTACAAATATCACATGTGTTAATTTATTTAAGTATACATTAGGTGTTACCGGGTACCGAGTTATCTAGAAATGAATTTTAACGGTACCAAATAAAATTTGACGACATTGTAAAAATTATGAAATCACATTCCTGATAATAAGCGGGTGTTAAAATAGTTTTCGTGTTGAAATTTCGCAAATCGACGTAGTTATAAGCTTTTAAAGGAAAATATAGCAAACGATTTAAAAACACCGGGTAAATTAATAATGAAATTTTTTTATATCATTATTCTGAGTGTGAAAATATCTTATAATCACTGTCGGGAGTGCCGGGTGTATTATTAGTAGTAATGACTGAGTGGTAACGTTTATTAAATAGTTAAACATACGTAAATGAAAATCACACAAACCCGTGCATGACATAATATGATAATGATGTTACTGATGATATGTAGACTACTCTAGTCTATATGACGTGTCCTTACTGATGATGCATGAATACGCAGCTAAACCATACTGGTTACGCGAATTTGAATACCCGTAAACCTAGTTTACGTAATGATGAACAAGAACCATGAATAGTGAATTCCCACCGAGGATGAATAGTGTTTTGTGAATAGTAAAAATTTTGAAAACATCTCAAAGTCTCAAACTAACTTTAAAAACGATGAATAGTGAATGATGAATAGTAACCTATGAATAGTAAAAACCCAAAAATGCGAAGCATTTGATAAATTTGTAACAGTATACTTGGACTAAGTTTCTGAAAACTAAAAACCCAAAAATGCGAAGCATTTGATAAATTTGAAATTCTAAGTAAGAAAATTCAAAATCAAATAGAAAATAGTATAGTGTCAATTAGAACCGACCACGGTTGTGAATTTGATAACGAAATCCAATTCGGAGTTTTTTGTGATGCTAATGGCATAACACATAATTTCTCGGCTCCTCGAAACCCTCAATCTAACGGTGTAGTAGAACGTAAGAATATAACACTTCAAGAAATGAGTCGAACAATGTTAAACGAGCAAAACATACCACAAAAGTTTTGGTGTCACGCCGTAGATACATCCACATACATCTTAAATAGAGTATTAATTAGACCATTTTTGAAAAAGACTCCATATGAGTTATATAGAGGCAAAAAGCCTACTTTAGGATATTTTAGAGTTTTTGGAAGCAAGTGCTTCATTTTAAACACTAAGGACTATCTCACCAAGTTCGACCCAAAGTCGTATGAAGGTGTGTTTCTTGGGTATTCGCAAAATAGTAAAGCCTACATAGTTTTGAACAAAGAAACCTCAAGAGTCGATGAATCATTGAGCGTAACATTCGACGAAAATCCACCTCCCTCTAAGACATCACCTTTGGTAGATGATGACTTAGTTGAAAGTCAAATGGTTGAAAACCAAGAAAATGTAGAAAATGACAAAGAAGATGAACCCGTGAATAGGGAAATAGTCAACATCAAAGAATCCAAAAGTCATCTATTAGACAACGTCATAGGAAAAATTAACGAAAGAACCTTAAGGTCAAAAGTCCAAAACCAAAGTAATTTCTTTTTTTTTTTGTTTCAACCATTGAACCTAAAAATGTTAATGAAGCCATAAAAGATGAATCTTGGGTCGTAGCGATGCAAGAAGAATTAAACCAATTTGATAGAAATGACGTTTGGACATTAGTCCCTCAACCTCAAAATCAAACCATAATTGGAACTAAATGGGTATTTAAGAACAAAATGGATGAAAATGGAGTAGTGTCTAGAAACAAAGCTAGGCTAGTAGCTCAAGGCTACAATCAACAAGAAGGTATAGATTACAATGAGACATTTGCACCCGTCGCTAGGCTTGAGTCAATTATAATATTACTTGCATCATGCATGTGCACACGACTTTAAACTATTCCATATGGATGTTAAAAGTGCTTTTCTAAATGATTTTATTAATGAGGAAGTGTATGTTGAACAACCTCCCGGATTTGCCGATTTTGAAAAACCAAATTATGTCTACAAACTTAAGAAAGCTTTTTACGGACTTAAGCAAGCACCAAAAGCTTGGTATGATCGACTTAAGACTTTCCTAGTTGACCATAAGTATACCATGAGCCTAGTAGACAACACTCTTTTCACCAAAAAAAGGGATCACATATTATCATAGTCCAGATATATGTGGATGACATTATATTCGGTTCAACTTGTCAAGAATTATGCGATGATTTTTCAAAAATCATGCATGATGAGTTTGAAATGAGTATGATGGGGGAACTAAACTTTTTCTTAGGTCTCCAAATAAAACAATTAGAAGATGGGATATTCTTCAACCAATCTAAGTATATAAGGGATATGCTTAAGAAATTTGGTCTTGAAGATTCCAAACCCATGAAAACACCCATGTCCTCCGAAACCAAACTCACTAAGGTTGACGAAAGTGAATCCATAGATAGCACTAAATATAGAGGAATGATTGGTAGTTTACTCTACCTCACGGCAAGTAGACCGGACATTATGTTTAGTGTTTGTCTATGTGCACGCTTTCAAGAAGATCCCAAAACATCCCATCTTGAAGCTGCTAAATGAATCTTTAGATATATTAAAGGTACTACACATTTAGGATTATGGTATCCCAAAGGAACGGGAATGGAAACCATAGTGTATGCCGACTCAGACCATGCCGGTGACTATGTCGATAGAAAAAGTACAAGTGGTATTTGTACTTTTGTTGGGCATTGTCTCACCTCATGGTTTGCCAAGAAACAAACGGCCCTAGCAATATAAACAACTGAAGCCGAGTATGTGTCTGCAGGAAAGGCGTGTCAACAAGCTATGTGGATGAAACAAGCTCTCGTCGACTATGGAATTGAACTCAACGACATTCCCATTCTTTGCGACAATAAAGGAGCTATCGACCTTAGCAAAAATCCAGTCCAACACGCTAGAACCAAACACATAGAAATACGTCACCATTTCCTACACGACATTATTCAGAAGGGAAACATCTCAATCGAGAAAGTTTCCTCAGAGGACAGCATTGCCGACATTCTCACTAAACCTCTTAAGAGAGCACCCTTTAACTTTCTTAAACTTGGTTTAGGACTAATGGAACCTAGTGAGTAGATAAAACCTTAGCTTGAACCTTAGATAAACCAAAAACCAAAAACCTGAGCCTGATCCACGGAACCAACCGACAACAAGGGTGGACCCTTTGTTTTGGTTCCGCCAGATCCGCGGCCCCCTGAGTCAGTTTTTTATATATTAAATAAACAACATGTACTGTATATCACAACCCCCAAAAACTTACCAACTACTGGAACTCGACTCAAAATCAACCAAACTCACAATTTAGGTCATCTCCTTCCACCAATTTGTGCTCTAATCATCTCTGTAAGTATCCTAATCATATCTACATTCCTGATCTGCGTCTAGGATTTCTGTTTCATGCACAAAATCAAAACTTGGGGTTTATGCGTATTTTAGTAAAATCATGAAACATATTTATTGAATTGCATTACAAATCATGTTTTCCTTAGTTAGGAATTTCATCTTGTAGGACATTATCATAATTCATCAAAAACCCCATGAGAAATTTTTATCAAAATCTTCTCACGACTAGGAAAAACGGTTTTTGAACATTGTTCATACAAATACAAAAGGTTATGTTTTAAACATCACTTGCATAATGTCTCTTGAATTCTAAAGGGAATACATAACTAATATGTATTTTTGGGTAGATTCAATCGTAGCCACATTAAAGTATGAGCGTTTGGGTTATCTCTTGTTTTATCATAAAACTTGCATACACAAACTTTTCATGCATCAAAAGGAGTCGAGATAACCGCACCTCCACATTGTCCCCTATTGGCACACACTAGAAATCTATATACGTATTTTAAATAGTTTTAACTAAACTACGTAATTTTTGTGTCTATGATAATCATGCCTCCCGCGACTTATAATGATCACAAAGAAACCGTCAAATACCTACCTAAACACCATAAAACCAAAGGACTCACCGATGACCAAGTTGAAATCTTTAAAGCCTTAGAAAAACGCTATGTACATGAGGGTAGGACCGTAGACCCCTCATTCCTAGAAGGAACCATTCTTAGAGAACAGCTTGCTGCAATCCAATTCGATTGTCTCCTAGATATCGATGAACCCATAATCCCTAGATTCATACTAGAATTCTATGCGAGTGTAGATCTTAGCACAAATGACTATGGTTGCATGAACATCCATTTCAAAGTAAACTAAAATCAATTCAACATCCCTCTAGACCAATTTGGAGATGTCTTAGGTGTTCCAAATCAAGGAACTTTCTTTTATTCAGACAAATGGTCATTGTCCATCCTCGATTCAAACCTTGATCGTACAGCACCATACGACACACCTTTAACCCCAAAAGAAGACATCCGTGCTCATTTTTTTATACCTAGGATAGCCCACACTAGGACTAGTAGAGGTAGAGAGGTTGATCGCGATCCGTTTGGCATGGAGCTAAACGAACTTAGGCCCCAATTCAAGAAGCTAGAGGAAGTTCTTAGGGAAAACGTGATTAGCACCATAGGAAATAGAGACCATGTCAACGCAAGTCTTTGCTATATGCTCTATTGTGTGTCAAACCACCAACCATTCAACCTCACCTACTATATCTCCAAAAGAATGGTCGATATTCCAGTTCATGGCACCACCGCCATGCCTCGAAACGCTAGAGGTTTTGTTCCCGACTACACCGAGATTGACCACACCTTTTTTCCACTTAGTGATCATAGGGTAGCCGTAGAAAGAGGAAAACGAGCTCATCCTCCCACCTCATCATCATCATCATCGGTTAGCGAGGATGATGGTTTACCAAATTCTAGGATTCCTCCACCCGAGTATATGAGTCAACTACCTCCCATCGACAACCAATCTGAGGAGTTTTGTCAAACTCGAGGAATGACGAAGAACATTGGAAGGTGGATCATGAAGCTCAACAAAAAGCCCAACAAGAAGTGAGGGTTAGGGAATGTTTGGTATAAGACAATCTTGAGACAATGATGTGTTGAATTCTTGTGTTCTTAGAATATTATGTTGGTGTGATACATTTCTATGAACTAACATAACTTTTCAGGACGATAACGCGTGTTGTTATCGATTTTCGTGTTTAAGCCACCGTTTGGCTTAACATTCTTTAATGGTAAGTTCAATTTCATCAGTTTGATCTATGTGCTCTCAAGTGTTAGAACCTGTGTTTTGGTTTTTAAACAATCACAACTAATTAATTACATATGATTTAGGATAATTTTCGGGATTTCAACGGGTTTCGGGTAGTTTAAAATGCCCACTGTTAAGGAATTTCGTCTGGCGGATATGGCGGAACCAATTTCACGGTTCCGTCTGTTGTATTTCTTGGCTCCGCCAATTTTTCACCTTGCGGATTCCGCGGAACCAAAAATTTGGTTCCGCACTTGTTGTCATTTGGATCCGCCGCTTCAACAGTAACTTTTTTAAATTTCCTGACTAATCCCGATCCTTAGATTGTTGATTCTAGTTCTTAGGATTCTCCTACTGATCATTAGGCACATTAGGATGACTTAGGAACACTTAGAATCATAAGAAATCCATTTTCCACCAAAATTTGAAAATTCAAATTTTCCATCAAGTTACCTTTCTATAACAAGCAAGGAACCCTCAATTTGGTTCCTTGCAATCCGTGGAAACATCACATCAATAGATTTCCCACTCAAACCTTGCATTAACTGCATATCCTCAACCCTTTACTCAACTCCATCTCTATGGGTTGACTTAGATGATGTGACTAGCACAATTTTTTGTTCCAAATCATTAGGAACCCCAATCCTTCTATGGATCAACATCAAATCCAAACACCAATTCCCATAATCCTTCCTATAAATTGGAACCTTTAGTTGATCAAAACTTACACCTTCACCATTAACTCTAAGTATCATCCCTGTACTTGTTAGCAATCCTTCCCATTTTAACCATAACAAAATCCAACAACTCTTCCACCAACAGACCACTACGCAGGAGTGACTTAGGAACACTTAGAATCATAAGAAATCCATTTTCCACCAAAATTTGAAAATTCAAATTTTCCATCAAGTTACCTTTCTGTAACAAGCAAGGAACCCTCAATTTGGTTCCTTGCAATCCGTGGAAACATCACATCAATAGATTTCCCACTCAAACCTTGCATTAACTGCATATCCTCAACCCTTTACTCAACTCCATCTCTATGGGTTGACTTAGATGATGTGACTAGCTCAATTTTTTGTTCCAAATCATTAGGAACCCCAATCCTTCTATGGATCAACATCAAATCCAAACACCAATTCCTATAATCCTTCCTATAAATTGGAACCTTTAGTTGATCAAACCTTACACCTTCACCATTAACTCTAAGTATCATCCCTGTACTTGCTTAGCAATCCTTCCCTTTTAACCATGACAAAATCCAACAACTCTTCCACCAACAGACCACCACGCAGATGCTCGCATAAGTGTCAACAGTGTTTTGTAAACTTGGCATCTTCATCAAGGAGTCATCACCTCTCAACATCTCCTCACCCATAGCCAATGAGAATTTTCTCACCCTCTCCACTCTCACACCATCAAATGTAGTCATCCATACTCCACCACCAACAATCACTCTAATAGCCACCACACCACCACCCGCTCCATCACAGCCTGCTAGATCACCATCACCATCACACTCACCCAAACTACAACCAATGGATTTATTTGCTACTCCCCCAACCTACCTCACCCTATCTTGAAACTTTGGAAGACCTTCCACCAAGGTCCACCATACTACTCCTATGACTTTAAAGGTCAAGAACCTCTCCTCTTCCATCTCATTATCGGATTCACCACGGTCCTTTACCGTGACCAAGAGCACCACAACCACAACCTCAACAACCCTCACCAACATCCACACTCAATCCCATTGATGAGGCAATGTGGAACAACCAACCCCAATCACAACAAGAAATCAACGAGGAGTTAGACCGCCTCTATGCTTTCTCAAATATGGTAGATTCCCACCTCCATGAGCTATGGACTCCAATCCACTTTGATGGCTCCATTATGTCCCAAACTACATTCCACCACCTCCACATCAAACAACCAACCACCACCACCTCCAATCATTAACCACCCTTCCACCTCAAGACATGATTGTATCATGTGCGAAGATACCCATTTGGTTCAACAACAAATCTCGGTTCTTGAGTTGCAAAACGAAATGCGATCATTTTGAACCACATTCTCGAGCGCTTTAATGCGCTTTCGCATCCTCCATAATAGAAGTCTCTCCTTAGTTTCCTTTTAAAGGATTTCTTAGGACTTTTTAGGATTTTATTTGGTCTTTTTTCTTCTTATAATGTAATTTCTTGTTTTGTGAATTTTGTCACAAACAATTTTCAAATGGAAGAATGTTACAATTATGCTTGTGGGTGATCACTACATATGCATTATATCTTGGTTGGTTTACTAACACAATATGGTTGGTTATAGTATTATCTTTGTTTGAACTTTGTGATTGGTTTGAACCATTTTAGTTAGTTGACTTTTTAGATTCAAACGGGTTACACTACATTGCTTGGTTGAACCTTTACATTTGCATTGTGCTACTTGGTTGGATTGATTCATATACATACTAACCTTTGTTTTGTAGCTTTTCTCATCCTTGAATCATATACGTTGGTACCCTAGCAACGGGGAGTATTGATCGAGGGGGGAGAATATCATGTACTAATCTTTTGTAGCATTCATAAACCTTGCATCACATACGTTGGTACCCTAGAAACGGGGAGTATTGATCGAGGGGGAGCATATCATACACTAACTTTTGTTTTGTAATATCATTCATGCATCATGAACTTGGAATTCCCATTAGGGGGTGTATTATCCAAGGGGGAGCTTTAAGTTCTCAAAATCATTGAATCATTTTTGGTACTCCAAATTAGGGGGAGTTATAACCAAGAACCGTTCACCACATTCCGCTATGCATTTCTTCTTTTTGTTTCGACAAAAAAAAAGGAGATAGGATTAAGTTCATAGATCACTGTTAACTGTTAGGAATATAAATATTCAGATGAAGGCTCGGTCACCCCGAGCATCTATTTAGCATTCACATAGCTCGTAGGCTTATTTATATTAGTTTAGTATTATTAGTAATATTAGTATTATAGTTTTATTAGACTAGTCGTATTTATTATTGTGGAGTGGGTCGGGGCTTTCCCCACTGTTAGCTCACTTCACAGCCCACTAGGGGCACAAGTATTAGGAACTATAAATAGCCCTCTCCACACAAAGAGAGGGTTGGAACTCTTGCATACTTTCACACATTGAATCTAATAGATCAAGTTTTCCCTTTCAACTCTCTCTCTCTCTAGTTCTTGCATCTAACTCAAACATGGGTTTCTTGATCTTTCAAGATCCAAGACCACCCGAATAGATCCACACAATCAATAAGGTTAGATCTTACAATTGGTATCAAGAGCCATGGTTAGGTTCGGTTTGATTGTGTGTTGGTTTCATTTTGTTTGGTTCGAATCTTTTTGGTCTAACTGCTTCACTTTTGTTCGTACTACTCACTGTGTTTACATGTTAATGAATTTCATGTGACTTTTATTATACACTGAGTTTGGGCCTTAGTTGAGTGTTATTGATGAATCTTTTCATTTGAGTTATGTTGATGAATCTTGGGCCTTATGTTGGTTAAACGTGGTGTATGTTTGAGCAACAATTCACATTTTTTTTCTGGATTCGTACACTTGTTTTGGCCTTCAAAGTTGACTGTGTTGTGCTTGTGATGTCACAAATAAACATTTGACTTCTTTGTTCTTGTGGTTACGTCCAAGATCTGTCACCTGTTGTCATTGACGTGGCTCATTTGAGGCTACTTTAATACAAGTTGTGATCTTATACCCAAGAAATATCACAAGTTATTTTAGCTACGTGAGCCCATTTGTAGTGGGAGTTTAGTATCTTTATGAACGCTTTTGCTTCTTAGAACTGGGTATATCAAAGTGTTCTTTTTGGCTTAGTTGTGGTAAAGACTGTGCTCGTTAAAAGCTTCTTAGCTATTCAATTTCGGTTCGAACTCAAGGTGTTCTTAGTAGCAGTTCTTGGGCAGTTCTTGGTAGCGTTTTGTGTATGCTTTTGGCTGCTTGAAATGTTCTTACTGGCGTTTTGATGTAAAAGTAAACTCAGATCCGGTTTTTCCGGAAAAATGAGTTTGACTGGTCAAACGATTTGAGAAAGTAGCGTTTTGTGTAATTTCTGGGTTAGCAATTTGTCTAGTAACCGAAAAGGACAAAAGGACAACGCTTGAAAGTGACTGATAGCAACTAGCGATTTGTCTCTGGTGTAGCAATTTGTGGATGTGGCGACTTGTGTCCTTTGGATGTAGCGTTTTGTCTACTCAAAACATATTATCAAACATTAACAAAATGCTGCCAAAATTTTTTAAAAAAAAAGTAGCGTCTTGTCTGGTTTGGAAAAAGGTGGCGTTTTGTATGGGCTTACGTTCTGATAAGATTTCTGTGAGCTAGCAATTTGTCCATTAAAGAATGAGATGAAGAAGATAAACTGACTAGTAACCACAAAACAATATACCATAAACTCAAGTGACCTCAGTTTACAATATCATTAGTCAACGACAATATTCACAACATATCATCACAACAACATAAACACTTCCAACAATATGGTTCATTGCCACAGTCAACAACAATTTTACTTTAACCAATCCAAAACCCATTCAAATCCTACAACTACACGCAACATTAATCCTCACATCACTTCCTATAAACATCATTATCATCACAACTAATGAACACAAAATAAAATCAAAAAGATCTCATTGTATCTTTCGTGTAGAACATAAGTTTATTAGATCTTTAAGATCAAAACACACGAAAAGATATATCATCATCGATCTAAATTTTTTTTGAAGACTAAGCTTCAATTAAATATCCGAAACATAAAGAAAGTCTCATAACAATTCTCGTTAGAAACTTTCTTTGGTTCGTTCATGATGAAAACAAATATCAACCTACCCGAGACCTTTCATGATCTTGTTGCCGTATAAAGATCTTGAAGCCAAAATTGATATGTGTTATATCCGTCGTTTGGTTTGATTTTTATTTGACTTCGGATTGGAGATATGATAAAGGAGATGGATATGAGATCAGTAATGTGATGATTTTTTTTAAGGCAGATGGGTGTGATGAGTGAAATGGTGAAATAAGGTGGCGGATTAAAGTGGGATTAGGGTTAAGGTTAGTGTTGTTGTTGGTGGCTGAGCAAAAGGAAGGAGATAGCGGCGGATTGTTTGTGGAGATTAGGGATTAGGAGGTGTTAAATACTTTTGTAATTAGGGTTGATTGGGAATTGGGTTTTAATTGGACTCCATTTGGTAATACTAGTGTGTGGCGTCCGGGTTTGAGATTAAGTTGTTGGGCTTATGAACCGAATAATGAACTTGGGCTTATTCATTGTATTGAAGCATTGGACTCACATTATGGATCAAGGGTCAACATTTGGGCCAAATCAATACATGTGTTCTCATTTGGACAGCGTAAGGTAGTATAATGAGAAGGCTGTTTGAACTTAACTTTGACTGAGCATTGGACTGTGTTTGATGGATCCAGATGATGAGTGGGTACTTTGGTTGTTATAAAACACTTCGAGAATACTCATGTCACGGCTAGTATTTGGGTTTATGAACGTCAACACGATTACAGATTTGAGGATTTAGCAGCGTTGTCCTAGTAATGCCTACGATAGAGTGAGCCTGCGATTTGATATTTGCAATTTGAGTTTCAGTTGACTAATTACTATTTGATTAATTACGAATTGACAAGTTGCTATTTGACTTGATGCGACTCGACTGATTGTGATGCTACCAGTTGCAATGTGACGTTGCGAGTTAACACTTGCGATTCGACTTATTGCGATATGGTTGATTGCGATTTGACTTGTGGCAGCTTGACAAACTGTGACTTGATCGGTTGCGATTTGATCAAGTTGAGATTTGACTTCTGTGACTCGAATCTCGAATATTATTATTGCATTTCACTTTAGGCTATTCGTGATGATTTCACGGTTTCTCTTGTAGATTTTAGAAAATCCCGCGAAAGATTCGATTTCTCGGTTTAAATCTCAAGAGCTGTAAAATCCCGTGAAATTAATTTTGGACAAGTAGGCCGGACTTGGATTTAGACTTAATAAAACTTACGGGGTTTAACTATTTTTTTAGGATTAGTTTGTGCTACGAGATCGATAGAAATTGAGAAATTATGGTAACTTGGTTGGTTTGTTAATTCACGGGTTGGTGTACTTAGTGTCTCAAACATCTCGGGGTGGATGGATGCACGATGTTTGATGACCCTTGCTCGAGCGTATTTAAGGTGATTAGACTTGGATGTTCAAGAAGTGGATATATACAATAAAGGATGGAAGGTTGGGTATATATCACTACCTATATTTAAAGGAGTTACGTTGTTGTGCTCAATATAGGTTCTAAATCACAAATTTAGTGCAAGTATAAGTCGCGGACTTGTCCTTTCTCAAGCTTCATCAAGTAATTGTTGTCTCTCAAGCTTCTAATGGGATTGTAGTACAAGATCTTCTCTAGAGGTGGTCAGACTTAAAGATGGGAGGTGGTCTGTTCAGAGACGTGTTTTAACCCGTTACACATTCAGAGACATGTTTCATCAAGCGGTGTTGGCATATTATGAGCTTCAGGAAATTCTTAATCTGCTAAACCATTGATGAGGAGACAAACGAGGGGTTACTACAAGAGAGTCTTAATCACCATCTTCGTTGCAGTAGTTTTATTTGTCTCTTTCCATGTATGTGCCTGACAAATTCACAATCATCACGGACTCTCAGCTTTGGCAAAAAGGTCATTTCATGCCCTTTTTGAGGGGGAGAATTAGGCGCGTGTTTCCTAGCGGTTCCGTCTCCAGCGATGTGAATCTTAGCGGTTCCGGTTACAGCGGGTCAGATCGTATCGGTTCAGTCTCCAGCGGTTTGTATCGTAGCAGTTCCGGTTACAGCGGGTCAGATCGTAGCAATTCAGGATTCAGTCTCCAGCAGTTTGAATATTAGCGGTTCCAGTTTCAGTGGTTTAGCTTTCAGCGGATTGGCTCTTAGCAATTTTCCTAAGATCTCAGCGGTTTGATACTTACTGTTGTGCAGTTTGTTCTTGACTTTATTTATCGGTTAAATCTCAAGAACTATAAAATCCTGTACACAGTACGACAACTATTCCATGCACTGCACCTGATAACATCCAAGCAGCTGGGTCAGGCAGCTATGTTTGATTGGACGGCCTATGAGTCTTGGGCACTGCTAAGAATTAGCGCACGTTTCCTCTCCCTTTGACTATTCAACCGCACAAAATGATCACGAAGTTAATTTGGTATTCCTTGTTTGAGATTGAAGTTGAATTTCACGAAGGCGTCTACTTAGTTTATCTTGAAGTCGGGGATGGTTGGATGCATGATTTCAATGATAACTTGCTCGTGCTTAAGATGTAAGTTGAAGACTTGGGTTATCTAGTTACCAGCAGTCGGGGTAACTATCACTTAAGAGTTATTGGAGTACTCAGTGTCACACGTCAATGACGATGTCGATAATCGCAAGAGGTGTTAATGTCTCATACTTTGGTTGGGTATTGAGCACTTAGAGATTTGCTTGGAGCATTAATTCTCTACACCATTCTTCCAACAATAGTGCAAGCTTAAGTAACAAATTTGGGGACTTCTACTTCAGTTTTCAGTATTGGTATATCGGGTTTCCTTCATCAAGTGGTCTCTAATCTGTGTACAAGGTTGGTTAGTTGGCCAAAGGTTTTAAAAGTTGTGATGTGATCTTTAATTCTCACGGGATATTCTTAACCCAAACTGATATTCTCCAAAATCAAATCAGTCATGCCACATTGAATTTGTTACTGTCTCACGGTTTCTTCTTGGTTTTGTAAAATCTCGCGAAAGAACTTATTTCTCGGTTTAAATCATAGATTTGTAAAATCCCGTGATGATGGGTTATGCGCTCTTGACAATGATCGGGGTAAAACCATTATCAAAGTTCTGTTAAAACATCATAAAAGGCTAGATTTGGGCATTAACCACCAGACGTGACTACGGCGTTAATTCATTATTATTTATTTGAGGCTGAAGTGAAATTTCATGGGTGCGTGTACTTAGCATCTGAAGATATTGGGGAGGTTGGATGAAGATTCTTCGAGATCCTTGTTCGAGCTTTCAATGTTTACAATGACGAGGACTTGGATATCTAGTTATTTTTTCTTTCTCTCTATTACAAAATAACTATCACTTTAAGGAGTTACATTGTAGTGCTCAGTGTTACACGAAGTTGTGGATATCCAAGAGGTGATGTACGTCTTATACTTGATGGTTGGTTGGTTGAAGAGTATAGAGTACTTAGGGATTCAATGTTGCACGAAGTCTCTACACCGCTCTTTGTCTCGCATTAGTACAAGTTTAAGTCACAAGTTTGGGTTATGTTACTTCAGTCTCAAGTTCATCATATTGGGTTTTTCTCCATCAGTGGTCACGACATCAAGCCGACAAAAATGATAATGGGGTTGGTAACGAGTTAGATGAGAGAAGTAGTAAAGAGAGAGATGACGTCTGAATACCTCAGTTCAGGCCTCGGTCTTCATCATTATGGCGTCTGCAGATAACACTTCAGGCCCCGTTCCTCAAAGAAAAGAAAGGTGTACGCTTAAGTGCGCTTTATCTTTGGAAGAAGAGAAATCTTCTTATTTATGGCCATTCTCATCAACAAGTTTCATGCTCTTTCCGTGCTCTTTAAGTCTTCAAGTGGATCGACACATATTGGAGTATACTCTTATTCACTTATTCAACCAAAAATTGCAGTTGACAGGCATATGCAATTTTTGAGGGGGGGAAAAGGTGAATAATCTACATGTCAGTCATCAAGAACCATCAAGTGGATCTACTTACCGTTGATGGTATTCTTATTCACTCGCTCAATCAAAAATTGCAGTTGACAGGCATATGCAATTTTTGAGGGGGGGGGGAAGGGTGAATAAACTACATGTTGATTGATGTTTGAGAAATGGTCATACGACTCCTGAATACATCAGTTCAGGAGTCGTGCAAACCATGCTTCTTCAACACTACATCTTCCTCCAGTCATCAAGGTGTTGAAGAACATGGTCATGGAATGCTAATCGACTTCGTCTCACGGGCTGGTACAATCAGCATCAAAGGGTTTCTAGTCAATGCTTCATGTACACGTCATTACGCTGCATGTACACATCATGATGATGATTCCGATTAATCGTAACCATCATGGGGGAGAGAAATGTGTACACCAAGGACGCACAACAGGTTCACGTGATCGGGCTTAATCATTTATTCCGGTGTTGATAACCTCAGAGATGATCAGTGGTTCAACTTGTTACCTTGGTATTAACGTTTCACTGTTACGTCATGGGCTGATTAATCGTAACCATCAGGGGAGAGAGAATGTGTACATCAAGGACGCACAACAGGTTCACGTGATCAGGGCTTAACATCCAAGGATGGATACATACTATAGATGATCAGTGGTTCAACTTGTTACTTTGGTGTTATACTAAAGACTGAAGAAGGTCGAGTCGTCAGTCTATTCTACCTTCTCTGTTGTGTGTTATCATCTCATGTGTATGCTGCGGGCTGATGGGTTATATGTAAGGTTACTGGAAGGCATTTGGTGAGATGAAGATGGTTGGTATTCTATTCCTCCATATTTGGCAATCTTGAAGAAGGTCTAGTCTTCAGTCTTCTCTACATTCTCCGCCATGTGTTAGAAGACTAAAGACGGCATGCATTCGGTTACCTAAAGACTTCTTCATATTATGGGCGTTCATCCTAATTCTTTCTTCTATTATGGGTGTTCATCAGAAAGGTTGTCAGATTAGGGGAGAGCACTAATTAGGGGAGAGTGAAAAGCCTGAATTAATCCCTAAGATTAAACGTGCTCACATTACTCTTCAGCAAGTAAAGCGATGGCAGCGGAGATATTCTGGAAGCTGAGGAGTAATGGTTTTCGGTTCGTATCCTTGTATATATTTTGCTTCTTACATTCTTTTTCATATCTTATACCATTTTTGTAAATAGATATATAGAAATCTTGCTAATTGTAAATAGAGAAACGTAAAATCAGAAAAACCATAAAAATTAAAAAATTAGAAAAGACCAAAAATAGTTTCACCTAGGCATGTCTTTTGTTTATCGATAACATTTACGGACTTAGAAATGTCATTTAATAATGGCACGGGTCTTTAAATGAAGCTCGAGCAGAAGTTAAAATGGATTCTTAAAACATGTCTAAATGGCTTGCTATTACTTTAGATAGCAACCCGCGCTTCACAATGGGGAAAGCACGTCGCCAAAAAGACAGCTGTTCCTCTAACTGGGTGATGTTCACCTGGGCATGGATTACTTTATATCCATGTTTCTTCGATCTGATGTACGTTTCAGTGCATCATTTCTAGTAAAGGAAGAGAAATCTTCTTTGCATACAAATAGTTTTCATTCTATGATTCTTCTGAAAATTATTTGTGAGACACTTGGTGAATATGTGTTGTATGAAATTTGTTTAAACTTGGATTATGCATAAAATTTGTCACTCAATCAACGACTACAAATCTTTAACTAGAATACGAGTCATTGATTGAGGGGGAGAGTGAATTCAAATTTTATATCATCAAATGGATGTCTTGGTTAACTCATACTTGTTAGAAATGGTTTTGTAGGTAATGGATTATTAGTTGAAGAGGATCTTGCAAAAACTTGATATCAAATGGCCAAACGTGTTAGTTGCTAGAAAGTTTAGGACATTATGTGCAACTTGCTTATAGTTTCCTAGCTTTATGTATCTAGAAGGCTCATTTATGTTACTTTGGAATCCTCGTTTAATCCCCTAAGTACTTTAAGACTCAAAACCTAAAAGAAGTTAGAAAACCAGTTGTGTTTGATGTTTTTGAATACTCCAACGACATTTGTATGATCTGAATGAATGAGTTTCAAATGTTGTTTGACTTTTGTTAAGTCAATTGCTGCTTAATTGTTGTTGATATTGTGCATATGTTCTCAGGATTCGCTTAGGTATATAGCTAACATGTTTGAATCATGTTCCTAAGATCCTGAATTGAATATTGAAATCTGTGTGAATTGCCATGTTCATGATTGCTAATTGCTCTTCATGATAGATAGTGGTTTGACGTATTTCCTGATTGTGGTTTGATTATAAGATGAACTTGGTATTATAATGTGGCAAGCTGCTGAAGGGTAGCTATTAAGGAATAGTGTATCTGTATGTATGTATATCTGTGTTGATATTCTTATGCAGATTCCATAGCCAAAATGAATGTGCCAGTTCCCATTCTAACCATTTGATCAGACGTTCAAACTCTATTGATTGGCTCGGAATTCACCACAACAACAACGTCTGCAACAACAACAACAACAACACTTTCACCACCACCACCGCCATTCATCTATTTTGGTCTCGCCAAGTGGGGATCAACTACATGTGCGAAATATTTGTTGGTGGATGGATGATTGATGTTGACCACTGATTCACTCAGAAAAGCGGATGATTACATTGTCTGCACAAAAAAGGTCAATATCATTTGTGTCATAAAAGTTATCTTGTGCATAAAAAGCAGTGAATCTCCCTCTTAGATTAAGGGGGAGCATAGTATGTTCCATCATCAGACTACATTAAATCGGACACATTTTCTCCCACATTTTCTAACTTATTTAAATCAATTGGGATCACAAATCTCAAAAGGTTTGAAATTTTTGATCGAGGGAGAGAATGTGATTTAAATATGAAACCTGATGAAAATGTGATGTTTTGGACTTAAATGTAAGCTCTCCCATATGTGCTAAACTCTTTCGTATATCGATGCACATATTGAGGGGGAGCGAATTGACAAAAAGGATTTGGCATGCATCTGATGTGAGCAAGGCTCAGACTTCACCAATGAATTGACGATAGCTAAAGTCAGTAGTCGAAAGGACATGTCCTGGACGGGTAATAATTTCAAGCCAGTTTATCTGGTGATGTAAGCGTGTCTCGCGAAGGACGTGTCTGAGTAGAATGTACCGATTTCGAGCGATTTTCCTTGAATGTGATCTGGACGGGTAATAATTTCAAGCTAGTTTACTAGTGATGTAAGCGTGTCTCGCGATGATCATGTTCTTGGAAAATCAATCAATTCAAAAGTGCGTGCTTCACCTGACATGTGCAAATTTATAAAACAATCATTTGAGCACATGTTGAGGGGGAGCATTTGAAAAATATAAAACTCTCAAGTGTTAGCAAAAATGTGTTTTCAGAATAATGAACACTTTGAGAGATTTTTTCAAGGATTTGGTTTTATGGCAATCGTGGAAGAATACCAAAGACTGACCATTTTAATGAATGCATGGAGTTATAAGGATGGTTAGGTTAGGCTCAAGTTCCCACGATCCCGCCAGAGCCGGAGGGATCTACCCAGGGACAATCCACTAGTTAGTGTAGAAGTCCTTAGGTATGATTAAAAAAGGAGAAAAGTGAATAAGGGAAGAGTGCCGACTGAGATGGAGCTAGTACTGGAACAAACCCAACAAGGTACTAGTAAGGAAGTCTTGGTAAGCACTGAAGGGGTTGAAGAATGAAAAAGAAATGTAAAGGTAAAGGGTGAAAAGAAAGAAGCCCTCCTTACACTTTAGGCAGAAACCGGGTCAATACATATGCTGTCAGAATCAATTAGTTGATTGCTGACATTGAAGACAAAGTATCATGGACCCAGTGATACGCTGCACAACCCTCCCTAGCCACTCAAGGTCCCTCAAAGGATTCTTGTTTCAATTGTCACGGAGTTCAATACATTTCTATCGTCTCTCTCACTCCGAGTTAGATGATATTGAAAAGGTGGCAGTTCTCTCCAGCCTCCGCTCACTAAATCAAAACGCACTATCGAGTCTAGAGCCACGAGATGCATAATAAGATCTCATAGGGACACAAATTATTTCTACACTGGTTGTTCAACATTAAGGACACCAGTTGTAAACTCATGAGTCCTACGCAGATCTTAGCAATCTGCCAGAACATGTATGAGAGAATTTACAAATGTAATTCTCAATGATTGAATGGAAATTCCTGCCAGGGTCAACATCAAGCAGCCCTGAAAGCAGGTCACTTCGGTAATTCCCTGGGGATTACGCTTAGTGATCACGGCGGTTTCAAACGGTCTACAGTCGTGGAGTGATCTCCAGCGACTCACCTAATCGTTGATATACTACGGTACGATCTTAAAAATCCCTCTGTGGGTTTTCGATTAGGAACGGTCTGGGTAAGGATTAGAGAAAGTTTTCACACTATGCTGTTAACAATCTCGAAGTCCGAACCTGTAAGTACCGGACGTTTTATTGCTAACTGTCGTATGCAGGAACTTCTAGCGGTTGTGGCTGTTGGATGCTGTAGCTGGTTGCAGTAAAGATGCCAATCCTCTACCACATGTTCACACTGCATCATCATTGTAATTCAACAAAGTCATGATCAACCAAAAGACCTTTAACACAGCTTCTGCAAACTCTGATGCTGAAGATCATGACACCAGAATAGTGTGAGCATGTCGGCTCGAAGATTATCACATCACGTGG
Organism: Artemisia tridentata subsp. tridentata; assembly: GCA_021014915.2. Taxonomy (NCBI): domain Eukaryota; kingdom Viridiplantae; phylum Streptophyta; class Magnoliopsida; order Asterales; family Asteraceae; genus Artemisia; species Artemisia tridentata. The sequence goes on along the minus strand of CP139503.1, from coordinate 41,117,667 downwards.
AGACATACTACTGAAAGATGGCTTGAAGATACATGTTGGATGATATTTTTGAAGAATACTCAGAGTCATCCAAGACAAAGGAAAAGTCATCAAAAGTTCACTGCTGAAAGCACAATGATCAAAGACGTTGAAGAATCAATGACTACGAGCTATGAAGACAAGTTCTGAAGACGGAATGCTAGAAGTCAAATTATTATTTCCGGGGTGACCTCCCTTAGGGGGAGATTGTTAGGAATATAAATATTCAGATGAAGGCTCGGTCACCCCGAGCATCTATTTAGCATTCACATAGCTCGTAGGCTTATTTATATTAGTTTAGTATTATTAGTAATATTAGTATTATAGTTTTATTAGACTAGTCGTATTTATTATTGTGAAGTGGGTCGGGGCTTTCCCCACTGTCAGCTCACTTCACAGCCCACTAGGGGCACAAGTATTAGGAACTATAAATAGCCCTCTCCACACAAGGAGAGGGTTGGAACTCTTGCATATTTTCACACATTGAATCTAATAGATCAAGTTTTCCCTTTCAACTCTCTCTCTCTCTAGTTCTTGCATCTAACTCAAACATGGGTTTCTTGATCTTTCAAGATCCAAGACCACCCGAATAGATCCACACAATCAATAAGGTTAGATCTTACATCACTGTTAACATCACAGTACATGCTTTTATGCTTAAAATAGTTTTTACAACTTGCATAAAACTAACTTAATTTATATTTTTAAAAGATTTTCACTTTACTTATTCCATTGCTTAAAAATAAACGTTATGTTTTGTCATCAACAAAAATGGGGAGATTGTTAATACAAATATCGTCCTAAAAACGTTATTTATATTTTACGATCTTTGCTTTATTTTGTTAATGACAATTATAGGGTTTATGTTTAGCAAAGCATAAATATAAGTTAAAGTCTTTTACATTTTAGTAACAAGTTTTTTAAAATACATTTACATATCACATGATCACTAGGAATTACACATTGCATACATATATACATTTACATGTTTATTTTTATTTCTTAAAAATGTAAATACACATGACATCATGGCATACCTCATTAGGAAATCTTAGTTGACTTTACAATATGAAAAATATTGAAGCAAAGGAGTTGACTTTGTAAGATCTTGACAAGACTAGAAAAGATATGGTAAGATTTGGAAAACTCTTAGCTGGCATGTTCCCACGGAACCAAACCAGTACAAGGGCGGAACCCTTATTTTGGGTCTGCCAAATCCGCCAGTTGTCTGATCAGTTTTGCCTATAAATAGCAAGCTGATCATTCAAGGACAACCATCACTCATATAGCTTAAATTATATATTCATTCATTTGTACATTACTAACCCATTACATTCATTCATTTCATTCTTAGTGATCTCTCTTTTGTAGCAAAGAAGATCATGTATACAAGCTTCAACACACTGTTGCAAGTCTTGACAATTTGATTAGTTAGTGTTCACACATCATTGTCTATACCATTCATTCAGTAGAGTCCGGTTAGTGTTTTAGTCCTCAAAACACATAGAGTGTCGGGAGTGGTTGTACCCTTGTTAAAGAACCAACGGGAGTGGTTGTACCCTTGTAAAAAACTCGGTGTTAGCTTAGTACCGGATAAAGAGTAAGCGACGTGTAAAGGTTTTCTCCACCTAGAAGGGAGCTTGTTTCTTGTTGGGAATTAAATGTTCTGAAGATTAGTATTGGGAATTAAATGTTCACAAGGTCAGTACTGCTCAAGGAAATACACTAAGTGTTGATTCTACTGCTAGTGTATTTGATTCTACTGCTAGTGTTAGAGTTTCTACTGCCGCAAGGATACTACTGCTAGTATATCCGATACTGCTGTTGGAGTGACTCATCCTACTGCTGAATGGATAAGTGTCGCGTATACTACTGCTGGTTGGATAAGTATGTATAAGATATTTGTGTATAAAAGTCAAATATATACGGTAGATAATATCTTAGATATGTGTTCAGTCAACAAGTTGTAAACACAGAACATGTTGTATCTTAGCTACTGACACACACAAGCTAGCAAGAAGTCGAATACTCAAGTGTGCATGTGCTTAGATATTACATATATAGAGAGTTAGTCATAAGTTAGAAAATGACTGAGTTGATAAAATACAATAGAAAATAGTTTTCTTTGTAATAGAGATTCAAGGTTTTGTAACCCTAGTGATAGTGAAGATCACTCGTATTATTCTCAATAATATTGAATCGTTTGATGTTATACTTTATGTGTTCATTATCAAATTCAACAACCACCACTGTTCCATTTCCAATAACAATATCCTTCTAAGTGTGAATAAGTAGATTCCGCATACTCAATCATATTCACTCAAAGTATCACATACACACGTTATAAAGGACTAACATCCTCAGAGTATATTACAAATCCTCTCAAGTGGTATCAGAGACAGGTTGATATCTTTGATTTAGAAGAAGAAGAAATGGACACGGAGTCTATTCAAACGAATGTTGCTGCAAAGTTGTCAATGCTCAAGCAGAATGAGTTTGATATATAGAGGCTGAGGATAGAGCAGTATTTCCAAGTGCAAGACTATACACTTTGGGAAATTATTGAAGAAAGAAACTCTTTCAAGCCTACAACCACTAGATCAACAGTTGATGGCAAGGTAGTAACAACTGTGAATACCAGCCCAACAACTGGAGAACATAGAGTAAAGAAGAAGAATGACCTCAAGGCCAGAAGTATGCTGATGATGACCATTCCAAATGATCAACTTTTAAACTTCAGCAAGTTCAAAGATGCCAAGTCATTATTTGAGGCCATTGTTGCAAGGTATGGTGGGAATGAAGCCACCAAGAAGACCCAGAAGACTTTTCTCAAGTAGAACTTTGAAAACTTCTCTTCAACAACCAATGAATCACTGGATCACATGTTTAACATGCTTCAGAAGATTGTGAGCCAACTTGCTGTTCTTGGTGTAGAGATACCTCAAGAAGATTTAAACTCAAAATTACTGAGAAGCTTACCTGAAGATTGGGCTATGCATGTGGTTATCTGGAAAAACAAGCCAGATATTGATTCAATGAGTCTGAATGACTTGTACAACAACTTCAAAATTGTTGAAAATGATGTGAAGAAAGCTGGAAGTTCTAGTTCAAGCACTGGGAACATGGCATTTGTGTCACCTCCTAGTACCTCAAATCCAGTTGAAGATGTGAAGGTAGATATGGGAGTTGGTACTACCAGTTCCTCAAGCAGTACTATTGGTATTATGGATGAGAAGACATGTTGTGCTTTTCTCACAAGCCAGAATGATGGGTCTATGCTTACTCATGAAGACCTCCAGGAAATCAATGATGATGATTTGGAGGAGATGGACCTAAAATGGCAAATTTCTCTTCTTAGCATGAGGGCTATGAAATTCTATCAAAGAACAGGGAAGAAGATCACTATCAGCAGCAATGATACTGCTGGTTTTGACAAATCAAAGATAGAATGCTACAACTGCCACATGATGGGAAACTTCTCAAGGGAATGTAGAAGACCAAGGCATCAAGATGGCAAAAGCAAAGGTTTTGGAAGCAAGTCCAAAACAGGGGAGGTTACTGAGCCAAACTCAAAAGCTGTGGTATCTATTGATGGCTTTGGTTTTGATTGGAGTTTCATGACAGATGAAGAAGAAGCTTCTACTCAGATGGCTCTCATGGCCTTCTCTGGTACTGAGATACAAAATGATAAAGTTTGTTCTAATACTTGCTCTGCTCTTAAAGAATTAGACTCTTTAAGAAAACATTATGATGAACAAAGGATAGAACTAAACAAAACTCATCAAAACTTAACAGATTATAAGGTAGGTTTAGCTACCCTAGAGAAGCAGATCTTACACTATAAAGACAATGAATTTGCTTTTTCTGATGACAAAGCTCTTCTTAAATAAGACATATTTTTTAAAGATGCTGAAATTAGCTTTTTAAGAACTGAGTATGATAAGCTTAAAAAGAAGAATGAAAACATTCAATTAAGTGTAGAAACATTAGACTATGCCTCTAAGGGTGTAAGCAAAATAATTGAATGTCAAGTGATCAACAAAGCCAAGTCTGGGTTAGGATATAAGAATGTCCCACCTCCTTATAGAGGAATTTCTGCACCCCCAGGGATAGACCTAGAACACACAGGCTTGTCTGACCTTCAACAACCTACATTAGAATATGGTGTTAAGCCAACAGAAGATGTAGTTGTTGATGAACCTATAAAAGTAAGTGAGAGTGTAAGTAACACTTCACTTCCTGAGGACAAGGTGTCCTCTGCTAGGAAATCAGATGGTCCAATCATTGAGGACTGGAAATCTGATGATGATGAAGAAGAACAGGTTATGTCTAAACCTGATGTTGTTAAGAAAGCAGGAACAAGTGTTCCTAAGGTGATCAAGAATGATAATGTTAGGCCTAAAACAAACATTAAACATGTTAGGCAACCAGTAAGATATTGTGAACAATATAGAACCACAAACAAGCCTAGAGGTAACCAAAGAAATTGGAATGACCTCATGTCTCACCAACTAGGTGATGACTCTGACTTCTATAACAAAGCTTGTTTCGTTTGTGGAGATTTTGACCATCTTGAAGCCTTCTGCAACCTAAGGGTATCTGGGTATTCAAACCATATGGTGAATTTAAAAAGGCACACAACTAAAAGTCACTCTAATTTTACTAGAACATCACTCAACAGTAGTATCTTTTACTCTTACAAGTGCTAAAGGATTGTTTTTGATCTCACAAGTGATAAAGGATTGTTTTTGATCCTCTCAATTGGTATCAGAGCCAGGTTTTTGATATCTTTGATTTAGAAGAAGAAGAAATGGAGATGGAGTCTACAAACATTGCTGCAAAGTTACCTATGCTCAAACAGAATCAGTTTGAGTTATGGAGGCTAAGGATTGAACAATACTTCTTGGTTCAAGATTATGCTCTCTGGGATATTATTCTATATGGTGATTCTTTTACACTAGGTATTATAGAATCCATTTTTGAAGGCAAAACAGTTCAGAAAAGGAATACTGGACCAGTTACCAATGATGAAAGGATACTGAAGAGGAATGATCAAAAGGCAAGAAATTTGCTGTTTATGACCATTCCGGGTGAACAGATGTTATCTTTTAGCAAGTATCCTGATGCAAAAACTCTGTTTGAAGAGATATGTGCATGGTTTGGTGGTAATGAAACTACCAAGAAGACATTGCTGAAACAAAGTTTTGAAAATTTTAGCTCAAACAGCAATGAATCTCTTGATAAGTTGTTCACAAGATTGCACAAGCTTGTCAGTCAGTTAGCTGTGTTGGGAGTTGAGATAGCTAAGGAAGATCTCAACATGAAGTTTTTAAGAAGTCTACCTGTAGAATTCAATACTCATGTGGTTGTCTGGATGAATAAACCAGACATTGAAACCATGAAACTCAATGATTTGTACAACAATTTTAAAATTGTTGAACAAAGTCTGAAGAAGTCTGGAAGCTACAGTACTAGTTCTGGGAATGCGGCACTTTTGTCATCTCCCAGCATTAGTAAGTCAGAGGAGGTAGATGAAGCTGAAGGTGTTTCTACTGCTAGCTTTGGTGTCTCTACTGCTAGTTCACAGAAGAATGTTGTTGGACTTGGAGATTCAACATTCTATGCATTCCTAACCAGTCAAACTAGTGGTTCTCCTCTAACTCATGAAGACCTTGAACAGGTGGATGATGATGATTTAGAAGACATGGATATCAAGTGGCAGGTTGCTTTACTTAGAATGAGGGCTAAGAAGTTTTGGCAGAGAACAGGAAAGCAGATTACCATTAATGGTAATGAAACAGCTGGGTTTGATAAGATGAAAGTAGAGTGTTTCAATTGTCACAAGTTGGGACACTTTACAAGAGAGTGCAGGAAGCCAAGAAAGCAGGATAATAGGAGCACATGGTATAAGCAAGACAAGAAGAAGGAAGTCGCAGTGGAAGAGCCAAAGGCTATGCTAGCCATTGATGGTGTTAGCTATGATTGGAGCTTCATGGCTGATGAAGAGGAAGCACCAACAGAAGCTGCAATGGTGGCAACTGAGATTGCATTGATGGCCGTTACTGACATAGAGGTAAATTCTAAAATCTGTTGTTCTGAATCTTACTCTGCTCTTAAAGCATTTGAAAAAGTTAAAAAAACAATTTGATGATCGACTGTTAGAGCTAAGTGAAACAAGTTATAACTTAGCTAATCATAAAAGAGATTTAGCTGTTCTTGAAACACAAATCTTGCATTATAAAGGAAATGAATCTAAGTTTATTGATGACATAGCTGTGCTAAAAAGAGATTTAGAGTACAAAATGGATGTGATAGGTGTGCTCAAAGAAGAACTAGAAAAGGTCAAAAAGGTAAATGAAAATGTTAAGATAACAGTAGATACTCTAGCTCATGCCACAGATGGAATCAATAAACTTTGGGAAGCTCAAGTTGTCAATAAAGCTAAGTCTGGTATAGGTTACAAGTCTGTTCCTCCACCATACAGAGGTGTTCCTTTACCTCCAGGTATTGACCTAGCACACACAGGTTTAGAAGAGTTTCAAGAACCAAAATTTGAATATGGTTCTAAGCCTACTGAGAGTCCTAAGTTAGAAGAAGTTTTTAAGAGTGCAAGTGATGCTTCACTCCCTGAGGACAAGGTGTCCTCTAGTAAGAACTCAGATGGTCCAATTATTAAGGACTGGACATCTGAAGATGATGAGGAAGATCAGGTTGTGGTTAAACCTGATGTTGTTAAGTTTGCAGGATCAAGTGTTCCTAAGGTGGTAAAAAATCATATTGTTAGGCCTAAAACACATGTTAAACAATCTAGGCAAACAGTTAGATATGCTGAGTTGTATAGGTCTACAATCAGGTCTCATGTTCCTAGGGGAAACCAAAGGAACTGGAACAACTTAAAATCTCAACAACTTGGTAATGATTTTGTGATGTTTAATAAAACATGTTATATATGTGGTAGCTTTGAACATCTGTATGCTAACTGTGATTACCATCAGGGAAGGAGGATGGTATCTGGGAAAACTAGGGTTACTGGGAACACAAACTCAAGGGTAAAACAAAACAATGTTTCTAGAAAGACATACCCTAATGTAAACAGCAAAATAAACCCCAGAACAACAGTTTTGATGAAGTCTGGCACAAAATCAATTTCTACTGCTAGACCAATTCATACTACTAGACCAAAACCATCTGTTTCTTGTGACAAGCAAACAACAAGGTTTATACAAACAGCACAAAAAACAGTGAAAAGGCCCTTTAACCAGAAAAATCTTGTTCACAACATAAAATGGGTACCAAAAGTTCAAACAACTAAGCCAGCAGTTTCTACTGCTAGAACAAAAGTTTCTACTGCTAGGTTTGTGAACACCAAAAGGAAAAATGGGGGCAATGCTGTTAAGGCCTCAGCATTTTGGGTTTGGAGACCAATTAAACCCAATGGTGCATCAATTATTTTAAAGAAATTTGATTACATTGATGCACGAGGCAAATCCAAGTCAGTAATGGCTTGGGTCCCCAAAGGAAACTAATATTCCTTATTTCATGTGCAGGAACATTCAAATGCTAATCAAGAAGATCAAGGATACTAAGACAGTGGATGTTCAAGGCACATGACAGGCAACATGTCATACCTTTCAGAATTTACTCCTCTGGATGGAGGATATGTTAGCTTTGGAGGAGGTATTGGTGGCAAAATTTCTGGTAAAGGTACCATTAAGACTGGAAATTTAGACTTTGAAGATGTGTACTTTTTAAAAGAACTTAAGTATAATCTCTTTAGTGTCTCACAAATGTTTGACAAAAAGAACAAAGTTCTTTTTACTGACACTGGATGTCTTGTGCTTTCTTTTGATTTTAAGATGCCTGATGAAAGTCAAGTACTTCTTAAAATTCCAAGAAAGGGCAACATGTACAGTGTTGATATGAAGAAAATTGTTCCTAAAGAGGCCCTTACTTGTCTTGTAGCAAAGGCCACATTGGATGAGTTAATGAAATGGCATAGGAGGCTTGGTCACATTAATTTCAAAACCATAAATAAAATTGTCAAAAATGGTTTGGTAAGAGGTTTACCTCAGAAAAGATTTGAAAACGATCAAACATGCATTGCTTGTCTCAAAGGCAAACAACATAAAGCCACTTGTAAGCCCAAACTTTTTAACTCTATTGATCAATCATTGTTTATGCTTCATATGGACTTATTTGGACCTATTTCTGTGAGTAGTATAAAGCATAAAAGATATTGTCTTGTTGTTACTGATGACTATAGCAGATTTACATGGGTTTTCTTTTTAAGTTCTAAGGATGAGACATCTAGCATTCTTAAGACATTCATTACAGAGATAGAAAACCTAGTAGACAAGAAAGTAAAAGTCATTAAATGTGATAATGGGACAGAGTTTAAGAATAGAGTTATGGATGATTTCTGCAAAGAAAAAGGTATTAGAAGAGAATTTAGTGTTGCTAGAACTCCTCAGCAGAATGGAGTAGCTGAGAGAAGAAATAGGACACTTATAGAAGCTGCTAGAACCATGTTAGCTAACTCTAAGTTGCCTATCACTTTTTGGGCTGAAGCAGTTAATACTGCTTGTTATGTCCATAACAGAGTTTTAGTAGTTAAGTCTCACAATAAGACATCCTATGAGCATTTTAGAGGTAGAACTCCTGCAATAGGATTTCTTAGACCTTTTGGATGTCATGTGACAATTCTGAATACCTTAGACCATCAAGGCAAGTTTGATGGTAAAGCAGATGAAAGATTCTTAGTTGGATATTCTCTTAATAGCAAAGCATTTAGAGTATACAACTCAAGAACTAGGAGAGTAGAGGAAAACCTGCATGTGGAATTTTTAGAGAACAAATCCAATGTAGCAGGTGAAGGTCCCAAATGGCTATTTGATATTGAGACACTAACCCAATCAATGAATTATGTGTCTGTTGTTGCAAAAACTAATGATTATTCAGGTACAGAAGCTGATAATCCAATAAATGAGGCAGGGTTAGGAAAAGAGAAAGATCAAGATTATGCGATGATGCCAATATGGACAAGTGTGGATTCAACTTCAATAATATAACAATCCGCAATTTTTCAGGCTATTATTTTAATTGTACATCTATTTATTTTGGACAAATAATACAAATTAAACAATTACTGACATTTACTGATGTTTAGAAATTTAAAAACGAGAGGTTATCTCGTTTTTCTCGAAAAACAACACCACACGCGTACCGATACCACACCAGTAAAGGTTTACTTCACAAATTCTTGTCAGAGTCAATAAAAATTTACATTGTGTCAGTTAATAGAAACGTCCCCCTAAATTATATTTTTCGTACTCACGACAAACCCAAAAATCTCGAGAGACACCGGGATTCGACAGGACACGAGGTACAAGTAGTACACCCTTAAAACAAATTATATCTTAAATACTATACAAAAATTCGGTCCACTATTAATAAAATCAAAATATATATATATATATATATATATATATGAAGAGGAATATATATATATATATATATATATATATATATATATATATATATATATATATATATATATATAATAAGAGGAAGAGAGAGACACGATCTCCTCCCCTCCCCTTTCTCCCTCATCTCTTTTCTAGTTAACATCACCATCCCCACTAAAATCCTTCAAAGATCCGAATCAACCCTATGGATTTAGGCTACAAACGAGACAACCAATATTTAACTCCTTCCTCTTGTCCACAAAGAGAGCCTAGTGCTTTTCTTGTCGTTTCCAAAAGTCAACGAGCCAAGACAAAAATTGGTGCTGACATAAATTTCTTAAAATAGCCATGGAGCGTCTGGTGTTTGTGAAAGGAGGGGTAAACGATTCTTGATTAATTTTTATAAACTCCATTCGATTCCCAGGCACCCACCTCACCACCAAATCATCATCACACAAATACAAAGGGTAATATCTTGGTAAAGAGAGGAAGTGGGTTTGCTTGGAATCAGGTTCAATCCGGGTTATAAATCCAGTGTCACTTGACTTTGTTGTAAGGCCTTGATCTCTTTCTTTTTTTTTAGTTGTATTCGAACACTCAATTGATTGTTGTTGATTAAAGAATTTGTTAATTCTGGGTTAAATACAATCGTTAATTTTGATTTCTAGTCATAGTACTGATGATGTTGTGTTGTTATTATTGTGGTGTGGCGATGATTAAAACAAAGAACAGAGAAACAAAAAATCGTAACTATGATTGGCTCAATTCTTTTTGGAAGTGAAAGTCGTAGGTTATGGTGTCTGTGTTTCTGCTTATCTTTGTCAATATATCGAGCAGTTTATGAATTTGTAGAAGGAATGATGAGAATTGGTATGAAGCTAAGATAGTTAAGATTAGATATGCAAAATTTCGATTGTGACTTGTGATCGGGTATATTTTGTGTTTAAGTGCGATTTTGTGTCTGTGTTAAGGTTCGGGTTTGGTCAGGTTCATGCTTGAGTTTGAATAACATTCTTAGTCTCGTGGTAAAAACTAGTAATGCCTCGCGTATACTTGCTCTTAACAGGTCTCGGTTGTGTCGTGAGCCGTGAGGCCATGGATTTAATTCACTCGAGCTCAACTCGAGCATTGACTGATTTGCTCTTTTCACTGTTTTTAGTCCGACCCCTTTGGTCATTAAAAACACCCACAGGGTGTTACCCTTGCTCGGTAAAACACGGGGTCTCAAACCCTCGCTATAAGGACAGTTTAGGTCGTGTCTTGTTCACAAAGATATGTCGAGATTCCCCTACGTTGTCTGCACACGCCCATTTTCTTACTGTCAAATATTAACTAATACTTCTTTAGTTTAACACGAGACTAAAGCCCTTGTGGTTACTGTCACATTTGGTGTCAAAATGAGTTGAAAAGAAAAGAGTATGGATAATTTGTTGTAAAAAAAACTTAAAAGCTGGCTAACCAGTTTGTGGATTGATCGAGAGCCAGCAGGCCCTTCAAGTGTGGGTTTGGCCATTATTGGGCCGAAGCCCATTTAATAATTAAGGGGTATGTTTGAATTCCGATCGTACTAACAAATTTGTGTCAAACCTATCACTTTTATTAATTAAAAAAAATGTATAATAATAATAATACAAAGTGAGTAACAAATAGTTCGTCCCCGACTCACTCGTCTTACTCGCTCTCAAAATGATTTCATGGCATACTCTAATTTACCAAACTCGCAAAAACATGCTTATTTACCTATATCAACTAATTAACTTGTTCACACACGAAATGATTATATAAAAACCTACTAAAGTTTTATAAGATTATAAAATAGCTTTTACTTAAACATATGTCTTGTAACACAAAGTGACCACGAGAAATACATATACGGGTCGTGCCCGACTTCTATTAAATAAATGTACGTATTATATTTTTAATTAAAATGGGACAGACAAAGTATTTTATAAACAACCGTGTTACGCTAGTTTTCAAATCACGAATCATTTAAATGGAGGTCATCACTTACGCATAATTTTCCCACATTTCAAAACATATATAACTATTTATATATTTTTTTGTAACGACTATTTTTTTTTACCATAACATTCCATATCTCGACAGTGTCTAGTGTCATTCATAATCATTTTTCGTTCATCGTCTTTCGGTTAGTGTCAAATCGTAGTCTTATTCATCCTTAATACTTTTATTGTCATACACCTATACACTTCCAATGAGCCAATACCTAAAAATGCTTATAAAATCATTTTAGACTTAAATGCTGCCACACCAGCAAAAATAACATAAACTCTCTAAAACTGTTGAATTTAAGTCTTAAACATAGTCTGTGAACTAAAACAAACCTTACTAATCTAGGTCGCGTGTTGGTGCTGAATTTTATCTGAACTATTGTTTTATCTGACTGCTTATTGACGAGGTAAGTATTCACAGCCTCCTTTTTACCGCTTTACTTGTTTGGGGTGGAATGCATGACTTAAATTTTTATTTGAACTTATGACATATATTTTTACCTAAACTCTTAGAAATTGACTTTGAACCTTAAGACACTATTTTGAGCTTATGACTTGTTTTGAACTTTATGTGCCGTACGTACTAAATATAAAGTCTCCCATGTTCGGAGCAGTGCAAAGTCTCCCATGTTTGGAGCATTCTTTACAGTACTTCTCGCCATGTCGGTGAGTGAAAATAATTCTCGCCTAGGTGGTGGAGTGACATAAAGTCTCCCATGTTCGGAGCAGTGCAAATTCTCCCTTGTTCGGAGCAGTCTTTATTTATTATGTACATGGCATTTTTATTGTGAACTTGATAAACATGTTTGTTCGACTATAAAATGTATAATTTTCTATGCAATGGTTTGACACTACCTATGCCATATGGACTTTTTAAAAACCTTGGACTTCTTTTGAACAAAACCTGTATACTCACCAACTATTTTCATAGTTGACCCGTTTTTCTCATGCATTTCAGGTGATCGCCAGTAAGTGTATTTTATGAAGACATTAGCATTAAGGGGTCTTCATCTAAAATGTCTTGTTTGATTAAATAAAAGTGTTATCTTTTGAAATCAAACTATTGTGTTTCAAATGCCGTTGTAGGCTAAAATGATGATGTATTAATGTACTGTTCCTTTAAATTTTAATTATGGTATTGTACTATATCTCTTTTGCAATGAATATTGATTTCGTAGCATCCCAGGACCCGAATGCTTCCGCTATACCACATTTTTGGGGGTGTTACAGATTGGTATCAGAGCCTAAGGTTATAGAGAATGCCTATTTTTCTAAAATAAAAATCGCAACTATAACCAGAATAAAGTTTTCTTAAACACCGAACATCATACGAGTTGACTAGTCCGAGCATTGCATCATTACTCCTCAATTATGCATAGCCTGATCACCTTTGCCTAATTCGGGAAGAATCACGCAATGATGGGAGTAGTAGTCTCGGATCATGTTTGGTCGGGTCTTAAAAGGGCAGTCACCTGAAAATGCATCAGTCGTGTGTGTGTGCATCGCATATTTGCATCCGTACTTGTGCATAAAACCCTATAGGCAGACATCTATCTTTAGAATTGAGTACACTTTGTCCCTGTCATCCTTTCCTTGTTTTGTTATGTTTCTTTATAGACATTAAGTACTTTTGTCATGACATGCCTTGTTCTATTTCGATACGATAAGTCTTTGTACATTTCTCAGTTTCGGTTACAGTCCATTGTCCTGCCAAACCTTCACCAACTATCGTCTTATATTCACCTACCTATCAAGGCCCTTACTTGCGATAGATCCCGGGGATCGAAGCTTCTAAACCCCTAAGAACTACTTACGATACATCCTTAGCGACAACATTGTTTGCGTTATTTATGACGTCATTTGTGATGATCCTTGTGCTCTGAGCATAATGCTAGCGTACCGTTATTTTCCCGTTCATATCTCTGGACCATGCATTTCTTTTCAGACTATTGACCACTTCATCAAAAATAGTTAAATTTTTGGATACTTCATCTCTTGCGTACTATTTTAAAATTTTAATGAAGACCGGAGATGAAACACCTAATCCTTCCTTACTCGCTAGACACTTGATCTCTACTAAACGTCTGCACTCAGTAAAAATTCTCCACATATCTCAGAACTGATATTTATTTTACTCGCTCCCAAAGATTTTGAAAACTTCTTCAAAGCCTATTTATTCTTAACCCTATTTTAAAAACAAAAACATCTCCACTGTCACCTTTATTAATTTACCTCAAAACGACTCATTTACTTTGACAATATATTTGACCTCATCATTAACTTATACCATCAATATATATTTGTTCAGTCTTGAGCAACCCCCAAACTTTAATTAAATTTTCAAAAACGTTAAGCTTTTTAACAACTCTTAACTTAATTTCATGACAGTTCTTGTTTGATGAGTTGTGAGATTAAGTTAAAGTTACTACTTAACTTAATATTTTAAACAATTTTTCTCGAGAATGGACACTACTTACTCCGTTTAAACCTAGTCACTCAAATTTTTACAATCAAATTGTTTATCTCGTTACACTCAACAGGACATGTACGGATAAAGTTGTCGTAATTACAACAATTTTATTTTAGTACTATCTCATTCTGGTGCAAAAATTATTTTCACATCCCAATTTTAAGTCTCCCTTGTTCGGAGCAGTCTTGACTAATGTGATACCTAACGTCATAAGCCCTAGTTGAACTTCTAGCCTTCTTGCTAACCTAAATTATCACTATTTCTCGATTTGATTAGGCTTAGACAATTCCAAACTTGAGCCAAACCTTCAAGAGGCCTCCAACTAAGATGTTAAAATCTTCTCTTCCAATAACTTGATTCCAGCTTGATCTAGCGACAGTTCTTGTTTGATGAGTTACGAAAATCAAGATAGAATCAATTTGTTACTCAAATTTGTTCAACTTAAACTCATGACAGTTCCTGTTCGGGGAGTTGTGAGATTAAGTCAGAAAACACTAACTAAAGGTCACCTGAGGGCTAAGCTCGAGAATGAAAAAGTCGACCGTCAAATCTAACCACGAGGACGAACGACAGTAGAGTGAACAAACTAAATCTCGAGGATGAGATTTCTTTTAAGGCTGGTAGACTATAACAACCTGCAATTTTTCAGGCTATTATTTTAATTGTACATCTATTTAATTTCGACAAATAATACATATTAAAGAATTACTGACATTTACTGATGTTTAGAAATTTAAAAACGAGAGGTTCTCTTGTTTTTCCTGAAAAACAACACCACACGCGTACCGACACCACACCAGTAAAGGTTTACTTCACAAATTCATGTCAGAGTCAATAAAAATTTACTCTGTGTCAATTAATAGAAACGTCCCCTGAATTATATTTTTCGTACTCACGACAAACCCAAAAATCTCGGAAGACACCGGGATTCGACATGACACAGGTACAAGTAGTACACCCTTAAAACAAATTCTATCTTAAATACTATAAAAAAATTCGGTCAACTATTAATAAAATCAAATATATATATATATATATATATATATATATATATATATATATATATAAAATAAGAAGAGGAAGAGAGAGACACGATCTCCTCCCCTCCCCTTTCTCCCTCATCTCTTTTCTAGTTAACATCACCATCCCCACTAAAATCCTTCAAAGATCCGAATCAACCCTATGGATTTAGGCTACAAACGAGACAACCAATATTTAACTCCTTCCTCTTGTCCACAAAGAGAGCCTAGTGCTTTTCTTGTCGTTTCCAAAAGTCAACGAGCCAAGACAAAAATTGGTGCGACATAAATTTCTTAAAATAGCCATGGAGCGTCTGGTGTTTGTGAAAGGAGGGGTAAACAATTCTTGATTAATTTTTATAAACTCCATTCGATTCCCAGGCACCCACCTCACCACCAAATCATCATCACACAAATACAAAGGGTAATATCTTGGTAAAGAGAGGAAGTGGGTTTGCTTGGAATCAGGTTCAATCCGGGTTATAAATCCAGTGTCACTTGACTTTGTTGTAAGGCCTTGATCTCTTTCTTTTTTTTAGTTGTATTCGAACACTCAATTGATTGTTGTTGATTAAAGAATTTGTTAATTTTGGGTTAAATACAATCGTTAATTTTGATTTCTAGTCATAGTAGTGATGATGTTGTGTTGTTATTATTGTGGTGTGGCGAAGATTAAAACCAAGAACCGAGAAACAAAAAATCGTAACTATGATTGGCTCAATTCTTTTTGGAAGTGAAAGTCGTAGGTTATGGTGTCTGTGTTTCTGCTTATCTTTGTCAATATATCGAGCAGTTTATGAATTTGTAGAAGGAATGATGAGAATTGGTATGAAGCTAAGATAGTTAAGATTAGATATGCAAAATTTCGATTGTGACTTGTGATAGGATATATTTTGTGTTTAAGCGTGATTTTATGTCTGTGTTAAGGTTCGGGTTTGGTCAGGTTCTGCTTGAGTTTGAATAACATTCTTAGTCTCGTGTTAAAAACTAGTAATGCATCGCGTATACTTGCTCTTAACAGGTCTCGGTTGTGTCGTGAGCCGTGAGGACATGGATTTAATTCACTCGAGCTCAACTCGAGCATTGACTGATTTGCTCTTTTCACTATTTTTAGTCCGACCCCTTTGGTCATTAAAAACACCCACGGGGTGTTACCCTTGCTCGGTAACACACAGGGTCTCAAACCATCGCTATAAGGACAGTTTAGGTCGTGTCTTGTTCACAAAGATAGGTCGAGTTTCCCCTACGTTGTCTGAACACGCCCATTTGCTTACTGTCAAATATTAACTAATACTTCTTTAGTTTAACACGAGACTAAAGTCCTTGTACCTACTGTCACATTTGGTGTCAAAATGAGTTGAAAAGAAAAGAGTATGGATAATTTGTTGTAAAAAAAACTTAAAAGCTGGCTAACCAGTTTGTGGATTGATCGAGAGCCAGCAGGCCCTTCAAGGGTGGGTTTGGCCATTATAGGGCCGAAGCCCATTTAATAATTAAGGGGTGTGTTTCAATTCCGATCATACTAACAAATTTGTGTCAAACCTATCACTTTTATTAACAAAAAAAAATGTATAATAATAATAATAATAATAAAAAGTAAGTAACAAATAGTTCATCCCCGACTCACTCATCTTACTCGCTCTCAACACCATTTCATGGAATACTCTAATTTACCAAACTCGCAAAAACATGCTTATTTTCCTATATCAACTAATTAACTTGTTCACACACGAAACGATTATATAAAAACCTACTAAAGTTTTATAAGATTATAAAACAGCTTTTAATTAAACATATGTCTTGTAACACAAAGTGACCACGAGAAATACATATACGGGTCGTGCCCGACTTCTATTAAATAAATGTACGTATTATATTTTTAATTACAATGGGACAGACAAAGTATTTTATAAACAACCGTGTTATGCTAGTTTTCAAATCACGAATCATTTAAACGGAGGTCATCACTTACGCATAATTTTCCCACATTTCAAAACATATATAACTATTTATATATTTTTTTTGTAACGATTATTTTTTTTTACCATAACATTCCATATCTCGACAATGTCTAGTGTCATTCATAATCATTTTTCGTTCATCGTCTTTCGGTTAGTGTCAAATCGTAGTCTTATTCATCCTTGATACATTTATTGTCATACACCTATACTGTAACGCCCCGTGACCACTTATACCAAAAATTTTGAACTTTATACACGGAAACGATTGACTAAAACGGACTCATACAATTTCCTCATTGAATGACCAAAACCTATAACATTTAACCTTTTTAAACATGCTTGCAAGAACATATAATCGAAGACCCTTCAAAACATTTCACTAAATTTTCTAACACAACCTGACAACCCTTCTGAGACCAAGATACGCCGTATCCTTTTCAGGGATACGCCGCATCAAAGCTGAGAGACAATACGCCGTATCAATCTGAAGTGATACGCCGTATTATCCTAAACTCGGATGCGCCGCATCTATTGAATTAGATACGCCGCATCGACCCACTAAGACAGAAAAGTTCAAGAAAATAGCTACGATGCGCCATATCCCAAAAAGAGATGCGCCGCATCACCTGATACGCCGTATCTCAAAGGAGATGCGCCGTATCTACCCTGCACCACAGAAATCCTGGACAGACCCTACTGTCCCAAATATGCATATTCAAAATCCTCGGCTGGAAACCCGACCTCCCGGACTCGAAACTTGACGAAACTTTCCAGAATCCTTTAGTATGTCCGTAAGATTAATTTCATGCAAAAACATCACCCGTTTGACCACCCGTAATAGTACCTCAAAATTGGACGGGTTATGCAATAATACCCAAAATGACCCATTACACTACAAGACCATTTATACTACTACCAATTCACAAATAACTTGACCATGACCATTAACTTAACATATCAAAAACGTTCCATGCATACATGACCCGTTAACATCTCAAAATGGGTAGAAACATGCTTATACCAAACACCCCTTAATGAGTACTATAACCATACAAGTTCTAACTTAGACACCATATGAACATCATAACTTAACACAAACTTGACCCTTGGCCTAAACATGAACAAAGACCATATATGACCACAAGACCGTGAACTAACAAAATGACCATATAAAAAGAAGTGTACCCACGACACAAAAGAACACTTGGGGGCTTCCAACTTCAATATGCTTGGTCCAAAAGAGAACGGTCTTCTACTACATAATCACTTACGCCTTTTCCTTACCTTTGCTAGATCCTTCGGTACCTATCAAGAAAAACATCACAACTAAACACGTAAGCGAAACGCTTAGTAAGTACATGGCATAACAAGCTAAACATCATATATAACCATAACTAGTCTAACCACTAGTTAAGCTAGCGATATAGGGGCACTTACCTCGCATCGACATAGTCGACCTAAACACGATCAAACCATAAGGTTGAACCTCATCCCATAGTTAGCCCGACGACTAACTAAGCTACACCTAGTGATGGATCCATACTAGCTAACGCACCCTATACCCTATCCTTCACCATTATCATGTAAACAAACATGATAAAGCTAACAAATAAACCATTATCATACCAAAATATGATAAAGCTAACAAAGACATGTTATAACCAATGTACTTACCTTGATTCTTAAGCACAATCACACTAATAATAGCTTCCCCACTTCTTACTTGCTTCCTATATCAAAATCATCTCAAATTAGAGACTAATTAACTAATAAATCATAAATTATCAACCCTTGATCATTATGATCAAATATCATACATGAACCCTAATTCCTTAATTTGGGGAAGAACACTTACTTGAAGAAAAGACAACAATTAAGGGTTCTCAAGGCTTCTTTGATCACTTCACAATGGTAATTTGAACTTTATTGCCAACTTGCTCTTCCCTCCTCTTTTTCTCTTATAATCCGATCTTCACAAATGACCAAGAAGAAAGTCCTGGACTTTTCTAAAATTATCTAGGCTATGGCATTTTAACTAATAAACTTTGCCCATTTGGCAATCTTAGCCCTTCTAGTTCTATTCTTTCTAACTTACCACTCACATTTATTTATTTAGCTAACTCGTAACACAAGGCTTATAATATGCAACACATAATATTTACATAACTAGTACCTCATCGGGATACGGGTGTAACAATTCTTCCCTCCTTAAAATAAGATTTCGTCCCCGAAATCTACTCTTGAAATAAATGAGGATACTCCTTCCTCATCTTCTCCTCTAGCTCCCATCTAATGCTTGTACCTTTACGATGTCTCCATTGCACCTTCACTAACGGAATTTCTTTGTTTCGAAGTTGCCTCACTTTCCTTCCTAAGATCGCTTCCGGTTCATCCTTTTGTGAGATCAATTCTGGATCAATTTCTATATCGTCTAACGTGACCACACTAGCCTCATCCACTAAACATTTCCTCAAGTACGACACATGGAAAGTATTATGAATACCTCTCATTTCTTCGGGCAATTCCAACACATAAGCCACCTCGCCAACACGTTTCAAAATTTTAAACGGCCCTATAAACCGCGGACTTAATTTCCCTTTGTTTTTAAACCTAAAAACGCCCTTCCACGGAGAAACTTTTAGCATAACCATATCACCTACCTCGAATTCTATTGGCCTTCTTCGATTATCGGCATAACTTTTCCACCTATCTTGTGCCGCCTTAAGTCTTGCTCGAATCATCTCAACCTTTTCCGTCGTTGCCAACACTATATCCGTGCTAGCCAATTCCCTCCTTCCTACTTCTTCCCAACATACGGGCGTCCTACACTTTCTTCCATAGAGCATTTCATAGGGTGGCGTGCCTATACTAGCATGATAACTATTATTGTAGGCGAATTCAACTAGGGGTAAATGGTCGTCCCAATTACCTCCAAAGTCGATCATGCAAGCTCGAAGCATATCTTCTAAAGTTTGAATCGTCCTCTCACTTTGCCCATCGGTTTGAGGATGAAAATCCGTGCTCATATGAAGTTTCGTACCTAACTCTTCTTGGAAATCTTGCCAAAAATTTGAAGTGAAACGCCCGTCTCTATCGGAGACTATAGATATAGGTACTCCATGACGCGTGACTATCTCATTAACATAAACCTTTGCTAACTTATGAACAGGCATATTCTCCCTAATCGGAATAAAATGTGCACTCTTAGTCAAACGATCGACTACTACCCAAATGGTATCATTCTTCTTTTTCGTCTTTGGCAATTTCGTGATGAAGTCCATAGTAATCTTCTCCCACTTCCAAACTGGAATGTCTAAGGGTTGCACTTTTCCATACGGCTTTTGGTGTTCGGCTTTCACCTTTAAACAAGTTAAACATCTTTCCACGTACTTCACACAATCTCTTTTCATACCCAGCCACCAATAGTTTCTTTTCAAATCAAGGTACATTTTCGTAGCTCCCGGATGAATAGAATACTTCGACTTATGGGCTTCTTCCATGAGTAATTCTTTAATGTTGCTTCGAAAAGGAATGTAAACCCTTCCATATCGTGTCTTAATCCCTCGACTGTCTTCTTCGAGATGAGGAATGTGAGAAGTGATACGTTCTTTCTCTTGATTCTCTTCTTTTAACGCCTCCTCCTGAGCTAACTTAATTCTGTCAAAAAGATCAGATGTGATAATCATTCTCAAGGAGTGAATCCGCGTAACATCACTTCGGCCCTGACGACTTAGCGCATCCGCTACAACATTCGCCTTACCCGGATGGTAGCGAATTTCACAATCATAATCCTTCAACAAGTCTAACCACCTACGTTGCCTCATGTTCGGATCTTTCTTATCAAGGAAATACTGAAGACTTCTATGGTCAGTGTAAATTATGAACTTCACACCATATAGATAATGCCTCCAAATCTTCAAGGCAAAGACTACGGCCGCAAATTCAAGATCATGTGTCAGATATTTCTCTTCGTGCTTCTTTAGTTGTCTTGAAGCGTAAGCAATCACTTTACCCCTTTGCATAAGAACACATCCAAGACCGGAATAAGATGCATCACTATAGACCACCATGTCTTCGGTTCCCTCCGGTAATACTAAGATCGGCGCTTCACACAACCTCTTTCGTAAAGTACGGAAGGCTTCTTCTTGCTTCTCGCCCCACACAAAAGGAACATTCTTCTTGGTGAGTTCGGTTAACGAAGATGAAATTTTGGAGAAGTCTTGAATAAACCGTCTATAATAACCCGCGAGTCCTAGAAAACTTCGAATTTCACCAACGTTCTTCGGCGCTTTCCAATTCATCACGGCCTCAACCTTTGACGGATCAACTTTAATACCATCGGGATTAATAACATGACCAAGGAACTGAACTTCTTGCAACCAGAATTCACACTTTGAGAACTTAGCATACAATCTTTCTTTTCTCAACGTTTCAAGTATTTCTCGAAGATGAAGTTCATGCTCTTCCTTACTCTTAGAATAGATAAGGATATCATCGATGAACACTATAACGAATTTATCCAACATCGGTCTACATACACGGTTCATGAGATCCATGAAAACCGTAGGCGCGTTCGTGAGACCAAAAGGCATAACCGTAAACTCGTAATGTCCATATCGGGTCCTAAAGGCCGTCTTGGGAATGTCTTCTTCCCGAACCTTCAATTGGTGATAACCCGATCGAAGGTCAATCTTTGAAAACCACCTTGCACCTTGAAGTTGATCAAATAAATCATCAATTCTTGGTAACGGGTATACATTTTTCACCGTGACTTTGTTCAATTCACGGTAATCAATGCACATCCGCATACTACCGTCTTTCTTTTTAACGAATAGAATCGGAGCTCCCCATGGTGAGCTACTTGGGCGAATAAAACCCTTATCAAGTAACTCTTGGAGTTGGCTCATTAACTCCTTCATTTCGGATGGAGCAAGACGATAAGGAGTTTTGGCAATAGGAGTAGCACCCGGAACAAGATCAATACGGAACTCAACTTGTCTGTCGGGCGGAATACCCGGCAAATCTTCCGGAAATACATCACGGAATTCATTAACAATCGGAACATCGTCGATACTTCTCTTCTCAAAACTCGTATCTACCACGTGTGCCATAAAAGCGAGACAACCACGTGATAAGTATCTCCTAGCCTTCATTACGGAACATAATTTTAACTCGCCTTTCCTTTTATCACCGTAAATCATCATTTCTCGACCACTAGGATTCACAACTCTAACGATCTTTTGTTTGCATAGAATGGCGGCATTGTGTTTGCTAAGCCAATCCATGCCAACAATATTATCAAACTCTCCAAGTATTATAGGGATTAAATCGATCCTAAAAACATTCTCATCGATCTCTATTTCTACATCACGATACACATTTGACACTACCACAACTTTACTATCGGCGATTTCAACTTCTATAGGTATTGGAAGCTTATCTAACGGGGTGGACAATTCTTTACTAAAGTTATAAGATACAAAGGACACGCTTGCACCAGAGTCATACAAAACACGAGCGGGTTTAGAATTAACGAGAATTATACCTGTGACAACATCTGAACCCGACTTCGCTTCTTCGGCACTCATCTGATAAACACGAGCTGTAGGCCTCAGAACCTCAACCTTTTCTCCTTTAATCTGTTTAAACTGCTTCGCTTGCTTAGGATTTGCCTTAGGGCATTCACTTACCTTATGTCCTTCTTCGTTGCACCCATAACATATTACCAAAGGCTTGGTGCAATCCTTGCTAATATGGCTAGTATCCCCACATTTATAACATCCCTTCATCCCGGATTTACATTCTCCCACATGATTCTTACCGCACCTATTACACTTAGGAGGTAACTTCCCCGTATTGTCCTTCCTTGTGAAATCGAACCTGCCTCGCTTACTAAATGTTGATGGATGATCTTGCTTCCTTTTTAAGTCCTTCTTCTCTTTGCCTTTCATTCTATCCAAGTTTGCTTCACGAGTACGTGCCCTGCTTAGAAGATCCTCCATGTCGGCGCACTTGAAAGGTGACACTATCGTACGAATTTCATCCTTGAGCATCCTTTGAAATTTGTCAACTTTAAGCCTCTCATTATTAAGATACTCCTGGCAATATTGTACCATGTCACAAAACTTTCCCCACAACTCATTCACTGATTCATCAGTTTGTACAAGGGAATGGAAAGCTTCTCTTATTTTATCAATTTCCTCTGTGGGAGCATACTCTTTCATGAACACTTCCTTAAATTGATCCCACGTGCACGATTCTCTCCAAGCACTACCTTTCTCGTTTGCCTTGCCTTCCCACCATACTTTAGCCCGTTCACGAAGGTAATTAGTAGCAAAGTTCACCTTATCTTCTTCTACACAACGACTCGTTCGGAAAGCCCCTTCTATATCAGTAATCCATCTAGAACTCTTTAACGGATCGAGAGTCCCCGTAATTGTGGGTGGAGCACAAGCAGTGAAGTCACGATAAGTGGATTTCTCCTTCCCTACTCCAAGTCTAGCATTTGAATCACTCACTAACTCTCCACTCTTCTTAAGCTTCTCAATCTCCTCTTGAAATATCTTTTGTAAGTTCTCGGTTGTTTTGTCGACATAATAGGGCATAACTTTCTCAATAGCCCTTCCTACTCTATCAGTCACCAAAACGTCCAATTCTTTCAACTCAGCTTTCGTAAAACTTTTAGGGTCAAGATTTTCCGGTAGTGGTATTGACTTGACACTACTAGAATTTCCCTCATCATTTGAATCATCATCATCATGACGGGAGGAGGTCGTCCTTAACACCTCCTTATTTCGGATATTCGCCATCTTTTCTGCTAACTGAAATTTAACCATTCACATTATTAAGCAAAGTCACAATCATAGTCGATGCATGAATGACATATCTATCATTATACTAAACACCCTAGAGTTTATCATCCATGTATAGCCTAAATGATTTCAATCTCACATATGTGTCATATTTTTATCACTACGGTGGCCAGGCGTAGTCATAAAAATACTTAGCATATGTGTTCCCGAAATCACCCAAACAATACACAAATAACAAACACCGATACTAAACGCATCTACGCAAGGCCTAAGTCTAGGAAATCCTAAGGGGAAATCCTAAATCTCTTAGACCGAAGCTCTGATACCAAGTTGTAACGCCCCGTGACCACTTATACCAAAAATTTTGAACTTTATACACGGAAACGATTGACTAAAACGGACTCATACAATTTCCTCATTGAATGACCAAAACCTATAACATTTAACCTTTTTAAACATACTTGCAAGAACATATAATCGAAGACCCTTCAAAACATTTCACTAAATTTTCTAACACAACCTGACAACCCTTCTGAGACCAAGATACGCTGTATCCTTTTCAGGGATACGCCGCATCAAAGCTGAGAGACAATACGCCGTATCAATCTGAAGTGATACGCCGTATTATCCTAAACTCGGATACGCCGCATCTATTGAATTAGATACGCCGCATCGACCCACTAAGACAGAAAAGTTCAAGAAAATAGCTACGATGCGCCATATCCCAAAAAGATATGCGCCGCATCACCTGATACGCCGTATCTCAAAGGGGATGCGCCGTATCTACCCTGCACCACAGAAATCCTGGACAGACCCTACTGTCCCAAATATGCATATTCAAAATCCTCGGCTGGAAACCCGACTTCCCGGACTCGAAACTTGACAAAACTTTCCAGAATCCTTTAGTATGTCCGTAAGATTAATTTCATGCAAAAACATCACCCGTTTGACCACCCGTAATAGTACCTCAAAATTGGACGGGTTATGCAATAATACCCAAAATGACCCATTACACTACAAGACCATTTATACTACTACCAATTCACAAATAACTTGACCATAACCATTAACTTAACATATCAAAAACGTTCCATGCATACATGACCCGTTAACATCTCAAAATGGGTAGAAACATGCTTATACCAAACACCCCTTAATGAGTACTATAACCATACAAGTTCTAACTTAGACACCATATGAACATCATAACTTAACACAAACTTGACCCTTGGCCTAAACATGAACAAAGACCATATATGACCATAAGACCGTGAACTAACAAAATGACCATATAAAAAGAAGTGTACCCACGACACAAAAGAACACTTGGGGGCTTCCAACTTCAATATGCTTGGTCCAAAAGAGAACGGTCTTCTACTACATAATCACTTACGCCTTTTCCTTACCTTTGCTCGATCCTTCGATACCTATCAAGAAAAACATCACAACTAAACACGTAAGCGAAACGCTTAGTAAGTACATGGCATAACAAGCTAAACATCATATATAACCATAACTAGTCTAACCACTAGTTAAGCTAGCGATATAGGGGCACTTACCTCGCATCGACATAGTCGACCTAAACACGATCAACCCATAAGGTTGAACCTCATCCCATAGTTAGCCTGACGACTAACTAAGCTACACCTAGTGATGGATCCATACTAGCTAACGCACCCTATACCCTATCCTTCACCATTATCATGTAAACAAACATGATAAAGCTAACACATAAACCATTATCATACCAAAATATGATAAAGCTAACAAAGACATGTTATAACCAATGTACTTACCTTGATTCTTAAGCACAATCACACTAATAATAGCTTCCCCACTTCTTACTTGCTTCCTATATCAAAATCATCTCAAATTAGAGACTAATTAACTAATAAATCATAAATTATCAACCCTTGATCATTATGATCAAATATCATACATGAACCCTAATTCCTTAATTTGGGGAAGAACACTTACTTGAAGAAAAGACAACAATTAAGGGTTCTCAAGGCTTCTTTGATCACTTCACAATGGTAATTTGAGCTTTATTGCCAACTTGCTCTTCCCTCCTCTTTTTCTCTTATAATCCGATCTTCACAAATGACCAAGAAAAAAGTCCTGGACTTTTCTAAAATTATCTAGGCTATGGCATTTTAACTAATAAACTTTGCCCATTTGGCAATCTTAGCCCTTCTAGTTCTATTCTTTCTAACTTACCACTCACATTTATTTATTTAGCTAACTCCTAACACAAGGCTTATAATATGCAACACATAATATTTACATAACTAGTACCTCATCGGGATACGGGTGTAACAATTCTCCCCTCCTTAAAATAAGATTTCGTCCCCGAAATCTACTCTTGAAATAAATGAGGATACACCTATACACTTCCAATGAGCCAATACCTACAAATGCTTATAAAATCATTTTAGACTTAAATGCTGCCACACCAGCAACAATAACATAAACTCTCTAAAACTGTTGAATTTAAGTCTTAAACATAGTCTGTGAACTAAAACAAACCTTACTAATCTAGGTCGCGTGTTGGTGCTGAATTTTATCTGAACTATTGTTTTATTTGACTGCTTATTGCCGAGGTGTGTATTCACAGCCTCCTTTTTACCGCTTTATTTGTTTGGGGTGGAATGCATGACTTAAATTTTTATTTGAACTTATGACTTATATTTTTACCTGAACTCTTAGAAATTGACTTTGAACCTTAAGACACTATTTTGAGCTTATGACTTGTTTTGAACTTTATGTGCCGTACGTACTAAATATAAAGTCTCCCATGTTCGGAGCAGTGCAAAGTCTCCCATGTTCGGAGCATTCTTGACAGTAAATCTCGCCATGTCGGTGAGTGACAATAATTCTCGCCTAGGTGGTGGAGTGACATAAAGTATCCCATGTTCGGAGCAGTGTAAAGTCTCCCTTGTTCGGAGCAGTCTTTATTTATTATGTACATGGCATTTTTATTGTGAACTTGATAAACATGTTTGTTCGACTATAAAATGTATAATTTTCTATGCAATGGTTTGACACTACCTATGCCATATGGACTTTTTAAAAACCTTGGACTTCTTTTGAACAAAACCTGTATACTCACCAACTATTTTCATAGTTGACCCATTTTTCTAATGCATTTCAGGTGATCGCCAGTAAGTGTATTTTATGAAGACATTAGCATTAAGGGGTCTTCATCTATCATGTCTAGTTGGATGAAATAAAAGTGTTATCTTTTGAAATCAAACTATTGTGTTTCAAATGCCGTTGTAGGCTAAAACGATGTTGTATTAATGTACTGTTCCTTTAAATTTTAATTATGGTATTGTACTATATCTCTTTTGCAATGAATATTGATTTCGTAGCACCCCAGGACCCGAATGCTTCCGCTATACCACATTTTTGGGGGTGTTACAAATAAATGATGAACCTTCTTCTGATGAAGCTAAAGAAGGGATTGAAGATGAAAACAAGGAAGATGGAACTAAGGAACAAGAGAATCCAGTTAACAGTTCTGAAGATGATAGTACTGCTGAGACAGAGCAAGATACTGCTAGGCTTAATGTTTCTACTGCTAGGCCAAATGTTTCTACTGCTACCCCATCAGAATGAAATGAAGCAGATTTCTCAGAAGATGAGGTGGATTTCAACAATCTCCCACCTAACTATCAAATTCCTACTACACCACACACAAGGATTCACAAAGTCCACTCCTTGGACAATGTGATTGGAGATATGCAATCAGGAGTGAAGACAAGGAAGCAACTTATGTCTTCAGAGCAACAAGGGCTTCTTGATGCTCTTTATGCATCAAAGCAGCATGAGTATGCAAACTCTTGCTTATTTGTATGTTTTCTCTCACAAGCAGAACCCATGAATGTTCTTAAAGCCTTAGATGATTCAAGATGGGTAGAAGCTATGCAAGAGGAGCTTCTCCAATTTAAAATTTAGAAGGTTTGGGTGCTAGTTGATTTACCCAAGGGTGTAAGGGTAATTGGTACTAAATGGGTTTTCAGAAACAAAAGGGATGAAAGGGGCATAGTGATAAGAAATAAGGCTAGACTTGGAGCCCAAGGGTACACACAAGAGGAGGGTATAGACTATGAAGAGGTTTTTGCTCCAGTAGCAAGAATTGAAGCCGTTAGATTATTTTTAGCTTATGCTTCATTTATGGGCTTCACAGTTTATCAAATGGATGTCAATAGTGCTTTCTTATATGGTACTATTGAAGAGGATGTGTATGTCTCACAACCTCCAGGTTTTATTGACCCAGAACATCCAGACAAGGTGTACAAGGTTGTCAAGGCTCTTTATGGCCTTCATCAGGCTCCAAGGGCATGGTATGAAACACTGGCTTCCTATTTGATTAAAAATGGATTTCAAAGAGGCAAGATTGATCAGACATTATTCATCAAGAAGCACAAGAAGGATCTTTTGCTAGTTCAGGTGTATGTGGATGATATCATCTTTGGATCTACAAGGAAGGAGATGTGTTTAGAGTTTGAGAAACTTATGTATGATAAGTTTCAGATGAGTTCCATGGGGGAACATACTTTCTTTTTGGGTCTGCAAGTTAAGCAATCAAGTGAAGGCATATTTATCTGCCAAGATAAATATGTAGCAGAGATTCTAAGGAAATTTCAATTTGTTGATGCAAAGGTAGCAAGCACACCAATGGACTCTAAGAAGCCACTTCTTAAAGATGTAGATGGAGACAATGTGGATGTACACACATACAGATCTATGATAGGCTCTTTGATGTATCTCACATCATCAAGACCTGATATCATGTTCTCTGTTTGTGCTTGTGCAATATTTCAAGTAACTCCTATGGTTTCTCATTTAACAGCTGTCAAGAGGATTTTTAGATATCTCAAGGGTCAACCTAGGTTGGGTCTATGGTATTCTAGGGAATCACCTTTTGACTTGGTAGCATATTCAGACAGTGATTATGCAGGTGCAAGCTTGGACAGAAAGTCAACAACTGGAGGATGTCAATTCCTTGGATATAGACTCATTTCATGGCAGTGTAAGAAGCAAATAATTGTGGCTACTAAAACAACTGAAGCTGAGTATGTAGCTGCTGCAAGTTGCTGTGGTCAAGTGCTTTGGCTTCAAAATCATCTTCTTGACTATGGGTACAATTTCATGAACACTGTCATATATATTGATAATAGTAGCACAATTTGTATAATTAAAAATCCAGTACAACACTCAAAAACAAAACACATTGAAATTAGACATCATTTTATTAGAGACTGCAATGAGAAAAAGTTGATTCAAGTTATTAAAATTGATTATGATCACAACTTTGCAGATCTTCTCACAAAAGCTTTTGATGTAGGAAGATTTCAATACTTAGTAGCAAGTATTGGAATGCTTAATCCTTCAAAATTTTCAAACTATGTGATTTCATATATAAATTAAGTTTGTACTGCTAGCATTGTAAATTGCTACTATTATTGAAAAGTTTGTACTGCTAGTACAAATTTGGATTGTTTTGTTCATACTGTTTGTCATATAATAATACTACTATAAGACAAATGCTTTGCATTTTGTTTTCTTGGTTTTAGACTAACAATTTCAGGTATGAACATTTGAGCACAAATGAAGTTTCAAGTGAAATGTGTGAGCAGCAGAATGATGATACAAGTTGCTGACATAATAGGTTCATGATGGACAGAGTTTGGGAATTCATTAACAAAGGTTTACACCTAAGTTAATTGATTCTTTAAAACTTCTTTCTTGAAACCTGATTATGATGTTTCACATTGACTTGATGGCTTAGTTGGTCAGATAGTAACTGACACAACTCACTTTTTATCATTTTATACTTTAATTAGTATAATGAGCAAGTCTAAGGACATCTGATAGAAAGACCAGCGAGCAAAAGTGAATCTAACACTTGTGTTAGAGGCAACAATTGCCACGAGCTGGAAACCCTGTCAAGAAAGCCCTTTGAATGGGTCTATCTGTACACAGGCAGTTATTTATAACTGAAAACATTGGTTCTCACACAACCAGAGGTTAATTTAAAGTGAAATCTAGATTAAGTGTCTATTACTACACTTAATCCCTTCAAAATGGTTGTAAGCAGTATGATTTTTCAATAATAAAATCAAGTTCATACTGCTAAGTCAAAAGTTTCTTAAAATCTTTTGGATTCATAATGATTCAAAAACCCATCTAATGATGGATTATGAGTTATTGCCCCATGATTCACCTCTCACAGGAGTTAACACACCTGGAAGTGATGAGGGCAGCAGATTGAAATTTAAGGAATTGATGGCTTTATGTACAACATTGTCTGATAAAGGAGTCAAGTTCAAATGATGGTGAGAGATCTTCCAAACAGGGGAGGAAGATTAACCAAATATTAGGGAGGAAGATTAGCAGAGGATGAAAGACTGTGAATGTGTATGCTCAAAATCAGGGGAGGAAGTTCAAATTGATCAAGTTCAAGAAGTGCATGAGTCTAGTAAAAGCATCATCATCTTGTATGCTCTTGTATTTTCCCACTCCTGGCTCAGCAACAGTTGTTGTATCTCCTCATACAATGGAAGTTTCGCCTTCAGAATCATCTCAATAAAAAGAGCAAGCTCCAGTTTCAGTTGATAGATGCTGGGAATAAGCTCTTTCATCACTCTTCTTCATGTTCGGACATCTTTGACTTAAAATAGAATAAGCTCTTTCAGTTTCAATTTCAGTTCACTACGTTTGTTCATCACTTGCTTGGCTTGCTGAAAGATGACTTAGCTTCTTGGATGATTCTGAAGCAATTACAAGGAATATAATATTAGGCTTCAAGCATCTAAGATACACAACACCATTGCCTCTTATAATTCCTCAATCCAAGGAAATTGCACCATCTTTTAGGCATTGAATGGAGCCTAAGTAAGGTACTGATAATGTTCAAGACAAAGAAGATGATGTTATTACTGAATGTGATACACAGATGGCAGATGAGTTAGTCAAAAAGATACTTAATCTTGCAGAACAGAGGAAAGCTCAGATCAAGAGTCTGACTGTGTAGTGTTTGGAAGATCTTCACAATCCTCATTTAATTCAGAAGAAACTTGATGATTTGGGATAAATCACAAGTTTAGGGGAGGATTGTTGGGAATTAAATGTTGTGAAGATTAGTATTGGGAATTAAATGTTCACAAGGTCAGTACTGCTCAAGGAAATACACTAAGTGTTGATTCTACTGCTAGTGTATTTGATTCTACTGCTAGTGTTAGAGTTTCTACTGTCGCAAGGATACTACTGCTAGTGTATCAGATACTGCTGTTGGAGTGACTCATCCTACTGCTGAATGGATAAGTGTCGCGTATACTACTGCTGGTTGGATAAGTATGTATAAGATATTTGTGTATAAAAGTCAAATATATACGGTAGATAATATCTTAGATACGTGTTCAGTCAACAAGTTGTAAACACAGAACATGTTGTATCTTAGCTACTGACACACACAAGTTAGCAAGTAGTCGAATACTCAAGTGTGCATGTGCTTAGATATTACATATATAGAGAGTTAGTCATAAGTTAGAAAATGACTGAGTTGATAAAATACAATAGAAAATAGTTTTCTTTGTAACAGAGATTCAAGGTTTTGTAACCCTAGTGATAGTGAAGATGATGTTATACTTTCTGTGTTTATTATCAAATTCAACAACTACCACTGTTCCATTTCCAATAACAATATCTTTCTAAGTGTGGTTAAGTAGATTCCGCATACTTAATCATATTCACTCAAAGTATCACACACACACACACACGTTATAAAGGACTAACATCCTCAGAGTGTATTACAAATCTTCTCATTTCTTAGTGAAGAAAAACTCTCGAGTTAGAGGCTCGAGGAGTGGAGTAGGGCAAAGAAGAGAGTCCTTGTAGCCGAACCACTATAAACATCCGTGTTGTGTGGTTTGATCATTTCTTTCCTTACTTGCTTTATATATATTGCTTGATTGTTTGCTTTACTTTGAAATCACGTAAAGTATACAAAGCGAAGAAAAGTTTAAAACGGTAAAAACTATTCAACTCCCCTTCTAGTTTTCCACACTAACTAAATTCCCAAAGCTTCAACCCGTATCTAACTTAACCAAATAACTCCTTAGGACCTTGTGAAACAACCCAAATGTCTTGCTTCTTTTCTTTCATACTCGGCATTAACAAAAGAGACGAATGAGTTGTGTTTGTGTTTTGCCTTGTGGTGCAAATGAGTTAAGAGTTGAGACACTTAAGTAGAGAATTAGTATTAGGGTTTGACAAAAAGAGTTTGGGGCACCTATTGGTTCTAGCCGTGCATGGGGAAGGAGGGGGAAAGGTGATGAGTTCCATGAGAGTTGACAAACCATAGTGTTTAAGGATTATCCAAGGGTCCTTGGGGTTTAGTGGGGGACATGAGAGGACATATTGTACTAATGATGGGATTAGGATAAAAGTACTAGGAGGTTGAAGTTTCAAAAGAAACAAATGTGTGCTAAAATAATCACAAGGGTGTGTTTGATATTGTCACAAAGTGGTGTGTTTGTTCGTTTGTTACAAAGCCACAAGGGCCACCGGGTCGAAGCCCATTGTAGAAAAAGAGTGTGGTCGTTTGTGGTGTTACGAGGCCGAGCTCAAAGAAAAGGAAAGGGTATGTTTGTTTGGTTTATGGGTCGCAAAGGCCCAAAAGAAATTGTCGGGTTTTATTAGTCCGTTAGCTAATCTATTGTTGGTACGCGTGGGAGCTCGTTAGTATGAAATGTGAGTTACGTCACATATTTGGTTAACGAATATAATTCATTGTTGTATTGTTAAAAAAAATAATAATAATAAAAAATAAAAATAAACGTGAAAATGGTTAATTAAACTTTCATAGTAAATTACTTCATTTTTAACAATACTTAATGACTTGGTAAATTTACGGGTTATTACATTTTTAGTAAGTAACTTACTTTGATTCTTAAGGTTGTTTCCAAGTAAATTGAAATTCTCGGTCTTTTAAAAGCATTCTATTTCTTCTCATTTTGTCAATTTATAAAATTTTAAAATTTTTATTTGACATACTAAACACAATATTCAAAAAAATTAAAATAAAAATGTCATAAAATCCCTACAATATACCCAACCAAACGAACCTAAAAACATCATCTGTCATAAAGTTTAATTACAATCTTTTCCGTAGGTGCAAATCCCGAATACACCATTAGTTTAAAACTTTAAGTTAATGGCTGGCAAAAATATATTTAGGGTTCTACTATTGCTACTCTCTAGCTCATAGAAAGCATAATGTTTTGTACTTTTTACCCTCTTTTGTTCTCTATTTATAAGAGCACAAGGTACAGCTCTCGTTATGCCTCGCCACCACACCCCCTTTCTTTTTTCGCCACTTGAACCCTCGTCGTCTGCACGGCAAGGGTAAATTTCTCTTAATTGTTAGTGGTTTTTTTTTTTTTTTTTTTTTTTTTTTTTTTTTTTTTTTTTTATCATCTTTTGTAAATATGTAATGTTTTTAATATTTATGTAAAGTTGAATAAACTTGTAAAGTTTTTATAAAACTTGTAATATTTTATAAAACTTGTAACGTTTTTTAAACTAGGAAATGAAAATACATTAAACATCGAATTGAAATTACATTAAATATCGAATTGAAAAAACAAAGTATGATTAATAGAAACTACGATACGGTAATGAAAATGAAACTACAAATTAATAAAAGGAATCATCTGAGTTCCAACCGTCTTCACTCGAAGAGTACCTAAACTCGCCAGCATAATACTTTCCTTCCATGATGTCAAACCAGTTGTTCCTAAGATGTTCTGCATCCCTGGCTTCCTGCTTCAAACGAGCAGCTTCCTCTTGTAGTTCTCTTTGTTTTGTTTCTCTCCTGACTTCCTCATCCTGCTCAAGAAGAATGAGTTCATCCTCAGTGAGTCGAGACGGATTTGGTTGGTGTTCCACAACCAGTGGATTGGGTTGTTGTTCCACAACCGGTGGAGTGTTTACCGGTTCATTTTTCGGTGTGAACATCGGAAAGATATCTTCCGGTGAAGTGTTCACCGGTTCATTTGGAACCAGGTTGGAGCTTGGGAATTGCTGGGAGAAATCGTGTGCATCTGGGAATTTTTGGGAGAAGTCACGATGACTT
Organism: Artemisia tridentata subsp. tridentata; assembly: GCA_021014915.2. Classification (NCBI taxonomy): domain Eukaryota; kingdom Viridiplantae; phylum Streptophyta; class Magnoliopsida; order Asterales; family Asteraceae; genus Artemisia; species Artemisia tridentata. The sequence goes on along the minus strand of CP139503.1, from coordinate 41,083,770 downwards.
GAGAATTGTTAGGAGAAGTCACGGTGAGTTAGGAATTGCTGGGAGAAGTTTTTGCGAGACATTGAATATGAATTTTGATCTTGAATTTTGATTTTAAATGTGTGTGTGAGAGAAGTCTATGAATGTGAATGTGTATTTATAGGCATATTTTGAAATTTTGTAGAAAGCTAATAGTAAAACTATTATTTTTTTATAAATTACTCCCTCCGTCCCAATTTTATTGTCCCATTTTCCTTTTTCGTCTGTCTTAAAATTATTGTCCCATACCAAAAATAGAAAATGAATAGGTTGTGGAGTTGGTAAAGTTTACTATATTACCCTTGGTTGAAATTAATATTGCAAACTTTAAAGAAGTATTAATTAATTGGTTAAGGGTAAACTTGTCATTTGGCAAAAAAGTAAGAGAGAGAAAGTAGTGATAATGACATTTTTCTAAAAAAATGTGTTTTTTGTTATGGGACAATAATTTTAGGACGGAGCTATTATTTTTTTATAAATTAGTTTAATATAAATTAGTTTTTATTTTAATGAGAAGAGGAAAACATAAATGGACGTAAAGCGATGACACTTTTCATAGTATTGTCGTATTGAGATGTCGTAGTTGACGTGTTAGTATCTGAAAGGCAGATACACATCATCACGAGTGTCGTGGCCTGCATTTAACTTTGTAGTTGACGGTACGTATTGTAATTTTTTTGTTAGCTTTTACTGCAAGGGCCACATTTATCTTCATAACATTATTTTATACTAGAGAAAAGTCCAAAATACATCCTTGTGGTATGCAAAAAGATCGATTTACATCCTTTATCTTTTTTTTGGAACAAAATCATTCCTCCGTTAGTAACTTTGGAACAAATACATCCCTTTGGACTAACGATGCAAATTTTTCTCAGTTAAGTGCCTCACGTGCTAGTCACGTGAGGGGTATTTTGGTCATTTTATTGGTCCATTTTTTGTCCCAGGTAATCCCAATATTTTTTTGCTCAGGCTAAACAACTTTATCAGTTCTTGATGCTATTTTGTCACATCCGATTATACTTTAATATGAAAAAACCAAAATCTCAAACAAAACTCTTCAGAAACCAGAAAATGATAAACCCATAAAACCCTCTTTCAGCGAGGTAAGCTACCACGCTGATGCAACCACGCTGATGCAACCAAGTTGGTGCTACCAAGCTGGTTCTACCACACTGGTGCTATCACGCTGGTCAACCTCGCTGGTCTACCTCTACTTCGCTTGTCTAAGTTTAAAAGCCTACCTCTCTTTAATTTTTATAAGTCTAGTTCGCTGGTTATATCAAAAATATTAAGAGTTGACCTCAGGTCATACACCTTCCTTGGTCTAAAACTAATAAATAAAAATGATATAGCCATGGTAGGAATCGATCTCTAAACTCAAAACAATAGCGTGGTAGGACATGTGCAAAACTAAATCTAAAAACAAAAAGGAGAGAAGCGAAGTAGAACCAGTCTTTAACGAAACCAATAACCAACTCCAACTCATTCTATCCTAAACGAGACACCCACATCAGTCAACACCAACTCCAAAGCTAACCCTATCCCATCTCCTCAAACTGAACCAAGACTCGAATTTTAAATGTAATTAATTCTAAATCTCAGACTTTTCTTCTCGTGTGTCATAAAAGCTTATTCGAACTCATAAGTCCAAAAACACGAAAGAAATATTCGTCTTGATCATTTTTCGAAGCATAAACTTCATTTCTATTCGAATAAGTCGAAAGAAATATAACAAATATGTTACTTTCTTTTGTGAATTCGTTCAAAGAAAAAAAACAAAAACAAAAACAACTCGTGATGATCTTACCCGAGACCCTCCAAAGGATCTAGAAGCCTTCAATATTACTTCTTGATTCGAATAGAGCACCAAATGATAAAAAGGATAGGGTGAGGCTGTGAGCTTGTGTCTGTGATGATTGTTTTGTGGGTATATGATTCGATGGTGTTAGACGAAGATGAGAGGCAGTTGGTAATGAGATCAGTTTTGGAGGAGATGAAGACATGTTAGGTGAGAGAGAGGAGATGAGGGGCGTAGTTAACTATGTGAGATTAGGTCAAATTGAGAGAGAGGGGTGTGGGATTACCTGGACAATAAATGGACCAATAAAATGACCAAAATACCCCTCACGTGACTAGCACGTGAGGCACTTAACTGAGAAAAATTTGCATCGTTAGTCCAAAGGGATGTATTTGTTCTAAAGTTACTAACGGAGGGATGATTTTGTTCCAAAAAAAAGATAAAGGATGTAAATCGGTCTTTTTGCATACCACAGGGATGTATTTTGGACTTTTCTCTTTATACCATTATTTTATATTTATTACTTTTTGAATATATTTTGTTAGAAGTTAGAACAGATTGTATTTAATGAAAATTTCTTACAGCAAGGGCCACATTTATCTTCATATTTTCACAACTTAAATACATTTTTTAAACTTAATTTAAATACATTTAAGGAGAACAAATTGCATCTTAGTTTTGTTTAAAGAAAAAAAAAAAAAAAAAAAAAAACAAAAACCTATATGTGTAGTCTAGTGTCTAGGACACGAGATTCTTGGTGGTCACAAGACACATTTCAAAGTCTTACAAACTACACTGGTCCCATAAATTAATATTCCACATTTATTTTTCAATTTAACTTAAATTAATCATTCAATGTTTAAAATAGATGAGAAAATTTGATCGACTTTTAATATCATTATCCGAATTATCATTACAAAGATTGTAACAATAATCAAATTATTTAGCTAATAGTAAAACTATTTTTTTGTAGAAAGTAAGAAAAAAGATAAGCAATAACAATTATGTCATTTTTTAAACTGTGTTTTTGTCAGAAGAAATGATTTTGGTATCGCTGGAGTATAACTTGAGGGTATATTGAAGATGTTATCTTTCATATACCGTTATTCTTTTATAGTAGAATAAGTTATTTTATTTATTTATTTATTTTTCACCACATTGGTGTTGTTTATTAACATTTCATGAAATATTTTTGGATTTTGCTAACATAGCTTTATGGGCTATCGTTAAGCTCTATGTTTATAAAATCAACACTTAATGAATATTAAACCTTTTTTATGTAAGATTATATTCATGTTTAAAATGATAAAAAATGTATTGAAATAACATATATTAGTTTATTAAATGCAAAATTTATAAATATGAAATGTTTAACTGTAACTCATAAGGTTATGGTTAGCAAAACTTTATAATATTAAATTTAGATTGAATAATTTTATTTTTTATTTTTTTTCAAATGTTTCGGTTTCCAAAATTCAAACTAATTTCTGCAATTAATTTGGAGTTAAATTTTTACATTTTATCATAAAGTTGTAATTTTTTTTTTTCTTCTTATATTTGGCCTCATTATTCTAATCACATGATCTTGATACGTAACATAATTAATAGTTTAATGAAAAGAGATAAGTGATGAAAATAGAAAATGTCATTTCTTCAAATTTAATAGTTTAAAACATGTGTTAAACCACCATTAAATGACTTGCTTGTAAGTCACTTTATAGTCTCACAAAAGTTTAAGGGTTCAAAACTCACTAATGACAGATTATAAGAAACTTGAAGATACTTATGGGTCTTAAAATCACTTAAAGACACTTAAAGATAGCGTACATATGAGTCTTAAAATCATCTTCGCAAAGTAACGTAAACAATAGACTTTATCCGTTTACATTTGATGTTCTTTTTAGGGTTTTGCTAACCTCTTCCCGGTAGACACAGATTAATCTGTTTATAAAAGGAATGTTTTAATTCATTAAAGTGAAAATAATGTTCAAATATAGTAATTTACAACTTTATTTAATGCATTTTTTTGTTAATTAAAAAAAATCTATTTTACCATTGATCTCAACCAAAAGATAAAACAAGTTTCATTTAATAACATTTAATAGAAGACAATAAATTTTACCATCCATATTAGGCCAATGCTATTATCATATAGATTATATTTTTTTCTTATATTTTGCCTCATTATACTGATCACATAGTCTTGATATGTAACATAATTAATAGTTTAAATGAAGAGAGATAATCAATGAAAATAGAAAATGATATTTCTCAAACTTAATAGTTTAAAACGTGTGTTAAACCACCGTCAAATGACTTACTTGTAAGTCACTTCACAGTCTCACAAAAGTTTAAGGGTTCAAAACTCACTTAACGATACTAAAAATACTCTGATTAAATCGCGTACATATGAGCCATGAGTAACGTAAACAAGAGACCTTATCTGACTAAAGGGAAGAGGCGACTTTCACAGGCGATTCCCCTTGGAACGCCCCTGGAACACCGCCCCCCCCTAGGCGATCCAGCTTCCAGGCGATACATATGGGTCGCCGGCTGAATTTTTTGTTACCCACTTATTGTCTGCCACGTGTCCAAGGTTTATATTACTCCACTTATTGTCTGCCACGTGTCGTGAGTCGCCCCACCCTCCTAGGTAGCCCCACTCCCTCTTTTTTTTAGGCTACCCAGCATACTGACTAGGCGCCACGTGTCACGAGTCGCCCCTTAGTTGGGTAGCCTCACTCCCTTCAGCAAGAGACCTTATCTGTTTACATTTGATTTGATGTTCGTTTTACCATTGATTTCAACCAAAAAACAAAAAAAATTCATTTAATGACATTTAATAGAAGACAATAAATTTTACCATCCATAATAGGCCAAACAAAATACTACTCCTGTGGGCAAAATTTACCAAACAAAAACACATTTCTCAAAACAAAAAACTTTTACCAACCAAAAAACCCTCTGAAAATTTCTATCAGGATGGGATTGAAGACAAAGAGACCTCTGCAGGTGGTACGAACATGGGTACGAAGACAGCCACCAAAAGTGAAGGTTTTATTGGCTTTTATGATCGCAATTGCAGCGCTTGTTTTTATTCGAATGGTTGTTTATGATCATGATAATCTTTTCATTGCCGCTGAAGCTGTTCATGCTCTTGGCATTTCTGTCCTTATTTACAAACTTGCCCAAGAAAAAACTTGTGCTGGTAATAATAATCTTTTATTATTGATTGGAATTCATTTTTTTTTAATTATTTATTGGAATTCATGGTTTTTTATGATGTGGGTTTTGTTGGGTTTTGTTTATTATGATTGTTTTGTGCAGATAATTGTTTTTTATGATGTAAAACATGGGATTTTTATAGGTTTTAGGATTTTTGTAAAAGAAAGTTAATTTTTTTATGATTGTTTTAGGTTTTAGGTTTTTTTGTTAAAGAAAGTTAATTGATTTGGATTAATTTGGTATAATTGTTTTTAGTCATTTAAACAATTGGCAATGCTTTTGTACAAAAAGTTTAGAATTTACAACAATTTGTAGTAGTGAGATTGATTATTTGCTGGGGTGTTAATGTGTTAAGGTGTTTTTTGAAGCAGTCCCTTTAGCGTTGGGCGGGATTAGGTATTGTTGTTGTTGTTGTTGGTGTTAATTTGTTAAAAAGGAGGTTGAGAATCATTTCTTTTTTGGGAAAAAAAGAAAGAAGGATTGGTTTAATAGACGAATTTGGTTGTAAAAGGGCATGTCTTTGCATGCATCTTTAAGATGGTTTTTATCGCACGAATCATGTGACTTTTTGGTTAGAGAAGTAAAAGGGTCCCCTTTACCAATTGCTCCAAGAATTTGAGCTAAGATGTTCATTACTAATAAAAAGGGTCATACTTTCATAAAAGTTTATTTGTTAGATTAGTTTAGTATCGGACTTATTTTGAAGAGGTTTTTTTTATCGTTTGGACTTCATGAGGTTTTGGTTGGAAAGGGGTAACTCAGTCTAATTTCTCTAAGAATTTGAGCTGCATAAAACATGGAATTCACAAAAATTGTAGCATTGAAATCGATTAGGATTGATTTGGTAATAAAGTTTCAAAGTCACTTCTCTTTTGGAAATCAAGAAAATTGGTTTGATGCAACTTTACGAGGGTTTGTATCGCTCGAGTCTCATGAGCTTTTTGTTAGAAGGGGTAACCTTCACCAATTGGTCCAAGAATTTGAGGTACAATAAATTTGTATACCATATTGGAAACTGTCCTAACTCTTAAGTTTGACATGTGTATAAGTTAACGTGATTAAATGGGAGGAATTGGATGAGATATTTTATTATAAAACATGCATCTTAAGAGAAGTAGACATAATTATGAGGGGATAATTTATTCTGGTGACTAATTTTGCTGTTACATACTTACATAATTGTGTTTATTATGTAATATTACTAGGAACTATTTCATTGGATGTACATTTTAAATTTTTTGGAAGGTCTCAACAGAATTGCGTCAATGAAATATCTTTGTGAATGTAGTTTCTTGTATTTAGGTATATATGCATTTGGTGCGTTAGCAAGTTGCTTGTAGAAACTATCTTACACCTGAAAACATTAGATATATTGACACTAAGAAACCCAGAAGCTGCTAGAAATTGTAATTAAGAGTCTAAGACAAACTGTTACCCTTTTGTATCACACGGTTTGTTTCTTTGGATTGGTTATAAGCACATTTAAGAATAGGGGTACGAAATGGCAGAATCCCCTGGGTTCTTTTAAACATTATATCAATGTTTCCTGAAACATAATCTGTATTGGTTTTAGAGTAAATTGCAAAAATCGTCCTTGTGGTTTGGCCAAATTGCATGTTTCGTCCTTGTGGTTCAATAAGTGCAAAGATTGTCCTTATTTTGCACTGTTACGTGCACTTTTGGTCCTTCAACAGTGAAATTTGGCAAACCACAAGGACGATTTTTGCAATGATGGAGGACCAACAGTGCACGTAACAGTGCAAAAATCTTTGCACTTAATGAACCACAAGGACGAAACGTGCAATTTGGCCAAACCACAAGGACGATTTTTGCAATTTACTCTTGGATTTATATATTTTTTCATATTAATAATTCTTTATTGGTGGACTACTGCAGGACTTTCGCTGAAGTCACAAGAACTTACGGCCATATTTTTAGGTTCTAGACTCTATTGCAGTTTTGTAATGGAATATGATGTCCACACTTTACTAGATCTGGCTACATTGGCAGCTACCATTTGGGTTATCTATATGATGCGTTTTAACCTAAATTCCAGCTACATGCACGAAAAAGACAATGTTCCAAATTATTATATTGTGAGTTCTTTACCTTTTGAACTAATATGCGCCAATACTAAGAATCATATGTAATAGCTTCTAATCATATTGCAAACCATCACATATAATGATCTGTATGTAGGTGATTCCTTGTGCTTTATTGTCGCTAGTGGTTCATCCTACAACGCAGCATCACATTGTAAACCGAATTTTGTGGGCCTTTTGTGTTTATCTGGAAGCTGTTTCAGTCCTGCCACAACTTCGTGTCATGCAAAGTACCAAGGTCAGTATGTACCATATCTTGTCATTAATGTCAATCTGATTTGCTGGGATCTTATATATTTCTTTTACTAACTTGAGTTTATTTTTGTTCAGATAGTTGAACCGTTCACAGCACATTATGTTTTTGCTTTAGGGGTTGCAAGGTTTCTAAGTTGTGCCCATTGGATTCTTCAGGTATATACGCAGCCATCCTTTTAATTACTACTTGCCATAATACACAATGCAGTAAATTTATCTGATTTGGAGGGAGTGTTCAGATTTATGTTTTGAAGCTGCTTTCATTATTTGCATTAACAGATTATGTTTCTGGTTATTACATATGATAAGTTTAATATTAGGTGCAATAAAACTAATTAGTAAAGGTGAAACTAAATCACCTAATCACCCCACTTTTAAACTAATTTGTGAGACTTTTACTCCAACTCACACTACACATTTCCTTTTTTTTCCACAAGAATACTCTTATTGGCCACTCTTTGTAAAGAATTCTTAACAAAAAAATCAATAAGATGTTAAGCACTCAAACGACTGATTATCTAGTTATTACAACTTTAAACAACATGGTCATACTGTCATATTCAAACAATCTCTTTAGCCTGCTAATAGGCATATGACTATCTGATTCTGGCTATTACCTTCAAAATTTACATCCAAACACCCCCTAGGTCAGGGTGAAGTATTTTCATTGGTGGTGCATTATGCACCAAAAAGGTAAAACAAATCACCATGTGTTTACTGTTCATTGAACACTGGTTCTTTGCAAATTCAAAGACATGCCTGTTTAGTGACAGCATAATTCCATCATTCTATATCTTAAGTTATTTCTTATGAGAGTTGTTTGACAATCCCACAGGTGTTGGATACTAGGGGACGCTTGTTGACAGCTTTAGGTTATGGACTGTGGCCCTCTATGGTCCTCCTTTCTGAAATCGTCCAAACATTCATACTTGCTGACTTCTGCTATTACTATGTTCAAAGGTTCTTTCTCATATTCACTTCTCGCGATCTGTTCCTTACTTTTATTCCAGTTTTGACAATGATACATGATCAAAGTGGGCACGTCAAGTGGGTTGGGTAACTGGTCAAAATGGATTGGGGTCGAAAGTGAACTCTTGTTCATGGTCAAAATGGATCAGGCTAACCTGAAATACCTTTTATGTGAGAGTTTTAAACGTTTTATTTGTAAATGACGAACGTGTCAAATATGATTAGAAAAACTATAACATATCGACACTAATGACTTTTCTAATAAAATGATTTTTGAGCTTTCTGCAATAAAAACTCATTTTCTATGACTTCGGACCTATTTGACCCATTACCTTTTAAGCAGTTTTTTTTAATTGTTATCTTTACCTGTTTGAGACGAAACATAATGCAAATCGACCCATTTTATAAGTTAGTGTGCTAAAGTTGTCACCAATGATATTGATTATGACTTATGAGTTGATTCGTTGTGTTTGCAGTGTTATGGGCGGGCAACTCGTTTTACGCCTTCCATCTGGAGTGGTGTGAGCTCAAAGATCAGGGTAAAATGAGAGCAGGGTTTATGGGACTAATTCCTTCCATATCAGAGAGATTAAAGCAACATGCTGGTCTTTTTATGTTTTTCCTTGAGACCGTAGGGAGGTTACATTTCCTTGCAAGATCCATTACCCTTTTAAGTTTATGTAAAGTTTTATATCTATCTAAATTTAGAGTATTTGGGAGTTATATCTGCTGTTTGCCGTAATCTTTATACATGTCGGAGTATGTTTAAGTTACTAATATTGAGATTAGCAAGGAGTTTAACTGTGTTTGGAAAAACATTTTTTTAACGAACTGACTACTTTTTTCTAGGGCTGTAAACGAACCGTACGAACACGAATGGTGCCTTGTTCATGTTCGTTCGTTTAATTTTAACCGGACAAATAAACGGACACGAACGCTTAAACGGATGAATTTTCTCGTTCATGTTCGTTTATTTACAAAATGAATTGTTCATGTTCGTTCATTAAGACATTAAATGAATGCTAAACGAACACAAACGATCGAACATGAATGGACATAGACAAACATACATAAACTTTATAAATTTTGTACACTATATTGTTTTATAAGTGTTGTTTAGTCTGAACAAACCAATTTTAAAATTATACAATTGAAAGATATGATAAACGAATACAAATAAATAAATGAACATAAACACACATTAACGAACGCATAATCGGAAGTTCACGAACATAAATGAATGGACACGACTTTTGTTCATGTTCGTTCATTTAACTAAACGAACGTAAAATATTATTCATGTTCTTAATAATAAACGAAAATAAACGAAGTTTATACCGAACGGTTCATAAAATGTTCACTGAACATTCAGTTCGTTTACAGCCCTACTTTTTCCTCAAGAGATTTCTACCCAAATTGATCCGCTATAACATTGCTTTTCATCTGGTTGAAATAAATTGTTGGGACAACAATTAACCCAAATGTCCCTGACAAAGATTTGAACATAAAATAGCCCAGGCACTCATTGACAAAATATCAGTGATCATCTAACTCTCTGATGATTAGTGAGAATGTCTCTCCCTAATAAAGGGATGAAGCTCAGACAACATTCTTCAAAGAGTTGGCAAAGACCAACTGAAGATGCGCTTTAACTCCACTGATGCAGTCTCAGTGAGTAAGGTACCTGAGCAAACATCAGGGACACTGAGATCTGACAAATGTCTCTATATCCCTGATGGCATTCTTCTCATTGACAAGGAACACCTCACCAACTTTAATCTAACTGATCAAGAAGTTATGAATGATCAACATGACTTCCTGAACAAGGCTCAAGATTCAGAGACATCAGAAATCTAGGATGAACTGATTAAAAAAGACAAACCCACTGAACATCAACAGCAGAAGTTCAGGTCCTAGATATCGTCAAAGAGTTGTCTTGCAAACTTACTAAGTGCTTATCAGCCAGTATGTACAAGGAACTCTAGCTCAGGAACAAGGGATACTCAAGGGCAGGAATACCTTGATGATCTCTCAGCTCTCTGAACAAAGACCAAGAAAGTTAGGTGAAGACTATAGCGTTTAAGCGGGAAAACTCTTGGGAAGATAAACTTTGTTCCTTCCCAAGACACAAAAGAAGCTCATGGGAACTCGGTGCTGTCAACTCCGGTAAACCAAAAGGACATCAAGGCTAGATGTCTAGGCACGTGCCTATCTACGAACAGTTGGCAAGATCACTATTCCCACGTGAAGCAACAGTAATCTCTCCGCTATATAAACCCGTTCCAACCAAAGCAGAATGTGTGCATTCAACGAGAGTAAGAAGTGAGAATTCCATAACATAGTTAGAGTGTTAGAATCCTCAACACACTTAGAACCCAAGCCTAGCTTGCTTCTTTGTGTCTCTTAATTTGTCTCTTACCGAGGATAGCCGTCTGCAACTATCCTCATTGAAAAGCCAACCAAGTCATTAGTGTGTCTAAGTGGGTTCTTGAGTAACCTTGTAATTTCGCCCATCATGAATCATAAACTCGTTATTCTTTCCATGTCCAAACGGTACATCTTTATGTTTACTTTGTTAATTCACGAGTTGCTCAAGTTAAACCGGACCAACAATTGGTATCAGAGCGGGTGGATCATTCTTATGATCTAGATCCGTTCTTAAATGACTACTAATAAATTTTAGCCGTTCTTAAATGACGACTAATAACATACAACCACCATCCTCTACAAAAACCCTAACATCAAAATCCCCTCCATAAGATCCTCGAGTGTCTCCTCAAACAAGAAAGTTACATTCAACATTTCTGGTGCGAGGAAATGCTCAAACTGCCTATCCACTATTCTTCCATTCATTCCACCTCAGCACCACCAGTTCTTAAACACTGGTGGAATCTTCATGGGAACTTAGTTCCATGCAAGCTATGAGAGTGGAAACATCCAAGGATGTAATATAGTTAATCTCAATAACAACCATATTTGAAGCGAAAAATGATGGATCATCAGAGGCTAATAAAGGGGAACAAAAAGGGAAGAGGATGCGTCGTTAGGAAAGATACAAATCATACATTATCCTCAAGGAACTTTGCCTAACAACGTCAAGAAACAAAGGATGAAAATCCCTGATTTCTCATCCTTGTTGCTGCCCAGCCCGGAAGCACAAAGGACATGGTTGCCGCCTGGGTTAAAATCTGGCTGATCTGCAATGGAAAAGCTACTTAGCTCTACCCATCTATCAGACCAGCCAGTAAACAAAACAGTCCCCCATCTGAGAAACCAAGATCAACCACTGAGGCAATATTAGCTTGTTGATTAGGGTTGTTCGATAATCAGGGACTGGAAAGACTAAATCAAGTGGTACTCTCTTACTACCTGATGGGTCTACAAGACTCTGGCCAGAGTGGTTGCTGGTTCTCTAGAGCACTGAAGTACGAAGACGCTAGACTACAAACTGAAAAGGTTGCAGAACTGAAGATAACAGATTCAAGCTCCAGAGTCTATTTGTACTTCATCAACATCAATAGAATTAGGTATGATAAATATTGTAATTCTTTGATATAATAATTAGTATGTAAGAAGAAGCCATTGCTCACTTACCACTGATTAAGTTTAGATAACTTGTAATTCTAGTTACAGAGAGATTAATGAATCAAAATGTGAACTAATCTCTTCTTTCATGTAAACTATGAATAGAAAGGTCTAAACTTCTCACTGACTATCAGTGATCCAGAGAGTATAACTCACTGACAGCTTGTTCATAGCATCAGTGAGTCACTCTCTGAGGCCCTGAGCAAAAATGCTCAGGAGGTCTATCACTCTAACTGATAGACATTCAACAAAGGAACTGAGTTCCTTAAACTTGAACCATAACCATAAATGCATGAACTCCAAAATCTTTCACTGAAGTTGCAGCTTTTGAGGGGGAGAAAGCATTTATGAGAATCTATGAGAGCCATAACTGAAGATGTGAACCTGATGCACAAATCATTAGGGACTTAGTTCACACGCAACAATTGATGTAAAGTCTTGAGAAGAACAAGCATCAGGGAACATGACCCTGAGCACGCAAAAGGAGAAATGGTTCAAGACAACAAAGAATCTGCTTTTACTGAATGATATGTATGTTTTTCTTTGTTGTAAATCAGTTTGTAAGAAGAAGCATTTTTGCTCACTTACAAATTGTTAATAGCTTAGGATATCTATGATTAGCAAGTTTTTGCTAGAACTTAAAAGAAGAAAATCCTAAGCGAAACCTTGAGAAATAACACTCAGGAGGCCCTGAGCAATAATGCTCAGGATACCCTGAGCAAAAATGTTCAGGAGGACATCATCAAACAAAAAGTTGGACTACCCTGAAGAGTCAGGAGACCCTGAGAAAGAACACTCAGGAGGCCCTGAGCAATAATGCACAGGAGACCCTGAACAAAAATGTTCAGGAGGTCATCATCAAACTAAAAAAGAAACACCACTACTTGAGGACAAATGAAGATCAAACAAATAATTAAGATGGTGAATCAAGATGAAGATAATAGCCTAAAACTTCATCTTCAACAAAAGGTATTGAAGATTAAAGCTTAAAACGGCATTGTTTATTTTAGATCATGCTTGTAAAGCAGAGTATAAGAAGAAGCCGTTATCCTGACTTATCTATGATAATATCCACCAAGTAGTATCAACAGAACCGAAAACAATAGTCGTACATTATACCTCTGTTGTAAATCAGAGTATAAGAAGAAGCCCTTATGCTCACTTATCTCTAATAAAATCTGGGCCATCTTTTTGTTCAAATAGGGGGAGATTGTTGGGACAAAAATTGACTCAAATGTCCCTGACAAAGATTTGAACATAAAATAGCCCAGATACTCACTGACAAAATATCAGTGATCATCTAACTCTCTGATGATCAGTGAGAATGTCTCTCCCTAATAAAGGGATGAAGCTCAGACATCATTATTTAAAGAGTTGGCAAAGACCAACTAAAGATGCACTTTAACTCCACTGATGCAGTCTTAGTGAGTAAGGTACCTGAGCAAACATTAGGGACACTGAGATCTGACAAATGTCTCTATATCCCTGATGGCCTTCCTTTCATTGACAATGAACACCTCACCAACTTTAATCTAACTGATCAAGAAGTTATGAATGATCAACATGACTACCTGAACAAGGCTCAAGATTTAGAGACATCAGGTATCCAAGATGAAGTGATTAAAAAAGACAAACTCACTGAACATCAACAGCAGAAGTTCAGGTCCTAGATATCGTCAAAGAGTTTCTTGCAAACTTACTAAGTGCTTATCAGCTAGTATGTACAAGGAACTCTAGCTCAGGAACAAGGGATTCTCAAGGGCAGGAATACCTTGATGATCTCTCAGCTCTCTAAACAAAGACCAAGAAAGTTAGGTGAAGACTATAGCGTTTAAGCAGGAAAACTCTTGGGAAGATAAACTTTGTTCCTTCCCAAGACACAAAAGAAGCTCATGGGAACTCGGTGCTGTCAACTCCGGTAAACCAAAAGGACATCAAGGCTAGATGTCTAGGCACGTGCCTATCTACGAACAGTTGGCAAGATCACTATTCCCAAGTGAAGCAACAGTAATCTCTCCGCTATATAAACCCGTTCCAACCAAAGCATAATGTGTGCATTCAACGAGAGTAAGAAGCGAGAATTCCATAACATAGTTAGAGTGTTAGAATCCTCAACACATTTAGAACCCAAGCCTAGCTTGATTCTTTGTGTCTCTTAATTTGTCTCTCACCGGGGATAGCCGTCTGCAACTATCCTTATTGAAAAGCCAACCAAATCATTAGTGTGTCTAAGTGGGTTCTTAAGTAACCTTGTAATTTCGCCCATCATGAATCATAAACTCGTTATTCTTTCCATGTCCAAACGACACGTGTTTATTTTTACTTTGTTAATTCATGAGTTGCTCAAGTTAAACCGGACCAACATAAATCTATCTATTTTACAAAATAATATTGTTTAAGTTACTAATATTGAGATTAGCAAGGAAATGAACCACCACCAAGGTTACCTAGTGGTAAGCGGCTTTATGTTGTCATAAGTTTCGGGTTCAAACGCCACTAGGTAAACGTCTTGGGGTTGGCTAGAAAAAAGGTTACGAGGGTACCCATCAAGTCTGTAGAAACTAGAAAGGGGGGAGGGTTGAATAGTTTCACCGTTTACAATTACGTTTTAAGATTTTGAGTTCCTTTTTGTTCTTTTTGAAAATTGTTTGATTCGAAGTTATGTGATATCTATCGAATGTATATGAACCCAATAATAATGCGTAAAGTAAACAAAGTATAAACAAGAGATAAAGGAAGAAAACAACCAAACCGAGACACGGAGATTTATAGTGGTTCGGCACGAAGCTCACTCTTCGCCCTACTCCACTCCTCGAGTATCACACTCGAGAGTTCACAATGACTATGTCAACACACTCTCTTCAGGCGAAGAAAACCGTACACCAACGCTTACACTAAGCGGAATGTCGAGTCCTAATCCTAGCTAGAACCAATCTACACACTCTTCACGGATATACACCTTGTCCACTTGGATTTACACATAATCCAAGTCTTCACACGGACGTAGACACCGTCCTTTTGGACTTTCACACGGTCCACGTCTTCACACTTCACTTTACGGACTTTTACCTAGTCCACACCAATACATGGACTCACACTAAGTCCTAGTCTTCACACACCAAAACAAGAACTCACACCGAGTCCGAATATTCACACACCTAAACACGGACTTACGTTTTGTCCAAGTCTACACTAACACACCTAATCTCGACTCACACACAAGTCGGATACACTAATATACAATATAGACAAATATGAGAGTTTGGAGGAAGAAGATAATCGTAACACAAGTTACGTGTGTGTGATGAAGTAATCTATAACACTTCGTTTCTTGACGAATACGATCGTTCTTCTCTTGCACTTTGAGATAGAGGATGACGGGATCACTTATAAACACATATCAACACGTTATAATGATCAAAGAAGAAGGAAGAAAGAACAGAATATTTTTATGCAAAGAGGGTTGATTTTCTGCAGGGAATAGTGTAGTATTTATAGGCACCAGAAGGAGCGGGGACGGTCCCGTATATATAAGGGATCGTCGCCTATTTAAGAGACCGTCACCTTTAGACGCTCATATTTTTGTCCTGGTGTGGTGAAAATTTATCTCGTGAAAATATTTTCTGATTTGGGCGGGAAAACTAATTGTTGAATAATTTGAAATTCAAATTTATTTTCTTATTAAAACATTTCTTTATAATTACAAAAATATTTTTGTAAAAATGTTTTGTCACATAAAAATGTGAGGTTTTAAGAAAAATATATTCTTTGATCACTTAACTAAATTGGTATAGTGTTTGTTCATACCTTAATTGATGTTGTAGACGAAACGTTGTCGAAACGAGTTTTCTCGATTGAAAACTTATTACATGTAGTTTTACGTAACGTGTTTTTATATTTTGTGATTATCAAAAGGTATAGAGACCGAATAATGTAAATGACGTTTTTAACATTATTTGTATTAACAAAGTCGTGTACATCCGAGTCAAATACTCGCATCCGAGTCAAATACTCGCCTTATTAGATAACCTGAATAAGGAAACCTTGTATGCTTTAGTAATGAAACTCATAAGATGGTTTTTTACAATTTTAGTTTGTTTCAAGAAACTACGTGTGTGTAGCTTGCTTTTACAAAGGTTTTTGGAACGATTGTAGATAGGCGCAGAGACGCTTCAAGGATGAAAGTTTGTTTAGGAGTTAAGTTCAAAAATAGTCCCTGTGGTTTATCGGGTCATTTGAAAATGGTCCCTGTGGTTTAAAAAAACCGGATTTGGTCCCTGTGGTTTACGACCCATACGGATCTGGTCCCCTGACCAACAGATCCGTCAGTTGACCGTTAAGTTCAAGTTAAGTTCAAGGGCATATTCGTCTTTTCAGTCCATGGAAGAGTGAAGGTTAATATATTTCCCCAAATCAAACAAACAAACACCACCAAACCAACAACATCACCTGCAAATCAATAATCACATTCGCAAACCCAAATCTCAAATCCATCCATTCCATCATTTCCATCAATTCCCAAACCCAAATCAACAAATCCATCAATTCCATCAATTCCCAAACCCAAATATCAAACCCTTTATCAAATCCTTTAAGCATCCAATAATTTAGTAACAAGATGTGGTTTCGAGTTTCGACCAATGTAAAAGATTTCTTCGTGTACTTATTAAAACTCGTTTTTACTTTGAGTTTCAATCACCTGGAGAATATAAAGTAATTTGTTTAAACTTACTAGTTTATTAATGTAAATTTTTGTACGAGACACATGCTTTATATGGTGAACTTCATTTTAGTGAGATATAGACGGTAGTTTTGGCAGGCTATTCAATGCTAGGTGGTAATGGCTAGATTGAGTTGCACATCAAATGTTTGATATAATGTCTGCTTCAATGGTGTTGTAAATTGGTCATGTTCGCAAGGCTGATTAGAATTGTTTTGTGGTCTTAAATCACATTTAAGTAAATAGCCTTGTTTATTTACTGGAGATTTGCTATAATGCAAACTCTTTTTTCTTTTTTCTTTTTTCTTTTTTTTTTCTTTTTTCAGAGTTTTATGGTTTAATAAACATTGGGGGATGGATGGTTGGAGTGATATATTGCGCAAACTTACTTATACAGGGATAAGAAGTAGAATCTGAAGGCATCCTTTTATATTCGTCTTATATTTTCTTTCGATCAACTGACCTTTGACTGGTTGATGTATTCAGTTGTTTAGGAACAAAGCAACGTACAAGATGGACAATACAAGCATGCTGTTGACCTTGCTAAGACAACCTTTGGTATGAGAGCAAATTATGCATCAAGGGAACCTGAAATCCAAAAATTATGGGATGAAAATAGGTTTTTAAGAAGTTGCTGAAACGAATAACGAGGTGAGTTTTGAAGCTTACTCGAGTTCATCTTTTGTGCTACAAAATTCCTGTCTCCACTCTTATTTGACATCATTTCTGCTTTTGATAGGTACGTTTTATTCTTCATGATGGCCCTCCATATGCTAGTCGTGATTTAAACATGGCACATGCATTAACTGATATAAATTATGGTCGCAACATTCACTTTGCACTGTGATATTTTGGATATGTTCGACAGAATGATACAGTTTATATCGTATTGAAAAACAAATAGAACTATATATGACAATTTCTCTAAAACTGTGAAGTTCTTTACATTCCTGATAGGGATTGTCATTCTCTACCGATTGAATTGAATGACTAGTGATAGGTACCTCTACCGTGATACAATTTGTAATACGACGAACAACTAGCCGTTGATGGCATGGGTTGGTGCTAGCAACAACCCTAGCTAGCCGATCACTACTGGTCTCAAGAAAGCTTGGTACTAGTACTGGCATTAACTGGTCCGGTTCTTTTTCACAAGACCTCATTCACAAGGCCTTTATCCAATTCGATCGGCCGTGTTTTATTTAGTTGATATGTATTTGAAATGTGGGTCATTAAGTACTGGCCGTTTTTTATTTGATAAGATGAGTGGTAGGAATGTGGTGTCGTGGAATATAATGATTGACGGGTATGCACAAACTGGTGATTCACACTAATGAGCATTATATCAGCTGTTGCTGAGTTATCAATTTTACGTCAAGCAAAGTGGATTCATGGAGTTGTGACCAGAACTTGTTTGGATAAGAATGTGTTTATCAAAACCGCTCTTGTAGACATGTATGCTAAATGTGGAGCGATTACTACTGCTCGAAAGCTATTTGACTTGATGAAAGAAAGGCATGTAACAACATGGAATGCTATGATTGGCGGGTACTACGTACTTTTAGCTAATATATATGCCTCATTTATTCATGACGTTAAAGAACGCGCAGCAAAGGTACGTCAATACGATTATCTGTTGTCTTATTGAAATGCAGTGTTTCAGGTTTGTCACTCGTTAGGAGGGGGGACTGGATCGGGAATGGGTACTCTTTTGATTCATTGATTGATTGGTTTTGTTTGGATGTTTTTGGAACAGTTGGAGATCTGAATATTTGTCACATCAATCCTTGCAATACCTTATGTTTTCCCAATAATCAAAGCATTGCTATATCGAGAAACTTTTGAAGAAGAAGTGACTCATCTTCGTAAGACCTTTTCCATGCTTCAGGTACAATCTAATTTTCTTTTGTTTCAAAGCTTGGTGCACCACTAGTCGGCTATTCTTAAAACTACTAGAAGCAGTATTGAAAACAGGTAACAGGATGAATGTGGGTACTATAAGAGGAGCAACAAAAGCATTCAAGCTTGACACATTGCTAAAGCTTTTGGATGTGATACTAGGCCTTCAAGGACCATGAGATGCTGCGCAACAACAGCAGTTATATGAGGCGCAACAACAACAGTTGGTTGATACTGCAAGAGAACAAGAAATGTTTAGGAACTTTGAGCAACAACAGTTACAACAATTGCAGCAGCAACAACAGTCACAACATCATCAGCAGATTGATCTAATGAGGTACAATCGAGGGTTTGATGTTACTGGACCATCTGGTCAGTAGGTGAACCCAAGTGGTTTCGTTCACTTAACCGGCCCATCAAACATGGCTCCATCTTTAGCATTGGGTGCAGGCTCATATGACAATGCCATGTATCAGATCCAACATGAGCCACAGCCGCAAGAAGACCATTCTGAACCTCATCTACAGCAGTTCATACCACAACAACTCTTAGTCCAACAAGAAGTTCAGCAACCACAACCAGAACCTCATCTACACCAAGTTTTCATGAACACATTCTTGAGTACATTTTCGACTGTGGAATCCATAAGGTGATGTGAAGATTGGTCGATAAAGATTTATTGATGGAAGAAAAAAGTTGTAGCTTTGTGGAATCCATAAGGTGATGCTATCTGATGATGTTGTTTTGTTTTTGGTTTCTTTTTGGTCTAAGGTCAGTAATGTTTATGAAATTATCTGATGATGATGTTGTTTTTGGTTTCTTTTTGATCAATGGGACTTTAATCTTCCATCATGAACTGATGATGTTGTTTTGTTTTTTGGTTTCTTTTTGAACTGTATTCAAGCTTTTGTATGTATAGATGAGGGTATATTCGTCATTTCAGTCCTCTACTAACAGTCAACTGACGGTTGACCCGGTCAAGGGACCAAATCCGTATGGGTCGTAAACCACAGGGACCAAATCCGGATTTTTTAAAGTTTAGGGACCATTTCTAAATGACCCGGTAAAACGCAGGGACGATTTTTGAACTTTACTCTTTGTTTAGTGGCTTGATTTTGAATCTTGGAACTATAACAAGTGCCCTTAACGGAGAAAATAACATTGTGATACTCCCTCCGTCTCAATTTATTTGTCATGAGAGAGAAAACACAAAGTTTAATAAAAGTGGGGCCACTTTAATTTTCAACCACTAAAATGGAATATTCCTCCACTAGATTCTCTAGTTTTTACTAAATAAGGAAAGTGGACAATTAATTTGAGACATCCATAAAAGGAAACATGGACAATTAAAATGAGACGGAGGGAGTAATACATATAGACAAACAACCTATGATGAAAGACAAGTGCCCGTAATGGAGAAAATAACATTGTCATAATACATATTAAATGTGAGAAAAACAACCTATGATGAAAGACAAGTGCCCTTAATGGCACGACAAACAACATATTATGGTGAAAGACAAGTGCCCTTAATGGCACGTATTGACCATTTAAACTCGTTATCACCACTTTCACATCAGCGTCACATCCCCATTTAATATACTACCAGATTCATCATCTTTTACTTTTTATGATCACTACCTAACCCCCACCACACAAAAATATAAAATATCATAATTTATACAAACATACCCCATAATATACACTGCATAGACACTCACAAAACCAAATAAATAATAATGAAAACACCCATGGAGGGCGGAGGCCCACACTTTATAGGTTGGATAAAGGTGGTCACAACCATTAAAGATGCAAAGTGGGTGAGGTGGAGGAGGAGGTGGTGGTGGTGGGTGGTGTTCTACTCGAGAGGTGGGATAGAGGTGATCCACCAACTCCCATAAAAACTAGCCTTATGTAGTTTCTGTCAAAAATATTAGGCCGAATTTAGAAGGCCATATCTTCCTCATTACTCAACCCCTAGTGATATTCTTTGTACTGAGATTTAGATCTTGTTATATTTCAAACCCAAGTTGTCTTTGTGTAAAAATATTGAATTTTGGTCGTTCAAAGAGTGGTCAGAAGATAAAGTGTAAATCTGTCTTGCCTAGTGATGACGTATAGTCCGCATTCGGGTCACGAACTCGACCAATGGACGCTACTAACACTCAAGTCCATCACGAATGGGCTCAAGTCCATCACGAATGGGCTATCACGATAACGGTTTGGGCTCACGAAGGCCCAAACCCGAAGTTATCTATGGTCTTGATATAGGATATCTCTTATTTATGAGATATGTATCAAACAACCGACCTATGAGGGATACGCTGAGGAGTGAGGAACACGAAACCAACTAGGGTTTCGTGTATATATAAAGAGTCTCTCGACTCTCATTAAAGGTACGATCTACAACCCTAACTCTTCAACTAAACCCTAAAAACCGATTACTTACTCTCACGTCGGAGGATAATCATGGGAGACAATCCCACGATAAGCCTAACGGTGTCTTTTTGTTTTCTTAGTGCGCAGGTCTCAAGTATTAAGATCTAATTGGTACGGAAACAAGGAACACCCAACTTTTGTATCAACAAGTAGGCGCCATCCATGGGACCCTACACTAAGAACCTCTACGAAGAACTAGAATGACGAAGCATGGAAACCCAAATCAGCGGACTCCGCAGACGAAGAAAACGGATTGATGACCTACTGGAAGAAGCAGCAAACTGATTCACCCCGCTAAACCGCCCTCTGGAACAACCAAAGTGCCCCAAAAGCCTAGGATCATACTCAATCTGCTTTTAACTCCAGTAGAACCGACACAAGGATTACCCATGCTACTACAGCAACCACCAGAAACGGTGGATCTACTGCCACATCCTCTCACCATGCTGGAATTAAACTTCACTGAACCGCCAAAATGCCCCCACACCAAAAACAAGGGTCCTGATTTGGAAACAGACTTTTCTCGCGCTAGAAGGAGTCGCGCCTGAACTAGCGCCAAGTATTTCGTGTCCAAAACTACGAAACCTTGGCTGCGCTGATGCGAGAGGAAGCGAAAAAGAGTCAAGTCAGAGCCTGCAAGCCAGGCTCAACATTGATCCTGAGCGTGAAGCATCCCCACCGCGCTACCGAAAGGAAAGGCGCGAGAAAGAAGGCCGCCGACACCCTGTGTTTACTAGGATCGGAAAGGAAAGTTTGGTATAAATGAAGCAGCCGAATTACATCTCTGGAGGAGCACGAAGATGATGGAGGGCGCACCAATGTCCACGCTAGACTTGGCAGTCGCAGAATCCACGAAAGACTTGGGCGACGATGCTCCCCAAGTGAAAGCCCTTCAAGCTCGGATTCCGAGGATAGTCGGCGCAAGCGCCGCAAAGGGTAACTCATCCTCAAGTGACTCCTCGGACAACGAGGACAAAGAAACAAGACACTGGAAGTCCAGGGAAGATCCCGCGACTGGAAGACGAAAAATATGTCTCGTCCCTGGGCACGCCAAAAGGTTGACGGCATTCACTCGGCGCATCAGTGACTTCTCAGAAGATAAAAAAAGGCGCATGCCCGCCAATGTTAAGACTTATGATGGGAACAGGTGATCCTGATGCCCACCTAAAAATTTTCGAATCAGCAGCAACCATCGAAAATTGGCCACAACCTGTGTGGTGCCACATGTTTAACTCTACTTTAGTGGGGAATGCGCGAAACTGGTTCAGTAAGCTTCCACGTAGAAGCATCAATGGGTTTGAAGAGTTGCGGAAGGCGTTTCGTTTGAACTTTACTCAGCGGAAGAAGTGCGCCAAGAACCCTGTCGAACTCGCTAAGTAAAACAGCGCCAAGGGGAATCCACAAGCGCTTTTATGGAGCGCTATAAAGATGAATGCATACATGTCAAGGCATGCCCCGAAATACTAAAATCTCAGGTTTAGAATGGAATCAATAACCCAGACCTTATCAAAAAGTTAAATGATAGGGTTCCCCAAACCTTTGATGAACTCATGAAGCGCACGAGGTCCTTCATTCAAGGAGAAGCCGCCGCTGCGGATAGCAAGAAAGGCTACTCAAACTATAGGTCACAAGAAGAGCCAAGGAGACAATCCAATGACCAGAGTAGCAATCGTAACAAAAGCTATCGCAGTCAAGGGGGCGGACGGGGAAACGACAAGTATACCCCACTAACGAAGACTCCAAAGGAGATATTTGCGACGGAAGGCGCGAACTTTCCGAGACCACCACCGATGCGCACCCCAGAAGATCGGCGCGTAGGGAACGGATACTGCGAGTATCATGCACAGAAGGGCCACACAACCAATGAGTGTGTCCAATTGCGCCAATTAATTGAGAAGCTAGTAAAAGAAGGCAGATTGGACCATCTAGTTAAGAATATTAAGGAGGGAAAAGACAAACAAAGACCGGGGCAAGAAAGAAGCACCCAAGGACAAGGCTGACACGATCTACATGATACAATCATGGCAGCGAAAGACTAGGCAAAAGGTCAGCCAGAAATTTTCTCATGGAAGCGAAATCTCTTTCCCGACCTTGGCTGCGGACAACGCAGTGGCGGAACCACTCACCATTGAGATAAATGCGGGGGGTCACGATATCCACCGCATGTATGTTGATGGAGGGGCATCAGCAGATATAATGTATGAGCATTGTTTCAAGAGATTGCGCCCTGAGATACAAAGACAGTTAAGCCCAGCCACGACTTCGTTGACTGGCTTCACAGGAGAAAAGATATGGCCCATGGGGCAACTGCGACTACTAGTCGCTGTCGGTAATAAGGAACACTCCACGACAGCCTGGATGAATTTTATGGTGATCAGATCTCCTTCACCATACAATGGCATTATTGGAAGACCGGGAATTTCGGCAATACGCGCAGTACCGTCCACAGCACATGGGATGCTCAAATTCCCGGTAGAAGGCGGCATTGTCACCATCTACAATAGCGCTGCGCCACCAGGAGAATGTAACACGATTACATGCGAGACGACGCACACCCCAGAACAGAGCGCAGCTAAAGTATCAAACCTAAAGGTCGCAATTCACCCTGACTACCCGGAGCAAGAAGTATCGATCGAGGATCGTTGTCTGACAAAGGAAGAGCGCCGTGTGCGCGCTCTTACAAAGGAATCTGGATATCTTTGCATGGGAACCAAAGCACATGACTGGTGTGCCACGCTCGATTGCAGAACACAAGCTAAAAATCCGACAAGGATATTCCCCAGTAAGGCAGAAAAAGCGCGGCCAGGCTCCAGAGCGCGCAAAAGCCATTCTGGAAGAAGTACACAAACTTGTGGACGCAGGCATCATGCGAGAAGTCTATTACCATGACTGGCTCTCCAATCCAGTAATGGTCAAGAAGAGTGATGGTAGTTGGCGGATGTGTGTGGATTTCACGGATCTCAACAAAGCATGTCCACAGGACTGCTACCCACTACCAGAGATAGACTGGAAGGTAGAATCTTTGTGCGGATATCCCTTTAAATGTTTCTTAGATGCATACAAAGGGTACCACCAAATCCAAATGGCCAAGGAAGACGAGGAAAAAAACAGCCTTCCACACAAGCCAAGGTGTCTTTTGTTATACAAAGATGCCTTTTGGCCTGAAGAATGCGGGCGCCACCTACCAGCGATTGGTAGATAATGCATTTGAAAAGCAAGTGGCCGCAACCTAGAGGTCTATGTGGACGACCTTGTCATAAAAAGCCATACTGAAGACGAAGTGGTGCGCGACATTGAAGAAACATTTAGAACACTACGAAAGATCAACATGAAGTTGAATCCTAAGAAATGCACTTTTGGCGCTACAGAAGGCATGTTCCTGGGATACTTGATAGAACCAGATGGCATTAAGCATGCCCAGAAAAAACAGAGGCTGTCATCCAACTCCCTTCACCGCGCACGTTGAAAGAAGTTCAGTCTCTGAATGGAAAGCTAGCCGGTTTGAACAGATTCCTGTCCAAATCAGCGGATAAGTCACTTCCTCTATTTAAAACACTCAAGAAGTGTACAAAAAAGGGAGACTTTCGTTGGACTACGGAAGCGGAAGAAGCTTTCACACAGCTTAAGCAACATATAGCAGCGCTTCCTAAGCTAGTCGCACCCCGACCAGGGGAGGAGTTAATTGTCTACTTATCTGCGACTCATGGAGCGGTCAGCGCAGTGCTACTGACGGATAGGAGCTCCGTACAAACACAAGTTGGTCTTGGCGTTGGTCTTGGCGTTAGTATTTGCCGCCAAAAGGTTGCGTAGATACTTTCAAGCGCACCCAATAGCGGTGATCACAGACCAACCTATCAAGCAAGTTATCTCTAAACCTGACGCATCAGGGCGATTACAAAAATGGAGCGTGCTGCTAGGCGAGCATAACATCTCTTATAGACCACGCACTGCGGTTAAGGGGCAAATACTAGCAGACTTCATCATCGAAAAACCAGACACCGATGCCGCACCTCCACTGAGCAAGGTAGAACTACAAGAACCATGGGTCCTGTTCACGGATGGATCTTCATGCGTGGATGGGTCGGGCGCTGGCCTTATCCTCACTAATCCAGAAGGAATGGAATTCACTTACGCACTGCGCTTTGAATTCACAGCCACGAACAACGAGGCAGAATATGAAGCCCTAATCGCTGGATTACGCATTGCAACTCGAATGGGTGTACGCAACCTAGAAGCAAACGTAGATTCTCGATTAGTAGCTGATGAGGCGAAAAGTGTACCGCTTTAGGGGGTCATTTAAGCCCTAAATTGTATTTATTTGATCAAATATTGCCCTAAATCGTTCCTTTTGTCATTTTAGGTACTTTGGAGATGAAATTTGGAAAAGGAAGCATTTTGGACGTTTTTGGAGCATAAAAGTGAAGAAAACGACAAAGTCTCAAAAATCTGCTGGAAAAGTACCTGTGACGGCGTCAAGCCCCAGTGTGACGCCGTCAACCCTTAAATAAGCCAGAGAGGATTTTGGAAGATTAAAGGGGGACGGAGTCAAGAAGGCCATCAAGAAACCCTAACCGCGGCGAGTTGACGGCGTCACGCTCTATAACGTGACGCCGTCAGATCTGTTTTCCTATATATATTTCATAATTTTTAGTCATGAGTGTGCAACTTGTGAGGAGAAACCTTAAGACGATTTTTCTGCTACTTTTAAGGGTTTTATACCCTTGGATCTCCCATGTTCAATTGAAGATAAGTAATCAATTAATCATTCAATATGTCTATGTGTTGTTTGATTATATCTTGTTCTTGTCTTTTAATTAACATGCTAGGCTAGATTTATCTTGTGTTTGCTTAGATCTAATGAAACCTAACTATTGATTATTGGTTGTTGGTGTGTTATTAATTGTATTGGATGATTGTTTATCGATGTTAGGCTTAAGAAAACTGGCTAACCTCCTATACGGTAACTTGCTTGAACGTCTTAAGAAACATGAACCAATGCGTACTAAGGTTTTTATGGTTGTATTTAATGCATGAGCGAATTCTAGTGATCCCATGTTAGGAGCTTCTAGCCGGCTCGACATAGGAGTGAAGTAGGAGCTTATAGAGTTGGGGAAGTACGTACGCCACCCCACGATTGGTATTAAGGAATACACCCGTCATCCACGCAATTAATACACACTAATCAACCGGTAAAAGATAGTTAGGGAGTAAGGAAATCTAAGTAAACACATTTCTCTCCATATAAGTTCCACAACCTTTTCATTTTCAGTTATTTTATTTTATTTGCAATTGTAGTTATTTGGGTTAGTTGACTAGCAACTAATTCCGCCCACTCCTTCAAACCCGAGATTTTACTTGCTTTTATAAAAATATAAAAAAAAATACCAAAAAGAATCTTCCCTCACCCTTAGACCTATTAGAGTAGTTTTTTCAATCCTAACGACACTATTCCCCTAGAGAACGATCAATCCCCCGTACTTGCCACTACACTATACTACATCGGTCAGGTGCACTGCCTGGTGGGGATTGCAAGCCTCTTGAGATCCCTCAAGAGGTAAAACCTGTTGTAAGGTCGCAAAACCACGCATCAAGTTTTTGGTGCCGCTGCCGGGGAATAGTTATTGTTTAGGTTGAATTTTTATTTTATTAGGTCTACTCACTAGATTCCTTTCTAGTGAGATTTTTATTTTATTTTTCTAGGTTTTCTTTTGTCTATCTTTTTTCTTCGTTTCTTTGTTCGTAACCATTACCATTCGACATCATGGAAGGTGGTAATATCCTCGATCCCAACAACCCACCACCACAACAACACCCACCTCCTAGAGCCCGTACCTTAGGAGACTACTCTCGTCCTAGCCACCATGGCTATCGAAACACCATTGAGCTCACTCAAGGAGCCAATGTCACTCCCTTGCGATCCGACACCATCCGGTTTGGTGCAAAGCGGATGCGCATTCCATGGACTTCGTTCTGAAGATCCTAATCAACATCTCAAGGACTTTCTCAAAATCGTTGATTCCATAGACCTTGATGTTGCCACTCGAGAGACGACCCGACTGCGTCTCTTTCAATTCTCTTTGCGGGACCAAGCTAGTCAATGGCTAGAGCGTCTACCCGCAGGATCCATCACCTCTTGGGATGATCTCACCACTCGTTTCCTTGCTCAGTTTTTCCCACCAGGAAGAACTACCAAGTTAAGGAAGGATATCTTGATGTTCGAACAACGTCGAGGCGAAACCCTATATGGGGCATGGGTTCGATTCAAGGACTTACTCCAAAAAGTCCCTCATCATGGCATAGATCTCTGGCTTCAAATTCAAATCTTCTATGACCATGTTGACTACCACACCAAGCGTGCCATCGATCGAGCCACCAGAGGCAGATTGCGTGATAGAAACACCGAGGAATCATGGGAGATCATTGATGAGCTCGCATCCGACGATGATGAATTGTGGCAAATTTCCCACGACGTACACTCGGCGGTCAGCACACATTCATCACCCGATAAAGCCAACCAAATCACCGAGGAAAGCGTTAGTGAACTTAAGAAGAGGGTTGCATATCTTACGGAAAAACAAAAGAGACCCTTAAGTCCACAAAAAGCAACAGTTAACTCGGTCTCAAGCGTTAAGCAAATACCATTGTCCAAATCACCCCTTAGGGAAAATACTACACCCTTCTATAAGCTTGCTCAACCCAACTCACCACCTCAGGAACTTAGTCCAACATACGAAGCTCGAATGGGTGAATACATGTCACAACACTCCGAACGGTTGGCAAAATTTGAGGAAGCCGTCTACAAACAGAAGGAGGAGATGGAAGAGAAGATGGCGGAGATGATGGACCTTTTGAAAGAATACACAAATACAAAAGCTCCTGAAAAAGTGCTGGTGCGGAATGACGTTGAAGTTCCCAACACAAAAATCTGTCAAAGCCATCTCCATCGTCCAAGAGGGCGAGAATGAAGAGAGGGGGAAGTTGATAACTATGGAAGTCAACAAAATCGACCTCGTCCCACTTAATGCTGGAAATGCCAATGCCTGTAATTGCGGTTCAGACAAAGGAAAGGAGACGCCCTCCAAGGAGCGCCAAATGATAGAACCGCCAAGGTCACAACAAGTGAGGCATCACTTGAGGCACAAAATAAACAAGGAGACCATAAATGATTGGGTGAGAAACTATCGACGTACTCATCTACCCAACAAGGAGTCCAAGAAAATGAAGCCGATGATGAATCCGACACATTACCCGGAGGGCAATTGTATGAGAGCCTCCTAAGACAAAAGTTAGTGGAAACTCAGGAATTCCACGGGGTCTTCGAAATACCATGCAGCATTGGAAAACTCAAGCATCTAGATGCGGTAGCTGACCAAGGTTCCGACGCAAATTTGATGCCTTTATCCGTTTATGTCCAGTTAACCGACGAACTGCCATCCATCACCCGTACTAAACTCTCCTTTGCAAAACATTCTTATGAGTACCCGTTAGGAATTGCAGAAGATGTGTTGGTCAACGTTGCCGGATTCCTGTATCCGGGTCGACTTCATGATTATTGAAAGAAATGATATGAATATGCCAATAATCCTTGGGGCACCCTTTCTCGCTACCACTAGGGCACAAATCGATTACGAAAATAGTACCATCCAAATGAAGAAGGGGAAGAAAACAATAAACTTCCCAACGACCCCATGTCATATACCAGATGTTGCTCTACAAAAGAAGATGGAGGCGAACCTCAATATAATCCGTGGTAATGTTCGAGAGAAAATCCTTGCATGGGAGGCAAGGATTAAGAATTATAATGAAAATGAGATTAGAGAATGTAAGGGTGGAAATAACGATTATATTGAGGCTGATGAGCAGACCAATAACCCCGTTGGATTTACAAAAGGAGACTCAGTGCTCCTAAGGCATTCAGAAACAAAAGCACCTACCGATGAACCAAGTCCCTGGTGGTACGGACCATTCACAATTAAAAGTCTACATCAAGATGGGGTAGTAAGCTTGACCAGCAAGGGAGGAGGAGTGACCACGAATGTCGAACGATTGAAACATTACCATCCTGATAACAAGGATTATATCTATCAGGGATACGTCATAATGCGAGATGATGGAGTCACGTAATGTACGGTGACTTTGAGTCTAGCTACAAGACTCGTTAATAAAGAAAAGCGCTTCTTGGGAGGCAACCCAAGCTTTATTTGCTTTGTGGGTTTATTTATTTGTTGGTTTGATTTTATTTGCTTCCGTATGTATGTTTAATTTTTATTATTATTGATTCATGTTCAAAACTAATTTGTGAAAATGCTTTATCTTGTTTTTAACTTCGTCTTAACTACATATAAAGGTATTTTGCAAAAGATAAGTGTAAGGGAAACCCAAATCGGTTTATTAGAACAAATGAACATGAATCGTAACAATAATAAATTAACATACATATTAGTAATTGTTTGAGTCAAATGCTTGTATCGAGTCATAATGAAGTTTTGCAGGAATTCCAGGAAGTAAGGTATAGGTTTTTCCAGAAATTTTCCGGAAACTTAACATGAGAATTCTGTCAGATCATTTCTGACGGCGTCAGGCCTTACAACCTGACGGCGTCAGGTTTTAATTTTCTGAAATTTTTGAAAGTTTTGTTTTTCTACCGGAATCATAAAAAGTTTTTATTAAATCTCTAACTTATAAACTCCAGGAATCTGCAAAATAATCATTCCACAAGCATTATATCCTTATACAGATTTATCCCGCCGATGTTATGCAGGTTTTCGTGTTTGTTTTCTCAGGTTTAACAGGTTATTTTGGACAAGGAGATGTATGTGGAATCTAGCTTTTGGCGTTGCTTTAATCTTGAAGTTTCAACATTACCTTGGAAGAAGATCTAACCATGTTACCTCTTTATCCACCGAGCGAATCAGGGGAGTATTTGATTTCATTCTTTTACCTTATCTACTTTTACATCTTGTTATTTGAACATCGGGGACAATGTTCATCTTAAGTGTAAGGGGGGTAAAGTACGATACCTTAGAGAATGCTATTACGCTTGATTTTTCGTTTGTTTAATGGTAGATGTGTAATAAAACTGAGAAAAATACCTGTTAAGGCAATTTTAGTGCCAAATTTAAAATTTTTTTACAACATATAGGAGTGAAACTTTGGTCTTAATGAGCGTCTCACGGATAGGAGTTATATGACTAGCACAAAACCGTACCACTAAAAAATTTTCCACCCCCAAATATGTGAGGTTCGCCCCTAGAATTGGTAGGAAAAGCATTTATGCTATGATGTGTGTACCGGTAGCACTTAGATTCTAGAACTTGCGTTAGGACCATTCCGAGGCCACAAGTGAGACTACATTCGTGTAGTTAGATTTAATACATGATAAGAGGCATTAGGATTAACCCATTGTTTTACACCTGTGTTTTTGTTATAATTACATTGGCTACATTGGTCAAGTAATTCTCCCACACCCTTTGCGTTGTACTCATTTTTAGTACACGATACCCCTAGTATACCCCTCAGAGCCTATCTTTTCATTTCTAACTTTAAGCATTTTACTTAAAGTAAGAATTTGTTTACACCCCACTTAAATGTACACCCAAATCGCCTTAGCCTACCTTGTATGCACTCATTTTTAGTGCATTATTGTGACAACATTTGTTTAAACCCTTAGTTAATTATCTAATTGATTACATGGTTGCTAAGTCGAGTCATATCCTTGTACATATTGTTCTGGGACGATTGGGACTCATGGGTAAAGTACTAGTGTAATGGAGTAATGGGGAAGAACAACATTATTACCCCCATATGTGCTAAATATCTTAAAAGTACTCCAAGTGTTTCGATTATCTTAATTCGAGTCATTAGAATAGTTAATTGTAAAGTTATGTAAAAGTTCAAGTGTAAGGGGGATACAACCCCCCTACGATGTATTATTTTGGATGGTAGGGCAAGAGTGTATGCAAAAAAAAAAAAAAAAAAAAAAAAAAGTAGAAAAAACATACGGACTACCATCCCGTTTCATTTTATGTTTATTTTATCTTTTTGTTATTTTTTTTTCATTAGCTTAAGTCGAGTCTAGTCTTGGCTTAGCAACGCCATATTGTACATGTAATTAATCAAGATCTTTAACTCGCCACCAGTAAAATATCCTTTATCCAACAAAACCGTGTTTATCATATCCCTACACCTAACGTTATAACCCGTTTAAAAGCCCTATTTGATAGTTTATCTTAGGTGCTTACGTCTAGTGGAGGAGGTTTTTGATCCTTTCCCAAGCCTATGGTAATCTATTTGCTATGACAGGTAGTGAGAGATATTATTCATTTTCATTTATGAGATATACTTTTATGACACCTGAGAGATGTGAGTATCTAAATACTTCTTGTGAGGTGCTAGTTTGTAATCTCCGTGCTTATTATGATTAAAGTGGAACGACTATTTGTTGTAATTACTTTTATATTAGCGTTAAATGACCTCTAACTTGTATTTTGATTAGAATAAAAGCGCATTTGCTTGAGGACAAGCAAATCTCAAGTGTAAGGGTATTTGATGAGGCGTAAAGTGTACCGCTTTTAGGGGGTCATTTAAGCCCTAAATCGTATTTATTTGATCAAATATTGCCCTAAATCGTTCCTTTTGTCATTTTAGGTACTTTGGAGAAGAAATCTGGAAAAGGAAGCATTGTGGACGTTTTTGGAGCATAAAAGTGAAGAAAACGACAAAGTCTCAAAAATCTGCTGGAAAAGTACCTGTGACGGCGTCAAGCCCCAGTGTGACGCCGTCAACCCTTGATAAGCCAGAGAGGATTTTGGAAGATTAAAGGGGGACGGCGTCAAGAAGGCCATCAAGAAACCCTAACCGCGGCGAGTTGACGGCGTAACGCTCTATAACGTGACGCCGTCAGATCTGTTTTCCTATATATATTTTCATAATTTTTAGTCATGAGTGTGCAACTTTGTGAGGAGAAACCCTAAGACGATTTTTTCTGCCATTTTAAGGGTTTTATACCCTTGGATCTCCCATGTTCAATTGAAGATAAGTAATCAATTAATCATTCAATATGTCTATGTGTTGTTTGATTATATCTTGTTCTTGTCTTTTATTTAACATGCTAGGCTAGATTTATCTTGTGTTTGCTTAGATCTAATGAAACCTAACTATTGATTATTGGTTGTTGGTGTGTTATTAATTGTATTGGATGATTGTTTATCGATGTTAGGCTTAAGAAAACTGGCTAACCTCCTATACGTAACTTGCTTGAACGTCTTAAGAAACATGAACCAATGCGTACTAAGGTTTTTATGGTTGTATTTAATGCATGAGCGAATTCTAGTGATCCCATGTTAGGAGCTTCTTAGCCGGCTCGACATAGGAGTGAAGTAGGAGCTTATAGAGTTGGGGAAGTACGTACGCCACCCCACGATTGGTATTAAGGAATACACCCGTCATCCACACAATTAATACACACTAATCAACCGGTAAAAGATAGTTAGGGAGTAAGGAAGTCTAAGTAAACACATTTCTCTCCATATAAGTTCCACAACCTTTTTATTTTCAGTTATCTTATTTTATTTGCAATTGTAGTTATTTGGGTTAGTTGACTAGCAACTAATTCCGCCCACTCCTTCAAACCCGAGATTTTACTTGCTTTTATAAAAATATAAAAAAAAAATACCAAAAAGAATCTTCCCTCACCCTTAGACCTATTAGAGTAGTTTTTCAATCCTAACGACACTATTCCCCTAGAGAACGATCAATCCCCCGGTACTTGCCACTACACTATACTACATCAGTCAGGTACACTGCCTGGTGGGGATTGCAAGCCTCTTGAGATCCCTCAAGAGGTAAAACCTATTGTAAGGTCGCAAAACCACGCATCAGTAGCCAACCATGTGTCGGGTGAATATGTGGCTAAAGAGGATAACATGGTTCAATACCTCGACAAGACCAAGTCACTAATCCAAGGTTTTGACAGGTTTACCATTAAACAAATTCCTAGAGGGGAGAACAAAAAAGCGGACGCACTAAGCAAAATCGCATCTACAAGCTTCGCGCACCTGTCAAAACAAGTATTGGTGGAGATCCTAAAGAACAAATCCATCTCGGAGATGGAGATATCTACGGTGATAGAAGAGCAGGATCCTACATGGATGACCCCTATCATCGAATTCATAAGTAAGGGCAAACTGCCCGAGGAGCAGAAGGACGCTCGACGGATACGGCGCACAGCGCAGCGGTTAGAACTTAGAGATGGTATCCTATATCGGCGCTCATTCCTACAACCATGGCTTCGGTGCGTTGGACCTCTTCAGGCAGATTACGTACTCCGAGAGATCCACGCTGGTTCATGCAGTATGCATTCAGGACCACGATCCGTCGTAGCGCGAGCCTTGCGGTCAGGATACTACTGGCCCACTATGCATCGTGATGCGCGTGAGGTGATAAAGAAGTGTAACGACTGCCAAGTTCATAGACCCATCCCGCACAGACCACAACAAGAGCTAACCCCTATCATTTCTCCATGACCATTCTATAAGTGGGGTATCGACATTGCGGGTCCCTTCCCTGTTGCAGCGGGGGGACTGAAATTTCTTATTGTGGCAATAGACTACTTCACTAAGTGGATTGAAGCGAAAGCAGTGGCGACAATCACAGGTAACCAAGTAAAACGCTTCGTTTGGGAAAATATTGTATGCCGCTTTGGATTACCGGGGGAGATTGTTTCGGACAACGGAAAACAATTCCGCGATAATCCGTTCAAAGACTGGTGCGCAGAACTAAATATCACACAACACTTCGCGTCAGTTAAACACCCACAAACCAATGGTTTAGTTGAGCACGCAAATCGTAGTTTAGGCGAAGGAATTAAAGCGCGCCTGGACAAGCACAAAGGAAAATGGGTGGACGAATTGTCGCATGTCTTATGGGCGCACCGCACGACAATCAAAGTTAGCAATGGAGACACTCCTTTTTCTCTTGTCTATGGGACAGAAGCTGTCATACCAGCTGAAATTGGGATGCCAACTATTCGAACCGCGGAAGTTAATGTCGCAACCAATGACGACGAACGACGTATCGACTTGGACCTATTGGAGGAAAGGCGTGAACGCGCAGCTATACGTGAAGCAAAAGCCAAGTCAAAAATGAAGGGATATTACGACGCTAAAGTTCGAAGCATCTCATTCAGACCAGGCGACTTTGTATATCGCGCTAACGATGCAAGCCACGCAGAAGATACAGGTAAACTTGGACCGAAATGGGAAGGACCCTATGAGGTCATTGAAGCACTAGGTAAAGGCGCATACAAACTGCGTGACATGGAGGGCCGCGAGCTACAGCGCACATGGAATGTTTGCAATCTCAAGAGATGCTATCTTTAGGAAAGGTTACGACCTCACACACGGACACCTCTGCATTTTAGTAAGTGCTTAATAAATATCCATGTATTTACATTTTGTTTCATTTAGGCAAATGTCTTTCTTTTTTACAAAAACTTGCAAGTATTAATTCAAATGTCGCGGTTTCTAGCTAATTCCGCGACACATTTCACTTTATTGTTTACATGTTATTTGTCTCAATATTGTTTTATTTTATTTTCTGCCTACATGGCGTGCATGCACTTATTAAAAACCCACGATGGTAAAAGGATGAGTTAACCTACTAACAAACTCGTTGAGTAAGAGGGTTGCAAACCCATCAACATCGGATCATCCATCCTTGTTAAACACCTTACTCTCAAGACGTTGGAGTAAGTTCAATGTGTATTCCACGACGAATACACAACATTGCACACTGTGCGCGTTTAACAACTTAGGAGCTAAGACACTTAACTCCTTGATATGCTATTTGCAGTACGCTGCACATAAATCAATAAACTTGTAAATTTTATGAACTTCATACACGATTATGGATTTTTTATAAATTTTCTTAAGTATGTACACAACAAGTTGCTATGTTAGATACAACATAGACGTCTTTTACGCAAAGACAAAATAACTAAATACAAACATTATAACTACAATCACATTTGATATAATATACGAACAATCGTACTTTTCAACATTTTATTGTAGACTACGAGTCCATATACAATATAGATTCAACATGCACATGTGCAACAAAAAGTGAATCTGTTACAAAACATCACTACATCTAAGTAGCCTATATACTACGTGTGCGCTTAAGCCTTGAACTGCCCACTTGGCGCGCCACACTACCAGCCTCTTCAAGCTTCATCAACAGGTCAACATCCTTGGGTGACACCGTTGGCACGCTAACGGGCACTCCATCAGACCTCGGAATATGGGCAGCACCAAGACCACAAAGGATGGCTTTACCCTTCACACCCTTCTTCTTTGCAAGTCTCATCTCATGGGCCTCTAGGGACTTCTTTAGAGGAATTTCTTTCTCAAGAGCGAAAGGATTCAGGATATCACGCGGACAAGCAAAGATGGGTACATGCAGCTGCGACACATTGGGCTTCAAAAAATAATCAAGCTGTGCCTCAGCGTCATCTGCTGTGTGCCTAGCCAAAGTCAGCCCCTCCATAATCACACCTATGGGATAATCCTGGTCGCGCTCCAGTTGAGCAATATGAGGAAGCTCCAAAAGCTTCAACTTCTCCATCGCAGCAACAAGATCATCATAAGTGTTCTCGTTGTAACCCGGTACTTGGGCGGCGGGCATAGTCAAGATATTGTTCGCACACAGCTCCTCTACAGCCTCTGCCTTACCACGCGCCAGCGCACACTGAACAACATCCCCAAAGGAGTCCTTCACCTCTTGAGACTCCAGCGTTCTCAAGGCAGCAAGGCGCAAGCCATGGCTGATAAGCCACATGCGCTCCGCAATGGTTGACACCAAGTGAGGTACAACTCTTCATCGTATTCAATGCTAAGCTTACGCAGCTTGCTCTCCTGTTTCTCCAGCAAACACCCTACGGACTTGCGGAACTCCTCCAAATTAGCGAAGTGCTCCTTCTTCCCATTCTCCAAATATTTCAAAACCCAAAGACAAGAAGCCTTGTATTCTTTGAAGTTAGCACGCTCTTGATTCACTTGGGCATACAAGGATAGCCTCTCATCAGCAATATTCTGAGCATACACAGTGGTTGACTCAACTTCAGCCCGGGCATCAGCTAACTGCGCCTTCAGTAGCGCAATTTCCCTATCTTTCTGCGCCAAGCTACTACCCTCACCCGCATACCTAGCCTTTAGCTGGCAACCAATGAAGCTTGATGCGCAGCAGCCAAGCTTAACTCCTCAATCAACTGGTCCGCAGGCACATCTTCAGAAGCCTTAGTCCCAGATCCTTGGACCCCCTGCGCAAGATGATCAGTAGGCGCGGGACTCGCCTTGGGTGGCGATTCCCCAGCGCGCGCAGCGTCCCCAGCAGCTTCAATACTGCATGTAAATGATGAGGACCCAAGGTTATTATTATCTCAGCGCATAATATAAATCAAGATGTTGATGAAGCAAGCCTAATTACTTACTTGAGAGAAGGAGTTTCAATTGCATCCTTCTGCGACGCATTCTCCTCTGATGATGATGATGGCTCACTAGAGATAAGATGGCGCCTTCTTTTGGATGTACCAGCGCCATCATCCCCAGCAACTGCCTTGCGCTTCACCCCTTGGCCAGCGCCCTCAGACTCACTCACAGAAACCCCCACACTATCTGACGAATCAGTCTGCGATAACTCTTCTATATGCATTTGTACCTCGGGAATGGGAAAGTTGCGAAGAGGCGTCGCCTCTAACACAACGGGGGGTGTATCCTCAAATTCTTCCTGCGCGATCTCCATCGTGCGCCCTGCGGTAGCCTGAAGAATTGGCTCCTCGCCATCCCTTAGAGGGCGGACACCCACTGTAACACCCCAACCCGACAAGGGTAAAGATATCACAATAATGGATTCATATCCGATCAAACAGAGCATACATCTACAGTAATACAAAAATCTCAAAGGATTACAAATGAAATACTGAATCTACAAGGTTACAATGAAAGCTTTCAAAACTAATTCTAAAACATAATATCTTCTATCCAATTCTAATCCAGAATAGCTACCAAGCCTTCTAAGTTTAGAGGTACACTCTCTCTCATTCC
Organism: Artemisia tridentata subsp. tridentata; assembly: GCA_021014915.2. NCBI lineage: Eukaryota > Viridiplantae > Streptophyta > Magnoliopsida > Asterales > Asteraceae > Artemisia > Artemisia tridentata. The sequence continues at coordinate 41,046,657 of CP139503.1, read as the reverse complement.
CAGCTTCCTACTAAAACCTGCCGCAGGAAAAGAAATGCGGCTGAGCTTCAAAAGCTCAGTGAACAGATATACAGATAACAGAAATGATAACGGATAGCAGTACAAAGGAAATCAGAAAATACAGATTATACAGAAACAAAATCAAATGAAGGAGTAGGAATAAGAAATGGAATAAATGAAACAAAATAAGAATAAGAAATAAATAAGGTTTAAGAATAAGGAAAACAGAAATCTATCACGAGCCCAGATAACAGATAATATCATAACAGTGTAAACATATAAGCAATCTAGAGGGGATACCTCTCAAGTAACCAGATAATATGAGGGGTGACCTCATGTATCAATTGGAGTGATCAGCTCCCAGATAATGTGAAAGACGTGTATCGCACACACCATCAGTCACCAGATATATATATATATATAACAGCAAACAGTAACAGATAACAGAAATCAGATCAGATCTAGGATGCATCCATGCGCCCCAGTAGGCCAGAATCTTCTCCTACATAACAGATAAAATCAGGGACGGGACAGGTCATCACTCTCCTGCCCTAGAGTCATGCCATCGGTGCATCAATGACATGGACATGAAACCCTCATGCCTAGTGATTGGCTCGGATATCAGACTGTGGTCAAGGTCAGATGTCATATAATAAACAGATCATAACTAAGGGTTCATGGCAGAAGGGTCATGTCAACAATTCAGAATAAGATAATAAGGTTCGAATCAGAGTTTATCAGATTAAGTTTAATATCAAAGCTTAAGTTCAGATTAAAAGGTTTATTTCCAATAGTCCAAAAGAGTACATCAAAGGTTAATAATTACAAGTTTATAGCAATAATCCATTTCAGAAGTTCCTGTCACAAGTTCATTTAAATCAATCCTTTAATAATGGTTTTCATTGAAATGATCTTACAAAATAGTTTTCATAAAAATGGTCTTCCAAAACTTTTAGTAACTTCCATTTCAAGTGGTATCGCTTCTTTTTAAAATAGCTTTTCTTAAACAGTTTCATATGTAGTTTAATAAAGGTTCAAAATCAATTAGGTTCAGATAAGGATTTAACAGGTTAAGATTTATACCAAAAATCAAATCAAAGTTTACAACAGATATGTCAGGTTAAGGTTCAGAACAAGGTTCACAGATCAGATTCAATCAAGATTCACAATTTCAGGGTTCAGAACAAGAGATCAAAACACAAAGGCTCAAGAAAGGTTCAGAACAGAAGAAACACATCAAAGGTTCACAAACAAGTTTACAATCAAAGTTCAGGAAAAAGGTTCAGAATAAAAGAATCATAGCAGAGGCTCAAACAAAAGGTTCAAGACAAACAGATCACAACAAAGATTCACAACAGAAGGGAACATAGCAGTGGTATCGGAAATCCTAATAAAGAAAATGAAAAACTGAAAGAAAAGGGGTTGAAAACCCTTACTGAAAAAGGGCAGAATATCTGTACCTTATTAGCAAAGCAAACAAACAATAAAGCAAATACGGAACAGAGTCAAGATCTCTCCTTCTTCACACCTAAAGGAGTAGAAGACAGAATTACAAACGGTTCTAAGTTTAGATTACTATTTTAGTTTACCTTCCCATTATAAGTAACTTTCCAATTATGCCAAGTTTCCACTTTAAGTAGGTTTACTCATTTTAGATGACTTTCTATTTTTAGTAACTTTCCAGAATTAGTAACTTTAAGGTAGTATCCATTAATTAGCCATAGTTAGGAGTTTACAAATGATAATAGGTTGACATAAAGGTTTAATGTAACAAAAATCATAGATTAGGGTTAAAAGTGTCATTTAGCATAGTTCATGGTCTAAAGTGTAATTTACACAATTATTAAAATTCTTATAGTGGTACACTTTAAATACTCATTTAATATATACTTCAAGCAACAGACTCTTCTTCTCTTTTGTTAGCCCATGTAGTGACAACACACATGACACAAAATCACACATCATACCGACCACATAAAATCACTCTGTTCAGAGCTCGACACAACCATCATAAACGACCCTATGTTTACCCACATTCGACCCTATCTTCTTGTGTTTAAATCTTTGGTATAACCCTCGACTCGACCAATCATGACGGCCATACACACACCAAAACATGCATGAATCTTTTATAGTAATACGTAAAAACCCAGGTTTCCATTTGGTATAAAATAGATCCAAATACATGCTTATATCACCTGGTTTAAATAGCCCAAAATTGGTTATATATCGACAAGTATATTGGCGACACTAAACCCTATACAACTGATTATACATGTTTACTAAACCTTTGAATGATATCTTTATATGAATATGCGTTCGAATGACAGCCTAACATGACCAGATTATGATTCTCAAATCAACGTATCGTATTGGGGTGTAACTAGTGTTAGACGATGGCAGATATAAGTATATTAAGCATGCCAAAGTGATTAGAGGTTTTACCTTATGACATATTAGAACAACGAGGATATGAACCAAGGAGCACCACGAATGAAACAGCCCATACACAAAACGAAGACGGGTCGAACTCGAACACGAACGTGTATGCTTTTCCAACTCAAATGAAACCACATGCAACAAACATGAATCTGTTCGAAACTCAAACCCAAACAGGAACTCGAACGAACACGAACTGACCGTATACAACCTTATTGACGCTGTGTATTCAAACCTTTACACCTGCTCTCCACCGATGTTATAGCATGTCGGGACGAGTCATGCCTTCAATGGATGTCCTCTCATTATAGGGTTACGTTGTGAAGGGTGGAATTGAAGGTGATGGTTAAAAGATATAAAATAGGGTTGTGTCTACTGTAGGGCTATCAATGAGATCATGCTTGATAAAAAGTGGGTATGGGCCATGATTCTTGGCTTGATTTTTCGCTTGATTTGGGAAACAGGCAATTGCAAAATTCATGACTACTATATATGGGACAATAAATACGTGTGCATTGATACACTATTTGAGATGATATGATTGAATCTTATAAAAAAAATAGAAACGTGTGAATCATGTGGAAGAAAAGGAAAAAAAAAGTGAATGTCGCGTTTTTGGATGAAGATTGAGACGTAATTGTAGGTTGTGATTACCCGAAAAATCATGGGTGATCAATGGGTGATATTTAGTTACCATATTTTGGCTTGACAACTGGTTCTCAACAAAATTCGCATTCGTTAAAAAAAAGGGCAAATCAAATGTGTCACATTCGTTTATATTTGTAATATTTAGGTCTATCTTTACTTAAAGTGTATTATTATTATTATTATTATTATTATTATTATTATTATTATTATTATTATTATTATTATTATTATTATTATTATTATTATTATTATTATAGTGTATTATTATTTTATTTTTTTTTTTATTTTTTTTTAGAAATTTCAAAATATCAACTTAGGTTAGGTAATTTCATAATTCTTATATTAATTTACTTAGTTCTTGTAACATTAAAATTTGAGGGTATTTTGGTCAATTCAGATGTTATCTGAATTTCAGGTATTACAACTTCTTCCCCACTAACAAAAGAAATTTCGTCCTCGAAATTTGCAGGAAACAAAAAGGAAAGAGAACGGAACACAAAACAAAGACATATCAGACCTATTAGATGATAATCAGATTTTCTCGGAAGAGACGTAAGAAGTACACAGGATTTTGACGGATATGCCGTCCACAGAAATTGAATTGACAGATCAGATTAGAGCGTACAGAAATAGATTATCGATAACATCAATTGGCAGAAGTTCTATAACAGAACCTAAGATTATTATCAGAAGCTCAGGGGTCAGCAGAATGCGCGACGAGGTTCCAGACGTATCAATTCACAGAACGGTGAAAGCAGATTACGCATACAGTCAGAATGAACTTACAGTCTCACTAATGGAGATAATCCCAACAGTTATCAGAATTTCTAAAGTTCTAAGGCACTTCTCGAAATATCCTATGCCCACAACCAGTGCACGTCATATGATGTAAGTATTATCACGTTGGCCAGACGTCATAATACTGGCATCATATAAATATGCCCTCATGATGGTCATATTTTATCTCAAGTCGTGAACAGAATAGCTTATCTTAACCCACCTAGTCTTCCTACGGTCTCAGAGTTCATCAGAATCAAATACCCTAACTAAGAGGAGAACGAATTTCTCGAAAAAAAAAATTAACGGAAGTCCCAGAACGTCTATCAGAATTTGGTACATCAGATCATCCATCATTCGTCAAATTTTACATAACAAAACCATCGTCCGACATACGCAGAATGAACACAGAGCGGAATTACTACAGAGAACCTAAATCATTCAAAGGATTTTATCATCAGGTAACAGATTTTTAGATAGGTCGAGCGGAAGTAAATTATGTCATCCATAGCTTCATTTGTCACAGAATTTATTCTTCCAAACACAAACGTTCGCTTCAAAATTTTCATCCATTTAAACTCATGATCTCAAGTCCCATACGCAAGTCTGCTTCTGCTCTCAATTCATCTTAGTACAACTAAAATGAATAGAGAAGCAAGACTGCGAGTCTTGGACAAGTCTGCTAGCCCAGTTCGGAATTCGCCAACTCAGATTGCTGTCGTCATCGGATGCTTGGTAGTGGTGTCTGCTACAATCTCTGAACGCCAATCACATCTACTCTTCCAGAACAAAGGTCATTCCATTTAATACGAAGATGGTCTACATGTTTCCTCGTTCGTCTCAGGGCACAAACATGCTGTCATACTATGACAATTGTCCAGATACTCGTGAAAACATGATTCTTATTAGCCAATACTATTGGCATTATTTAAGGCTCATAATGGTCACAATGAGTACGAAAACAGTTTTCATGAATCACTTCAGGGAAACTTCATATCTAAATCACATCACCCATCTTTACGAATAAAACTGAATTACTTTACGGAAGTTGCTCTCAGTTAGTCATCTCCCATCTCAGGAGTTCTTGTAGTTGCTTCTTCAGTCCTTCGAACATTAAAAGAGGTTGTCTGATACAGAGTTCACAAGGATAGAATAATTTAATCATTTATACTCGGAAATGAAAAGTGATTACAGTGAGATTACGGTTAAGTTTACGATAGTTGATATGCAGACGCAAAATTTTCTCTTTCTTCTTCATAAACTAATAGGGGTATTCAAGGGGAACACTGAGGTGGACAAAAACATATCTCATCATCTTCTCCAGTATCATGGTTCATTAACTGAGATCGGTCCAGAGTCAATTTTTCTGCTCAACAGGAGAGAAAACCCAAGAGTTTCATCAGAAAATGCCGGAAAATTTGTACAACAAAACTTTCAATGCCAACACTTTCTAGGGGTGGATACTAATAGGGTGTCAGGAGAATTTGATAATCAAATGAGGTCAGGGTACATATTTCCATAGCAGGGTTAAGCTTAACAGATTTAAGCGGTTAGAGGTTATTATATCAAAAGTAGGGTGGAATAGATTGTTAGCTTAACAGATAAGGTTGTTAGCTGAAGAACCAGTCAATCAATAATCACAAGATCTCCAAAATCAAGTATATCAATAGTAAACAGATCCGCAGAACGTATATGGTCACTTAACCAGACGGATAGTTCATATGTCAGAGTCAAGTACATGGTTCAGTATAGTGTGGGGATAGGTACGCGAACAGTTCAAGGTGTTGGAGTTTTTGGTTTAGCTTTTTAGCATAAGTGACAGGTAGGGTGTACATCATCGGTAATACGAACATCGTATAATTGCAGAAGTGAGACTTATGAGATATCGGATATCAGCATCATATGCTCAGTTAACAATTCCATACAGAGACGGTATTTGCATCAAATCCTTCCAAAGGAAAACTGATTGGCAATTAAGATTCATCATTCAAGGGAGGGAATCAACTTCTATATCCAAGGTAAAAAAAAATTACCAGAGTTCTTATAGGAGTGGTATGGATTTGCAAGACAGAAATAGTATCAGATGATACATTTATATTCAGCACGGTAATGAATTTATAGAAGGTGTCAACCAAATTAGGGTTAAACGGCCTTCGGGATGGTCGGAAAGATATCAGACTGTTTATCAAACAGATCGGAGTGAAGGTCAAAATCAGGTAGTGGCAGCAAAAATTTAACAGTCGGTAATCATGGTAGGGGTTCAAAATTGTTTCAAATGCCGAAGGTGAGACATAGGAGGATAGTCGTCACCATTGAATGATCAATCAACTAATCTTTTATCAGGAGAAAATCAAGGTTAATTATCAATGAAAACGGATCGACAAAGCAGATCTTTACCATTCAGAATAAGAGGGAGAACCTTTTATACTCGTGGTTAAACACCACAAGACTTCTCATGGGAACAGAAATGGTTAAGACGGAATCAAATAGTGTCAAAAGATTTATAGATGATTATCAGAAGCAAGAAACAAATAACAGAATGTGTCAAGTACATCATCGATATGGGGATTCTCAGAATGCCCGAAGAGGCATCATATGATTAACAAAAGGTTCAGAGGTCGGAGTCAGAATCTGAAAGCAAGGATCAAATAATGTCAGACAATTACTATGCAATTCTCAATGCTTCAGGTTTATTTAGGTTTCATTTCTTAGGTGATGCAAGGCATAAGCTCTCAATTTCCAAATGTGATTTTTACAGGCTTAAACCAAAACAAGGCACGAATCAGAGTAATGCGGAAGCAATGATACTTAAAAAAAATGCCTTATAATCTACCCATTCCTCACTGGTCAGAATTTAAGTTCCTATAGGGAAATCCTACAGCAAATTCTCAAAGGTTGTCCTACGAGCGCCTACAGTGGAAACTTGGTGGTCCAGACTTCACAGGTCAAGGGTAAATGTATTACGAGTCGCAGCCTGTGAGCTCTGATACCATAAATTGTAACACCCCAACCCGACAAGGGTAAAGATATCACAATAATGGATTCATATCAGATCAAAACAGAGCATACATCTACAGTAATACAAAAATCTCAAAGGATTACAAATGAAATACTGAATCTACAAGGTTACAATGAAAGCTTTCAAAACTAATTCTAAAACATAATATCTTCTATCCAATTCTAATCCAGAATAGATACCAAGCCTTCTAAGTACAGAGGTACACTCTCACTCATTCCCAGCTTCCTACTAAAACCTGCCGCAGGAAAAGAAATGTGGCTGAGCTTCAAAAGCTCAGTGAACAGATATACAGATAACAGAAATGATAACGGATAGCAGTACAAAGGAAATCAGAAAATACAGATTATACAGAAACAAAATCAAATGAAGGAGTAGGAATAAGAAATGGAATAAATGAAACAAAATAAGAATAAGAAATAAATAAGGTTTAAGAATAAGGAAAACAGAAATCTATCACGAGCCCAGATAACAGATAATATCATAACAGTGTAAACATATAAGCAATCTAGAGGGGATACCTCTCAAGTAACCAGATAATATGAGGGGTGACCTCATGTATCAATTGGAGTGATCAGCTCCCAGATAATGTGAAAGACGTGTATCGCACACACCATCAGTTACCAGATATATATATATATATAACAGCAAACAGTAACAGATAACAGAAATCAGATCAGATCTAGGATGCATCCATGCGCCCCAGTAGGCCAGAATCTTCTCCTACATAACAGATAAAATCAGGGACGGGACAGGTCATCACTCTCCTGCCCTAGAGTCATGCCATCGGTGCATCAATGACATGGACATGAAACCCTCATGCCTAGTGATTGGCTCGGATATCAGACTGTGGTCAAGGTCAGATGTCATATAATAAACAGAGTCATATCTAAGGGTTCATGGCAGAAGGGTCATGTCAACAATTCAGAATAAGATAATAAGGTTCGAATCAGAGTTTATCAGATTAAGTTTAATATCAAAGCTTAAGTTCAGATTAAAAGGTTTATTTCCAATAGTCCAAAAGAGTACATCAAAGGTTAATAATTACAAGTTTATAGCAATAATCCATTTCAGAAGTTCCTGTCACAAGTTCATTTAAATCAATCCTTTAATAATGGTTTTCATTGAAATGATCTTACAAAATAGTTTTCATAAAAATGGTCTTCCAAAACTTTTAGTAACTTCAATTTCAAGTGGTATCGCTTCTTTTTAAAATAGCTTTTCTTAAACAGTTTCATATGTAGTTTAATAAAGTTTCAAAATCAATTAGGTTCAGATAAAGATTTAACAGGTTAAGATTTATACCAAAAATCAAATCAAAGTTTACAACAGATATGTCAGGTTAAGGTTCAGAACAAGGTTCACAGATCAGATTCAATCAAGATTCACAATTTCAGGGTTCAGAACAAGAGATCAAAACACAAAGGCTCAAGAAAGGTTCAGAACAGAAGAAACACATCAAAGGTTCACAAACAAGTTTACAATCAAAGTTCAGGAAAAAGGTTCAGAATAAAAGAATCATAGCAGAGGCTCAAACAAAAGGTTCAAGACAAACAGATCACAACAAAGATTCACAACAGAAGGGAACATAGCAGTGGTATCGGAAATCCTAATAAAGAAAATGAAAAACTGAAAGAAAAGGGGTTGAAAACCCTTACTGAAAAAGGGCAGAATATCTGTACCTTATTAGCAAAGCAAACAAACAATAAAGCAAATACGGAACAGAGTCAAGATCTCTCCTTCTTCACACCTAAAGGAGTAGAAGACAGAATTACAAACGGTTCTAAGTTTAGATTACTATTTTAGTTTACCTTCCCATTATAAGTAACTTTCCAATTATGCCAAGTTTCCACTTTAAGTAGGTTTACTCATTTTAGATGACTTTCTATTTTTAGTAACTTTCCAGAATTAGTAACTTTAAGGTAGTATCCATTAATTAGCCATAGTTAGGAGTTTACAAATGATAATAGGTTGACATAAAGGTTTAATGTAACAAAAATCATAGATTAGGGTTAAAAGTGTCATTTAGCATAGTTCATGGTCTAAAGTGTAATTTACACAATTATTAAAATTCTTATAGTGGTACACTTTAAATACTCATTTAATATATACTTCAAGCAACAGACTCTTCTTCTCTTTTGTTAGCCCATGTAGCGACAACACACATGACACAAAATCACACATCATACCGACCACATAAAATCACTCCGTTCAGAGCTCGACACAACCATCATAAACGACCCTATGTTTACCCACATTCGACCCTATCTTCTTGTGTTTAAATCTTTGGTATAACCCTCGACTCGACCAATCGTGACGGCCATACACACACCAAAACATGCATGAATCTTTTATAGTAATACGTAAAAACCCAGGTTTCCATTTGGTATAAAATAGATCCAAATACATGCTTATATCACCTGGTTTAAATAGCCCAAAATTGGTTATATATCGACAAGTATATTGGCGACACTAAACCCTATACAACTGATTATACATGTTTACTAAACCTTTGTATGATATCTTTATATGAATATGCGTTCGAATGACAGCCTAACATGACCAGATTATGATTCTCAAATCAACGTATCGTATTGGGGTGTAACTAGTGTTAGACGATGGCAGATATAAGTATATTAAGCATGCCAAAGTGATTAGAGATTTTACCTTATGACATATTAGAACAACGAGGATATGAACCAAGGAGCACCACGAATGAAACAGCCCATACACAAAACGAAGACGGGTCGAACTTGAACACGAACGTGTATGCTTTTCCAACTCAAATGAAACCACATGCAACAAACATGAATCTGTTCGAAACTCAAACCCAAACAGGAACTCGAACGAACACGAACTGACCGTATACAACCTTATTGACGCTGTGTATTCAAACCTTTACACCTGCTCTCCACCGATGTTATAGCATGTCGGGACGAGTCATGCCTTCAATGGATGTCCTCTCATTATAGGGTTACGTTGTGAAGGGTGGAATTGAAGGTGATGGTTAAAAGATATAAAATAGGGTTGTGTCTACTGTAGGGCTATCAATGAGATCATGCTTGATAAAAAGTGGGTATGGGCCATGATTCTTGGCTTGATTTTTCGCTTGATTTGGGAAACAGGCAATTGCAAAATTCATGACTACTATATATGGGACAATAAATACGTGTGCATTGATACACTATTTGAGATGATATGATTGAATCTTATAAAAAAATAGAAACGTGTGAATCATGTGGAAGAAAAGGAAAAAAAAAGTGAATGTCGCGTTTTTGGATGAAGATTGAGACGTAATTGTAGGTTGTGATTACCCGAAAAATCATGGGTGATCAATGGGTGATATTTAGTTACCATATTTTGGCTTGACAACTGGTTCTCAACAGAATTCATATTCGTTAAAAAAAAAGGGCAAATCAAATGTGTCACATTCGTTTATATTTGTAATATTTAGGTCTATCTTTACTTAAAGTGTATTATTATTTTATTTTTTTTATTTTTTTATTTTTTTTTAGAAATTTCAAAATATCAACTTAGGTTAGGTAATTTCATAATTCTTATATTAATTTACTTAGTTCTTGTAACATTAAAATTTGAGGGTATTTTGGTCAATTCAGATGTTATCTGAATTTCAGGTATTACACCCACAGTCACTTGCTTCGGCCTCTCCAAGCGAACAACACTGAATAGATCCATCTATGCGCAACAAACAACAAACAAACACAAAATAAGTTAGATAAGCTACAAAGGGAAGAACGCTTACAACTAATAAGCGAAGAGGAAGGAAGAGACAAGCACCCACCCCGGCTATTCTCGTCCAAAAAAGTTGGCACCTCCTCCGGACTACCGAAGTAATTGCGACTGATGCCCATGTGCACCAAAAACTCCTCTGGATACGCCTTGATCGGAATGCGATTGGCATTAATCGTCTCCGCATCCTCCGCGCTATACGTTTCGGGGATGGGGCGCTCATCTCTCGGTAATGATTCTTGAGTATAGAACTCAAAAATCCATGAAAAAAATGCATTATCAACCCAAAAGAACTTTTCCCTCCAAACCCTCAGTGCGTCTAACTTCTCCGTATAGCACTGCAGTTGCCTTGCGCGCTTGGAGAAGGACACCCACCCGTTTGACCACGACGTGTGGTAAAACGCGCGGAATAGATGGATTGTGGGTTCTATCGCTAATAAGCGACAATTCACTTCAAAATTAGTTATTTTTGCTGCACCTATACAGTGCAGCTGTGAAATATGTAGACGATAATGGTTTAAAATATCGCACAAAAATAGGGAAATGGGCACACGTTGGTTCGCAAATTCGAAGAAGCGTGTATAAACCCCCACTTTCCCTTGCGGGAAGTTCGCTATTGACGCAGTCGCCACCGAAACTTCCGGATGCAATGCGAGAGGGATGTAATAATCTGATGTGAACTGAAGAATTTCGTCCGCAGATAAATCGAAATTAAAATCGGATAACTGAAGCACCATGATTAGAATTTAAAGGATTCTGAAGCGCACGCGCTATTACCTTAGCTTTCGTTGATTTTTGATTGCTGTTTGAAGGTTTAACAATGGTGGCAAATGACGGTTTTTACTGTGATAGCCACAGTGAAATGACGGCTCAACTTTATATAGGGTTACACATATTCGTGGATGGATGACATGTGTACCCCACTTGCTCTAATCGTGTGGCTGGGAAGTAAAAAGGTGAAGCACTTTTTCACCCACCCCTCACGATTTCTGAAGGAGATACGGATGTACTTGGACTAGTTTATTATATGACTTCTTTAGGCGGGAAACACCTGAAACTTCCCCGCTACGCATCGAGGAATATTTTTGCTACATTTGTTAGTCTAGTATCCGCAGTCGGTACACTACGCATACTAGACTGGGGGGACATGATGACGTATAGTCCGCATTCGGGTCACGAACCCGACCAATGGACGCTACTAACACTCAAGTCCATCACGAATGGGCTATCACGATAACGGTTTGGGCTCACGAAGGCCCAAACCCGAAGTTATCTATTATCTTGATATAGGATATCTCTTATTTATGAGATATGTATCAAACAACCGACCCATGCGGGATACGCTGAGGAGTGAGGAACACGAAACCAACTAGGGTTTCGTGTGTATATAAAGAGTCTCTCGACTCTCATTAAAGGTACGATCTACAACCCTAACTCTTCAACTAAACCCTAAAAACCAATTACTTACTCTCACGCCGGAGGATAATCGTGGGAGACAGTCCCACGATAAGCCTAACGGTGTCTTTTTGTTTTCTTAGTGCGCAGGTCTCAAGTATTAAGATCTAATTGGTACGGAAACAAGGAACGTCCAACTTTGTATACAACACCTAGTCAGATTTCATAGCCCAACTTTGAGTGGCTATATCTTCCTCAATATGTGATGAAATTTATTGATTCCACATCAGGAATTTATTTTATGAGCTCTCTTTCAAATCCAGGTGGTCTTAATTAAAGACTCAAAGTTTAAGGCTACCAAATAGTCGACACAAAACATGTGTGCAAACAGGCTCTAATAGTTGGTTGTACACATATTTTTTGAAAGACTTATTATTCAAAATACTTGATTTTTGTTGCAAAAGCTTCCTATTACAGTAAGGCAACTCGTGTTAAAAGGGCTTAATCCTAATATTTGATTATGTCATGTAAAAGCTACTTTAAAGTGACCTTAAATTCTGGACAGATTTGGTTTAGAGTAAATTGCAAAAATCGTCCTTGTGGTTTGGCCAAATTGCACGTTTGGTCCCTGTGGTTCAATAAGTGCAAAAATGGTCCTGATTTGGCACTGTTTCATTCACTTTTGGTCCCCTATGTTAACCGATGTTAAGTGAGTACCGTTAAGTGGCACTGTTTCATTCACTTTTGGTCCCCCATGTTACACGTTAGCCCCTTAAGGCTAACAATCGTTGCAGCGCCCATCCTTTTTTTTGAATTGTTATTTTTTTTTTTATTTTGAATTCAATTTTTTTTTTAAATTCAAATAATTCGAAAAATTTATAAAAATTGGAAAAAATTTATAAAAATTGGAAAAATTTATAAAAATTCGAAAAAATTTATAAAAATTCGAAAAATTTATAAAAATTCGAAAAAATTCATAAAAATTCAAAAAATTTGTAAAAATTCGAAAAAAATTATAAAAATTCGAAAAATTTATAAAAATTCGAAAAAATTTATAAAATTCGAAATTTTTATTGAATTCGTCCAATTTATAAAAATTCGAAAATAAAATATTAAAATTCAAAAAAATTTTTATAATTTTTTTTTTATATTTTTCATATTTTTCGAATTTTATATATTTTTCATATTTTTATAAAATTCGAAAATTATAAAAATTCGAAAAATTTTTTAAAAAAATTTATAAAAATTCGAAAAAAATATATTTTTTGAATTTTTATAAATTTTTTTAAAAAAAATTTCGAATTTTTATATTTTTCGAATTTTTAAATTTTTTTTTAATTTTTCGAATTTTTATAAATTTTTATATATTTTTCCAATTTTATATTTTTTCGGATTTTTATAAAAAAATTTCAAATAATAATTAAAAAAATTTATAAAAATATGAAAAATATAAAAAATTCGAAAAATATAAAAAAATTTATAAAAAATGTTTCGAATTTTTATATTTTATAATTCGAATTTTTATAAAATTTTCAAATTCAATTTTTTTTTTGAATTTCTATAAAATTTTCAAATTTTTTGAAATTTTAAAATTTTTTCGAATATTTATTGATTTTTTCGAATTTTTATAAATTTTTCGAATTTTTATAAATCTTTTCGAATTTTTATAAATTTTTTGAATTTTTATAAATTTTTTCGAATTTTTATAAATTTTTCGAATTTTTATAAATTTTTTCGAATTTTTATAAATTTTTCGAATTTTTTTAAAAAAAATTCGAATTAAAATAAAAATAAAAATAAATAATAATTCAAAAAAAAAAAGAACGGGCGCTGCAACGATTGTTAGCCTTAAGGGGCTAACGTGTAACATGGGGACCAAATGTGAATGAAACAGTGCCACTTAACAGAACTCACTTAACGCTGGTTAACATGGGGGACCAAAAGTAAATGAAACAGTGCCAAATCTGGACCATTTTTGCACTTATTGACCCACAGGGACCAAACGTGCAATTTAGTCAAACCACAAGGACGATTTTTGCAATTTACTCTTTGGTTTATTTTAGTCTAGTTTGTTAGTGTGTAATTTGAGTTAAAATGTGGTTTGTAAGTGACTTGAATACTCTAAAATAAGCCGTTGAGCTACTTCAAGTGAAGGTGGTTATAACCCGAGTTCCTTGTGATCTTGAAGCTTGTAATTATCCTAGCGTTTTGGGTACGATTGTATGTTTTCATACTAGTAACATGTTTTTAAAGAGTCTAATGGGTTGACCTAACTTGTTTACGTCCATTTTGTTTGAACATATTATTTAGACACTAATAGGTATTTTACTTGAACTAGGTCGCGTCTAGGAAGGTTACGTGCGAGGGACTTTGCCTTAGTGTTCTTGATTGCACTAACGCTTGCGCTTGTTAATTAAGGTGAGTATTCACAGCCCCCGTTTTACTGTTTACTTACATGGGGAGGAAAGCATGACTTAATACTTTTTGCTACCATTTTATAAACCGGTTTGCTACTATCTTATAAACTGTTTTGGATACTATCTTGCAAATTGTTTTGCAACTATCTTACAAATAGCCTTGTGCTACTTCAACTAAATTGGTTGCACTTTTATGAACTTATTGAACTCTTGTTTCACTACTTATGCAAATTGGTATGTATGCTAAGTTAGATGGTGTGCGTTTAGCCTCCTTGTTTGTTGCAACAAATTAATTTGTTTATTGCAGATCAAAAACATAGTTCAATCACTTATTTCATTTTAATACGCGAACGTCGTTACAGTAGATTTGGAAAAATACAAATCAAAACCGTTAACATCAGATGGTTGATATATGTTTATATACAAATCAAATTTAAAACCTTACACATATCAGTATGTGATATTATTTTGCATATTTGTTTTAGGCAAGCAAAATAAATTATCGGAAACTAGTTTGATACTCGTACTAGTTAAAAACACTATTGTTGTATTGGCCCCGGTGCATCGGTGATGAGTATCAATCATAAATAAAAATCTAGCGACATACAACATACTGACGCTTACCATGAAAATAAGTCATTTGAAAACCAGAAAAATAAGCTTCAAGAAAAAGACTACACTGATATGACCAATACATTGTTAGAGTTTGATGTATAAATATTAATATATGTATGTCCGGTTTCGAACCCGAGACTCGGGATTGCACACAATAACGTGAGAGTTCCAATGGATGAATAAATTAAATATGTTTATGTATTTTATTTATTCATTTCACAAACAAAATACTTAACGACAGTTAGTACTTAACGGTGTTAGAGATAACGACCGTTAAAGGACTAAATGTGCAAAAGGGAATTAAAAGATTCTAGAAACCCATCTCATGGGTTGGATCGGCCGATGCCCTCTCCTTGGGCTTGAGGTCGGTTCATAGATGGAGTAGGGAACAAGTTTGGTGTTTTAGGGTTTGCCTATGTAAACAATTCACTTGTTTTTGGTTTAAACCTAATCTTGAATCCCTAACTTGCCAAACTTCTCTTCTCTTCTTCCCTCTTGCTAGAACCGATCGGACATTTTCTAAACCCACTAGGGTTTGCCGATTCATAGTATAGCAACAAAGTGTTTGGTTGTTTGTGATTCTTGAACCTAGCTTATCCCATTGGAACGCTAGATTACGTGTGTACAAGAACGAGTGACGAGTTTACTTTAACTCGTGTTTTTTCCCTTTACTTTGGATCGACATACACATAAACCTTATTAGGGTTTATACTTGTTCTTGTTGAAGAGATTCCTTGTTCTTGCTAGGAATCACTAAGGTACGTTTCTATTTAAGTTTAATTAATTACTTGTTCTTGTAGATCTATCCGCTGCGTGTTCTTGATGATTATATGTGTTTATGGTTTTATATAGTTCACATATTCCAACAGTGGCATCATGAGCCTCGTTTAAGAACTTGTAATTAATTACTTAAACCTAAAAATTGGATCTTGTAGAGATAACATGCAATTATATTTTTAGGGTTTGTTTATTTTTTTATAAACCCTAATATGGGTCGATACCTATATATTAAAAATTAGGGTTTTAGTTTTTTAATTAAAACTTGAGAAACCCTAGGATTGCATGAAAATTTTTAGGGATTAATTAGTGAATACCGTATGTGATGTCACTAAATTAATTAGATACGTACAAGATATTGACATAATAATATGGAATGCATGATTATGTGATCAATATGGTATCCTTGACAAATCTTGCATATTTGTCATGGTATGATTTGTATGTTTTGTTTTGAATTATTTGCTACATGATTTAAATAAATCTTAAATTGGGGAAGACCTCAATATATATATTAATTAATAAGTTATGTGCAATGTGGTATCTAATTAACCAAAACTTACGCGGCCAAGTTATTTGACGTCTGTGGTCCATTGGGCACAATGAGCTCGAAAACCAATGGGAGTTTTGTTAATTACATACATTTAAAATTACACATAGAATTAATATTAGGATTTATTGAAAAAGGTTTGCATGTGGCTATATGATATCGTGGATGATCATATATTTGTTATTATGTGTTTATTTATTTTTTGTAATTACTTGATCTTTTGTGTTTAATATTATGATGGATTGTAACTACAAAAGAGGGTAATTTTCAAATAAAAAATAAATAAGACTAATAACTATGAAACCTTTGTAGTAATTTTATTTATTGCCAAGTCTTATGTGCCGATAGTGGTTCGCTTCGCACGGTAATTTGCTCCCAGGCGAGACTAGCAATTAATAAATTATTACATAAAATTGTTTTAGCAAGAAAATCATATTTTTTTAGTTGATTGATTGCAACTGTACAAAAGTGGTCGAAGCGGCGGACCTATTATTGACAAACTATAAAGTGGGTTTAAGGTTGGATCACATTAAATTGTGACCTTAGAGGGGCATGGTTTTAACCAGCTTCGGCGGCTGTCGTCCCTCCGCTCGCTTGTGCGTCAATAATAGACTTACCAAGTACACCATGAAAAAGTACGAAGCATCTTAAGGCAATGTTGTAATTTGCTCAACGCCTCAATTAAAAAATTTGATGATTTGAGCTACGAATAAGTAAACGGTTTTGTTTTTGCAAACATATATGATACAAAGATGAATGCATGACATCTTTGTACATATTTTTTGATTTTACACATCAAAATTTATTACCCTTTAAATTTAAGTAATATGCCACCCAACTACAATAAGAAACACCTAAGGTTTCATCCTACATCACTAGCAGCCAAAGCTGAATGTTGATGTTCAAAGGGTGGTTGTCTAAGGGTAAATTGAGTACTTTATTGCTAGCAGCCAAAGCTGAATGCAATAAACCGACATCAATTTACTGTTTCTTAAGTTGGTTAACTTAATTGGGCACTTTCATTACTAGCAGCCAAAGCTGATGTAATGAAACGGTGCCAAGGCATAAAGATTTGGGGATGAAACATGCTTACATTTTGCAACTGATGTTGGCAATATAATGTAAGTCCCAAGATTTCTAGGAATTGCAATTTGACATTGGCAATTGGGTGATCCCATACCTTATTGAGCACTTTCATTGCTAGCAGCCAAAGCTGATGTAATGAAACGGCGTCAATTAGGATCCTAGTTTTCAGTGAAAATTAAATGGTTTTTTAACCAATGGGTATTTAATTTTCTTGAAATGTTTATTATCGAAAGTACTAACTTTTGAACTTTTTTCTGTAGAAATGGCCCAACCCGGAAACTCGTCAAACTTAACCTCTTGTTTCAAGATGATGCTTGAAAAAGAGAAATTGACTGGGACTAAGAATTTTAACGATTGGTATCGCAATCTAAGGCTTGTTCTTAGGATTGCCAAACGTTATGAATGTCTTACTGAGGACCTTCCGGTTGCTCCTAATGCTAACTCGCCTAATGAAATACTTAGGGAGTTCAATGAAGCTTATGACAAGCACAATGATGCGGCTTGTCTCATGCTATCGGGAATGGACACTCAACTGGTAAAACAGTTTGAGAAATATGGCCCGAAAAACATGATTGAGGAACTGACACGCATGTTTCAGAAACCTCCCATGGCTGAATTGTATGATGTACTTGACAACTTAGGCAAGTGCAAGCAGGACGCAACAACACCCGTAAGTACTCATGTGCTTGAAATGAAAGGTTATCTTGACCAACTAGATGCACTTGATTGCGGGTATGTGGAAGAAGTTAAAGTTGGCCTCATCAACAAATCCCTCAATGAGGAATTGTATGGTGACTTCGTGCGCAACTTTAACATGCATTGCAAGGGGAAGACTTTTTCTGAATTGCATACAATGCTCATTGAACATGAGAAGGGACTCACTAAGAAAGCTCCTACACCTGCTGTTATGGCAATAAGAGGTGGTAGTGTAGCTAAGCCCGGTAAACCGAAGCATGTGAACAAGAAAGGAAAGGGCAACGCTGACAAGGGCAAACAGATTGTGACTTATCAGCAAAAGCCAAAGAAGCAGAATCCTCCTCCCAAGAAGGATCATCCTAAAAAGGATACGGCTGCTTGTCACCACTGCAATATTCCTGGACATTGGAAGAGGGACTGTCCATTGCTACTTGAGGAGTGTCGCAAGAATAAGAATGCCAAGGCTGGGCAGGGCGCCAGCACTTCAGGTATTTTTATGGTTGAATTATTTTCTTTTCCTCGTAAGCAAAATGCCTGGATATATGATACAGGATGTGGTACTCACATTTGTAATACATCGCAGGGGCTTAGAGGAGCGAAGAAGCTGAACTATGGGGAATGCTACTTGTACGTGGGAAATGGAATACGTGCAGCAGTAGAAGCCATAGGGACTTTTGAGCTAGTTTTACCTTCTGGTTTAATTTTAGTGTTAAACAATTGTCATTACGCACCTTCTATTGTTAGAGGTGTCGTTTCAGTTTCTTTGTTATTGGATTTGGGTTTTAAGCATACTTTTAATGATAATGGAATTTCTGTTTCTTTAAATTCTGTTTTCTACTTTAATGCTATTCCATTAAATGGTGTGTTTGAAATTGACATGGAGAACCATGTATCCAATAGAAATAATTCTATGTATAGCATCGGAAATAAGAGAGTCAAGTCTAACTTGGACTCGTCTTATTTATGGCACTGTCGTCTTGCTCACATAGGCAAGAATCGCATGGAAAAGCTGCAACACGATGGGCTTTTGAATAATATCAATGATGATTCAGTTGATAAATGCGAATCTTGCATATCTAGGAAGATGACAAAGAAACCTTTCCATAGCAATATGGATAAGGCTCCAGATCTACTTGGATTGATACACACGGATGTGTGTGGTCCACTTAGACACGTGTCAAAACGAGGTGCTGTCTACTTCTTGACCTTCACGGATGACTATAGTCGTTATGGTTATGTTTATTTACTTAAACATAAACATGAAGTCTTTGAGACATTCAAGGTCTTTAAAAATGAAGTAGAATTACAACTCGGAAAGAAGATTAAGGCACTTCGATCCGATCGTGGTGGTGAGTACTTAAGCCAAGAGTTTAAGGATTATCTGGGTGAGTGTGGCATTGTGCAACAACTCACTTCTCCTTATACGCCACAGCAAAATGGTGTATCTGAAAGGAGAAATCGTACCTTGTTAGATATGGTACGATCCATGTTTAATCTTACAACTCTTCCCTTATCCTTTTGGGATTATGCTCTTGAAACGGCTGTTCACATGTTGAATAGGATTCCAACTAAGAAGGTTGATAAGACTCCATATGAAGTATGGACTGGAAAAGCTCCCAACTTTTCTTACTTAAAGGTCTGGGGTTGTGAGACGTTTGTTAAACGTGACTCACCTGACAAACTCCAACAAAGATCTGTTAAGTGTATCTTCGTAGGATACCCTAAGGAAACAAAGGGTTACTACTTTTACTTCCCACCTGAAAATAAGGTCATCGTGGCTAGGTACGGTGAATTTCTTGAGGATAATCTAATATCTCAAGAAATCAGTGGGAGAGTATATGATCTTGAAAATGATCATGAAGATACATCACCTTCTGAAGGCACTAACACACTTCCTGTGGAACCTGAAAGTTTAGGTCCTCCACCTGAAGTAGAAGTGGTACCCATCCGTAGATCTTCAAGATCTACAAAGGCTCCTGACCGACTATGTTTAAACATAGAGGATGAGGAATCTACACTATTGGATCACATTGATGAGCCAACTAGTTATAAGGCTGCCATTAATAGTCCTGAAAAGGACAAATGGCAAGTAGCCATGGATGGGGAAATGCAATCCATGAAAGACAATAAAGTCTGGATTGAAGTAGACCTTCCACCCAATGCTAAGGTAGTTGGGTGTAAGTGGCTCTTCAAGAAAAAGACTGACATGGATGGCAATGTACACACCTATAAGGCTCGTTTGGTGGCTACAGGCTTTACCCAAAGATACGGTGTTGACTATGAGGAGACCTTTTCTCCTGTGGCCGACATTAGAGCTATTAGGATTCTTATAGCCATAGCTGCCTACTATGACTATGAGATTTGGCAGATGGATGTCAAAACCGCCTTTCTAAATGGTCGCCTAGATGAAGATATCTATATGGCGCAACCTGAAAGGTTTGTGAATCCACAATTTCTTGAGCGTGTATGCAAACTTCAAAGATCCATTTATGGATTGAAGCAAGCATCCAGGCAATGGAATAAGAAATTTGATGAGGAAATCAAGAAGTTTGGATTTACTCAAAATTTCGATCAGCCATGTGTATACCACAAAGTTAGTAGGAGTAACACTACTTTTCTTGTCCTATATGTCGATGACATATTAATCATGGGAAGTGATATACCAAGCCTTAATGAAGTTAAGGATTATCTTGGTAATTGCTTTGCCATGAAGGATTTAGGAGAAGCAGCGTATATCCTTGGAATCAAGATCTATAGAGACAGATCTAAACGGTTAATCGGATTAAGCCAAAGTGCTTACATGGATAAAATATTGAAGAGATTCAATATGCAAAATTCCAAGAAGGGATATTTGCCCATGCAAGTGGAACATGGCTTATGTAGCGAAATGTGTGCTTCTACACCTGAAGAGGTGCCATACATGAAGAAAGTTCCGTATGCTTCGGCAGTAGGATCTATCATGTATGCAGTTAGATGTACAAGGCCAGATGTGGCGTTCGCTCAAAATTTGACCAGTCGTTATCAGCAAAATCCAGGGAAAGATCACTGGCATGCTGTAAAGAACATTCTTAAGTATTTAAGGAATACTAAAGATATGTTTCTTGTTTTCGGGGGAAATCCAGACGCGGAACTGAATGTTACAGGTTTCTGCGATGCGTCCTTTCAGACTGATAAAGATGATACGAAGTCTCAGACGGGTTACGTTTTTGTCATAAATGGAGGAGCTGTGGACTGGAAGAGTAAGAAGCAGAGTACAACGGCCATGTCTGCTACAGAAGCTGAGTACATTGCTGCATCGGAAGCAGCACAAGAAGCTGTTTGGATAAGGAAATTCATTAAGGATCTTGGAGTGATGCCTTCAATAGAATTACCTATAAATGTGTATTGCGACAACTCTGCTGCAATCACATTCGCCAATGAACCTGGAGTTATGAAAGGCGCCAGACACTTTAAAAGAAAGTATCACTATGTTCGAGAACAAGTCGATGATGGTGAAATAAAAGTACTCAAAGTTCACACAGATGACAATCTGGCTGATCCTTTCACGAAGGCATTACCTAAGGAGACGTTTAATCGTCATGCTCAGGGTATTGGTCTTCGTTTAGCAGATAGTTTCATGTAAATCTGTTGGATTAGTATTTCGATAGGGACGTGTAAACAATTATTATTTTAATGAAATAAAGTGCGGATAACGTTTATTATCATTATTAATATTTGTGTCCTATATTTGCATGTTTAAATCCGTGAATAATTTATTTATTCTAAATAGTCCGTTGTCAATTAATAATATGGGAATATTATTGAACTAAGACAAATGTGAGGATTGGTAGAATGTACTGTAAGGTTAAGACACCAATGTCACATGATATTCAATATTGGATAAATTGAATATAGGACTTATCCCAACCACATGATTATACTTTACGGATCATAGTCATCAAGTATATCATGAATATTTATCCTCAGACTTGAGATGCCAGATAATTGCCGAGGATGTAGCTCATTTTCTGTGAGATAGTCTAACGCTATCCGTAAAAGGTAGTTATAAGGGCTATTTTCAGAAATGATGCGAAGTTCAAGGGTTATGCTCGCAGTCAATAAAGGATTTGTTCCTTCAACTTTGTGTTGAAGTTTAATACTGCTTGGCCACTCGTGTGATTAACAAGATGTTTGCGTGCGCACGCCCAAAGTCTATCTGGAAGACGTTCAGATGTTTTGGTAATCTTGTTCAATTATGTATAAACGAGAAACTACTGTTAATTATGGAATGACAAAGATCCATATCCAAATTAACGCGGTATTAGCAACAAAAGGATAAGTATGATGATTAAATAATCACGTGGTTTTTCCAGGAAAACCATACTTGGATCGAGCTGGGGGCATTGGGATCTGTTAAGCTAGACTAGCCCATGTCATTACTATATTAATGTTTATCCAAGTGGGAGCTGCTAGAGTTTGATGTATAAATATTAATATATGTATGTCCGGTTTCGAACCCAAGACTCGGGATTACACACAATAACGTGAGAGTTCCAATGGATGAATAAATTAAATATGTTTATGTATTTTATTTATTCATTTCACAAACAAAATACTTAACGACAGTTAGTACTTAACGGTGTTAGAGATAACGACCGTTAAAGGACTAAATGTGCAAAAGGGAATTAAAAGATTCTAGAAACTCATCTCATGGGTTGGATCGGCCGATGCCCTCTCCTTGGGCTTGAGTTCGGTTCATAGATGGAGTAGGGAACAAGTTTGGTGTTTTAGGGTTTGCCTATATAAACAATTCACTTGTTTTTGGTTTAAACCTAATCTTGAATCCCTAACTTGCCAAACTTCTCTTCTCTTCTTCCCTCTTGCTAGAACCGATCGGACATTTTCTAAACCCACTAGGGTTTGCCGATTCATAGTATAGCAACAAAGTGTTTGGTTGTTTGTGATTCTTGAACCTAACTTATCCCATTGGAACGCTAGATTACGTGTGTACAAGAACGAGTGACGAGTTTACTTTAACTCGTGTTTTTCCCTTTACTTTGGATCGACATACACATAAACCTTATTAGGGTTTATTACTTTTTCTTGTTGAAGAGATTCCTTGTTCTTGCTAGGAATCACTAAGGTACATTTCTATTTAAGTTTAATTAATTACTTGTTCTTGTAGATTTATCCGCTGCGTGTTCTTGATGATTATATGTGTTTATGGTTTTATATAGTTCACATATTCCAACATACATCAAGTTTTCAAAAATAAATAATGTATGTGATAACAAACTTTCTTTTAATTAATGTAAGTTCGCTAATAATTTTTAGAATCTTTCCCTAGAGGGGTCAGAGATGTTAACCTGGTGTATATTGGGATCTTTTCATATTAGTCGTTCACTTTTTCGGTTTGGTTTGTGTTAGTTCTAAGTATAATATATCTAAATGTCACTACTACACAAAAGCTTAAATAGATCACTTTAAATAAAGTGGTTTTCTTAAAAACTGATCTAACAAATGAAAAAGAGGTGGAAGTGTAATAAATAGATCGGTTATTTGGATAAAGACTGATCTTATTAACTTCTAGTTGTACATATGATTAAATAGATCAGTTTCTACAAAAACAACCGATCTATTTACAAAAACACATTATATTTAGATTTTCTCTCATTACATTAAAACAACCTAAAAACACAATAGTGATGGAATATGCTCAAGGCACGTTACATAATTATACGGCTAAGTATATGTGAGCCTATGAGGTCACACACAAATATACTTAAATACTCTAAGTTATACTATAAATTATGTATTTATATTATAGGGATTATTCCAAAAATGCCATGGAAGCATCCCCAACACATCAAAAATTGCCCCAATTTTTATTTTAACTCTAGAATATCCCGGGCGACTGGGCAACTTGTACCTTCACCACCCATACATCCGACAAGGGTCCCAAGTACATGCAAAGTGGCGCCTTATGATTGGTGGATGTACAAGTCGCCCGGGGTATTTTGGAGTTAAAATAAAAATTGAGGCAATTTTTGATGTGTTGGGGATGCCTCCGGGGCATTTTTGGAGTTTTCCCTATATTATATTAACTCGAAAATGATATATAAGTCATGTAACGTATGTATTTATTATATAGTGTATTAATAAATAACAAGGTTAAATACTTACTAGTTAATTATTGATATTATATTAATAATAAACTAAAAAATAAAAATTAGGTTATCCCTAATTTATCCTTAATGAAAATCGGCCCAACGGAGAATGAAAAGGAAATAAATTATAGCTTGGTGATCAAGCTAAGAAGGGTCTAGAAACCTTGTGTTTAGTATAAATACAAATGCTTTGTTATTGATCCTCATAACTTAATACAAAATCTCTCCTCTCCTTTCCTTCTTGGTGTGGCTGGTCGAACTCACAAAACCCCAAGGGTTTTGAGTTTTGTTTCTTGCATTGCAAGTATACAAATTAAGGCGTATTTGATTCGGGTATTCAATCGGGTGTTAGGACTAGCATTCCAAGAGTATTGGTGAACGTGTAGTGTGGATCAACCGTAGAGATAATCTTTATTGATTATTGTTTCTTGACAAATATTCACATTAAAGTCTTTGAAATAAAAGTATTCTCCAGATACTCAAACGACGCAATCAATGACTCTAATATCCGCGTTCCCAGGCAGAGCAAAGCATATAAGACTCCCCCTGATATATAATTCCATAATGGCTCATCACAATAACATGAGTCCATCATCGCATTTCCCTAAAGCAGTTAAATACACTAATATACTGGGAGACTTGATAGCGTATGGGAGCTTTGGCCCAAACTAGCTAGGACCCATACACTCTATATCGACCTAACACGAGCCCACCGAGGTTAAGATTCGGCGACATGCCTGGGAAACACTTCCCTAGGCCATGATCAGTCTGGCAAATATGTCTAAGCAAGCGGCATGCCTGGCAACCAAGGCAAGTCCGTTACAACAAACTATGTAGTTATCTCGGTCAA